>BSAI01000012.1:5825496-5860513 GCA_036245035.1 Adrianichthys oophorus
TTCTTGATTTGTGCGTAAATTTGGATTTGTGCGTGCGTAATTCTTGACTTGTAACTCATACAATACATTTTGTGCATAAGTAAAAAAATGGCAAAATGTAAAAAAGTACAAAATACAATTACACATGCACAACTTCATATTACAACAGTTTAAAACTAACTACTCACACAAATCTTTAAAAATGATGCACGAATCGCTTGTTACGCACACACAAAACAAAATTTACACACAAATCTGATAAGAGACTCTTCATGTCTCCAAGATTCGTGAGTAAGTGATGCGTTTACATGCTGCTGAAATGCTGGGTCATCAGAGTTTTCTTATCAGCCACTTTGAACTTAGATTGTGAAGATCTGGTGAAACTTGACATTTTCCCACTTTCTTAAACAGATATATATATGCCAGCTAATTAATACAAAAAAGTCTAAATAAACATTTTTAAAACACTTGTCCCTTCAAAAATTATGTGTAATTTAATGTGCAACTTTTAAATATTAACAATAATTAAACTATAACAGTCTTATATTTTATATAGAAAATATAACAATTTTGATGTATTTTAATTTGACAGCAGCACATTCAAGTTCCTTTTCAAGATAAAATTCAGTGTCAAAAAAAGATCCTCCTAAATCAGTAAATGTACTTCCACTATTGTTATGCAATTCTCTAATTAAAGAACTTTGCTTCAGAACAGAAACTATAGGTAGTGCTGTGCAGCAGAAGATAAGAATGTGTGCTTTAAACTTAATCTAAAAATGATCAGTTCTTAATTTAGTGTCATGTCAGGAGTGTTTAAAAACAAGTTTATTTTATTATTGTAAGATCATCTCTTTAAAAAATAAACCTAAATGACAAAATGTAACAAACAAACTCAATATTGATCCACAAAAAGAAACAAATTAGCTTCTATGAAGCTCCATACAAAAGCTTCTGGTGAAACATTTTAGTAAAAGAACATTTTTAGAAACAGAAAAAATAAAATCATGACAACAACTATGCCGCCCTCCCCTCAGCACTGCTCGGTGCGCGTGCAGCGACTCTCTCTCCTCTCCTCTTGTTTCATGGAGGTTCTCCCGTGAATCGGTGTTCACAACAATATTTACATCTGAAGTTAAAGGGAACAACTTGTTTGAGCATTTATGGGAACCTGTAAAACTCAGGGGAGGAAGGAGAAAGTGAACATCTCTAGTGACAGTACTGAGTACCGGCAGTACTGGCCGTATTCCTTTCATGGAGAAGTGGCGGTACTCTAAAGAGATACCGGTACTCTCCGGTACTCAGTCCAGGGACTTAAGTCCGGAGAGTACCGGCCCACTTAAAGCATGAGACAACATAAGAAAAGTCATTATATTTGGTCTAATCCTGATTCTAAAATAACTTTCAAAAAAATGTAAGAAACTTTTTTTTGGTAAATTTTTATTTTTAGTATTACTTTTAGCAGTAAATGTTTTGCCCTCATTTAGTTTTGGAGGTCAGTCAGAAATGTTGTTTAAATGAGACCTAATGCCAAAAAACAAAGCAAAAACGGAGTTTTGTTTTATAAATGACAGGAAAAGTCTTTTTTTTTTTGTCTAAACTTGATATTAAAAAAATTGAGCAATTATTTTTACTATCTTTAGGATAAAATAGGTTTTATAAAAAAGCTGTTCATGTTATTACGTCAATTGAGCTTATTGGCTCTTGTGTTTGGTATTTGTTTTGGTATTGACAGAAGAATTTGAAAACAGTTTTTAAAAAGTTAATTAAAAAATAAGCTAACTCATAAACCAATTGAACGTATTTGATGTAAAAACAAAAATAAAAACTAATTTTTAAATTTTAAATTTAGTTATTATCCAGTTTAATTTGTTCTAGGTGAAAAAAAGTAACTTTTAAAGTTTAGGTTTATTTTTAAGTCTAGTTTTTTTAATACTTTTATTGCCAAAATGTTGTACAGAAAAAAAAAAAGCAAGTTTTCAAAGTAAAGTGCAAGGTACCGGTAATTTAAAAAAAAAAAGTAAGAGAATATACCAAGTAAATAACTAGGCACATACATTTAGAATTTTCACAAGGAAAAATTAAACGTTAAAAAGTTAAAATGTAGGTAAACTCAATAAAATGACAAAATGAAACTTTCAGATGATCAGAGGAACACAACTCTGAATGGTCTCAGCAGGTTGCTTCCAAACAGAGTTTGTACAGGGTCAACACAGGAACTAAACTGTTGTCTAAGACTAACAGAACACAGCTGGTGAACAGATGGCAGCAGCTCAGTAACTATGGAGGCTCAGAATGGACAATATTAAATAAATATATATGCCATGAAATCATTAAATAAAAGTGTCATTAATTATTTAAAATTGGCATTAAATATTTAAAAATGTCTAATGTTGGCTGAAAGAGACCAATTGAAATAAACATTTTTAATATGAAATACATGAATAAGTGTCATTATTATTTAAAATGGGCATTAAATATTTAAAATTGTAAATCAAGAAATAAATCTTTAAATACATGTCATTAAAATATTAAAATTGCACTTTTAAAGCACTTTTAAACATTTAATGACATATTTATTTCATTGTCCAATGTTGGCTGAAAGAGACATATTGAAATAAATATTTTTAACATGAAATAAATAAATAAGTGTCATTATTATTTAAAATGGGCATTAAAATACATAACATTGGACGTCAATAAAAATGTTTAAATATATGTGGCATTAAAATATTAAAATTGCCATTAAAAAGCATATTTAAACATTTGATGACATATTTATTTATTTCATGGCCAGTGTGGATGGAAGACATAATAATAAATAAATATTTACGCCATGAAATAATTAAATAAGTGTCATTAATTATTTAAAATTTGCATGAAAAATTAAAAGTCAGTAAATGTGTCAATATTTAATTAAAATTCAATTTAAATTGTTTTAAGAAACATATTCATTTCATAATTTAATTAAACATTTCATTATTTGATTACATTTTTATTTAACGATTTAATGGCATTTATTTATTTATTATTGTCTCTTCCATCCCACACTGGCCATGAAATAAATCTTTAGGACCTCAGACAACACTATAATCAGAAATAATTCTGTGAACGTGTCTTAAGATGATTAGTATTTGTACTCTTCTGTGCAAAGAGACTTGTATTTCATCATAAGGTACTGCACAATACATCAGCAGTTAAGTTAAATGTTTGCCCTTTTGGCAATGAATTGAGGACAAATTTAGTCCAGAGATGTCATAAAATATGCAATTTGTCTATAAAAATAGATAAATCAGTAGTTTAAATGTTCTAAACAGATTATTATCTAAGATACTGTTGTAATCAAAGACAACTGTTAATTAAACACAGTCTCAGGGTTTGTTGACACCTCTCACACAGTACGATGGTTTGGGCAGCAGTAGCTCAGGTGGTTGAGCAGGTCAGCCATTGATCAAAGGGATTGTGGTTCTATCCCCACCCAACCATTGTTGTGTGCTTGGGCAAGGCACATAACTCCCCTTGCTTTCAGTATGGTGTGTGAAAGTGTATGAATGATGGTGATGGTCAGAGAGGTCGTAGGCGCAGACTGGTAGCCACGCCTCTGTCAGTTTGTCCCAGGGCAGCTGTGGCTACATCTGTAGCTTATCATTGTCTAGTACGAATGAGATGTGAATGAGTAATGGATATACATTGTAAGCGCTTTGAGCATCTGGAAAAGGGCAGATGAATCCAATCCATTATTATTATGAATAAATATGAAGTATAAGTGAAATTCTAAACTAATTGGATCTAGATAATATGTGTGATTGTCACTAAGGTATCACAGACTCTCTGAAGTCTAACAAATGCAGAAATGGCCCATAAACTCTTGTAAATAGATTTTACAGCCATGAGGGATACAGGCACAAAGCAGCATCACCATAGTAACTCAAAAAAGCATTTCCTCCTGCTGTTGTAATGGTTAGAGGTATATGTCAGGTCATTCACTTAGGTGCTCCTTCTTGAACTAATGATCCATTAATCATTTTTCTTTATTCTCATGCTATATGTTCTGTTGTGAAAGTTATTTTTTGGAATTCTTTTCAAATAAAAACTTAAAACCAACAAAACATTAAGAAAAAAAGTACTTACAGTTTGTTATGTACTGCATGGTAATCGGATTGGGTCAGGTGAGTTTAAAGAACTTTTGTTTCACAAACCTAATAACTGTTTTTACAATTTCTGCACTGGCAACTCTTTGGCCTACCTAATGTTTTATTAGGGAAGAAAGCGTTGCTTTTATTCTTTGTCTTTGCAATTTTTAATTTGAAATTCAAAATTTGATGACAGTTTTATTAGATTTGTTTGAAACTTGATAGAGTAGCTGTGTGGTTCCAGCCAACATTAATAAAATCTATTGATGAGGTCTTTAGAATTCAGGGTACAGAGTGTACGCTGCATATTCTTTGTTTCTTGTTAACAGGAGGATAGAGAACCCATCTCTTATCATCCTTCAGCATATCTAGAAATGGTATTAATTGTCTTTGGAGCAACTTTGTCTTGAACATTTAAACAGAGAGCCTTTCATTCAATGGTTTTCACAAGCTCATGCTAGTCTCGTCTTGGCCAGGTTCCCATTGTGTTCTCTGAGGGCGCGCCTGACCTTGAATTCATCAAACCTCTCACTTATTTGCTGAGGGAGCGTTAAAGTTCACCCTCTCAACTTGAAGGTCTTACGTTGTTTTTGCTCTATGGTTCTGTATAAATGAGCCTTTCTCTGGATTACCAGCACAGTGTTTGTATGCTTTACCTTTCAATTTAGGGGAGGCAGTGTTCTTGTTGATTAAACTGTCTCCCTTCAAAACAATGGATTTCAATAATTTCTTGTTATGGGCTTTTCACAATAAGTTAACTCTTAAAACTGGTTCAGTTATTTTAGCTCGCTCCCAACAAAAAGCTGCTTCCAGCAGCTTAATGACAAGCTCTTTAAAATAACTGGACTTAAATGATTGGTTGTAATTTAAAAAGTACAACTTAGCCTGGAGAGTTTGCGTGCAATTTATCAATACTTGATGATGTCTTATTTTTTATGCTTTAGATATTATTTTCAAACATTGTTTTATAAGCTAAATAAAACTTTACTTTAGTCAGTAGTTACCAGTCTAGGCCAAAAACTGTAAAAAAAAAAAAAAAAAAAAAGAGGATTTCATTGATTTTTGGACTGATTTTGGAATTATTTTTAAATCTTTTATGCCATCAAAATGAGCAATAGCTAGATTTAAATCTCATCTTTGGTCTTTTCCTTAAAGAGGAGAAAAAACAACAAACATTTGTCGCTAAATTTATTGAACAACCATTCAATTTCCACTTTCTTTAACTTAGTTTGCTTTCACACTGCACAGTGGAACAGCCTGCTTGGAGAAAAATATTTTTGATTTATTCTTGTTCTCAGCTTTTGGTTGTGCACCGCAGTGGTCCCCAATCCTCAGACCAGTACCGGTCCATGGGACAGTTGATACTGAGCTGCAGAGGGAAAAACAAAAAAAACATTAGATGTTTTCCATTTTACTTATAATCTGATTCTGAAGGAAGTCTTATTTTGAAAAACTACTGGATTCTCTCCACTACATTTGACTCATTCTAGATGTGTGTCAAGTCATTTGCTCATGTGTTGAAAATCCATCTTCTACTTTAGTGGCTGCACCGACTGCTAAATTGAAACCCCCAAGCTAGTAAATTTAACATAAAACAAACAAAGTTGGAAACTTAATTTTGCAGAAAAGATCCAGTAAGGAAACAGAAGAGCCTTTGAATTCAAAATAGAAGAAAGCTGCATTTAACTGACAAAAAACAGGAGTCTTGACTCCAAATAAGGATTTATTGCTACAGTTGTTCCCACAGACCATAATAATAAAAATTATACAGAATATTGATCAACAGGCTGTGTAATGTTTCGAGAATGCTGCAAATTAAGTTGTTCAAATGGTGAATTCATATTTATTTTTACATTTAGAACATACCAATTTCTTTTTTAAATATTTATCCATCGCAGCTCAAAAGTCCGGTGACTCTGTCAGATTATTTTTGGCTTCCATTTTGATAGTTAAAAATCTATGTAACATTTTTATGATTCTACATGAAATGTAGTGTATAAATAAAGTTTATAAAGTTAAAGCAGCTGAAGATATTTTACAGATGATGATCAACTTTACCCTCAAAAGCTAGGGGGAGGCTACAGAAAATGCCCACTTCAGCCTCGTACAGGTCGGTCCATTAAAATCTTGTCCGACATGAAACCGATCCATGGCCTAAAAAAATCTAGAAACTTCTAGTATACAGGGGACTCGTGGTCCCAGATTTAAATTTTTTTTCTTCTTTTATTTTGTAGGGATTCAAGAAAAGTTAACAGGCTACTTTTGAAAAAACAAATTTTTCTTAGTGCACATAAAAAACATGATCTTGGGCTTCATTTGCTGCTTTGTTTTTGTCCTGCCCCTCATTTCAGTTAAATTACTTTCTCAAACAACATCAACTATCTGGTAAAAGCATCTTTAGTGTGAAACAAACAACCCTGGTTTCAGCTTACAGTTCTAGTATCATCAGGGACTTGTTAATAACAGAGGAAATGATGTGTTTACTGAATAGTTAACTTGTCAAAATTGTTTGTTTAGTCTTTGTCTTCCATGTAGATAATTTGGGCTTTTTACAAAAAAATCTGTAAATTAAAATCTAAGCATTGATTCTTCTCTTCGAGGCTTTTAATTCTTTTATCCTTGGACTTAGACATATTTTAAAGCTATGGTATGAGAAAGAGGCCAAGCTGCAAAAGTTACCTAAAGTTTTTTTAGGCCTAATAATCTATTATTTGAATCATTTAAGGAGTCCAAATGACAAGAGTTGGCCTTCATTGTTACGACCATTGGAAAAACCTATCGTTAGATATGTATATGGCTGGTTTTAAAAATAAGTTTGTTGAACAAAATCAATTTAAGTCTTAAAAAAATGATACTTATTAATTAGATTTTTGAATGAATTGTCTTTAAAAGCAATTATTTTTACTTTTAGGCAAGAAGAACAGCTTTGCTCTTAATTATTTAGGGGTAAGTGGTGGATACTTACTGTATATAGGGCTTTATTTGAGGTAAGATAGCTGTCAAAAAGATATGTATTCATAAAGAAAAAGTTGTATTCATAAAGTTATGCTCAAATTTATATTTTTTGTGCACAACTTTGCAGACAAACACAGGAGAAATTAGTATTCAAGACAAGCAAGAGTCGTATTCACAACAAAGACAAATCGTATTCAAAACAGACATGTGAAACATAAAACTAAAGGTTGTTTTCATATTTTTTCTGCAAGGTTGTGCACAAAATATAAATTTGTGTACAACTTTGTCCTTATGAATACAACGTTGTCTTTATGAATACATTTTTTTCTTTATGAATACGTTTCTTTTCTTACCCTGTAGATTTACTACCTTGCTTTAAGTCCCTGAGTGCTTTACTGTCACAGTCCCATTGACACACTGACACCAACCTAAAACCACCAGGAGCATGGTGGGGTTCAGTGTTTTTGACACATGGGCACACCAGGGGGGACTTAAACCGATGATCTTACTGAGGTTGACCGTTCTAACTTTGCACCACAGCCGCCCTGTAAATAAATGAAAGAAGCCATGATAAGTAAGGGAAAATGCCAGACGAGGTGTGCATTATCAGAAATTACCTGCAATTCAGAAGCCGTGTCGGAGAGTTGCTTCCGTGATCTTCAGGTTTAAATAGTTTTTTCACAAAAAGCAGACGTTTTGATAAGTGGTGTGATGCATTGTCATGGTAATGTCTACAGAGCCTGCACCGACCTCGGCTATAGGGGCAAAGAAAAGTGATGTACTGTATATGCTGATCGTCATGATAAGTCAAGCAATGTATTATTTCAGAAGGAAAGTTCACCTCTTAACCCTTGTTTTTGTTCAGATGATGAAGCAAAAGTTTGTTTCAGAGAAACAAAGTCTAAAATCTAAACAGTTCAATTCCTCCTCATGTTTTCTCTTTTGCTTTCTCTTTGTCTTGTGCTTCATCCCAGTCTTCAAAATGATCAAATTAACCAAACATGCTAAAGGAAACTATAAAATCACTTGTCTTTTCTACTGTCTTGCTGTTGTTATAAACTGTGGAATAAGGTATAACAACTCAAGTTTTTTTGTTTTTCATCGGTTTAAAACATGTTAATATTTGGAATACCAACTGGTGTTTGGACCAGCGCAGTGATATAGAACATTTGGGCTTATTTTTTAGGTGTACATTATCACTTTCTATTGTCACTTTTTAATCCACACCCTGCAGCCAATCAGAATCATGTATTCACTCAGATCATGATATCGTTTTTAATAATGTTGTTCAGTTAAAATGATTAGTTATGTGAAACTTGAAAACCAAACTTGTAAAACCAGTTTTTGTGAACTAATAAAATGTGTATTAGAAACACTTTCATAAAAAAAATGTTTTTGATCATTTAATTATTAACTGAGAAAACGGAAAAAATTACAATGATTTAGAAACGGAATTGTGAACTTGTAAATGGAAATGAAATCTATTGAGTAATTTGACAGTGAGAATTTAACTAGTATGATTATTTCTATTAACAATAAAATCTGTAAAAACTAAAAAAGGTGAGGGCAGTTCAATAGTAAAAGTTCAATAGTAATTCTAAAAACTCATCTACTTTGGTTTATTTATAAGATATTTAGAAGACATGTTATCCATATTCTTATTAACAAATGTCAGAATGATGGTAATAGACAAATAATCCTGAGATTGACACTAACACAGTTTTCTTTATTGATTGGTGGCATTTATAATATTACTTTTTATTATTGCAGAAATTGTGCAAACTCCTCTGTAGTCTGTATTTAAAGACAGCATCATAACCTTTCCTGTATATGATGTTCACTGTAAAAACACGGTGGTGTCTCAATAATGACCTGTTTATTGAGCCTAAAAACAGGCACAATTGAGAACAATGTTTTTAAAGCAAAGCTGTGATCTTACTCTTCTAAAAGGTATCCAGAATTAAGAAAGCCTTTTGGAAAAGACGTGAAATGCTTTTAGCCTAAAAAAAAACGTTTTCTGCTGTAGAACCAGGAACAAAAAAACACGTTGTGGGGTGAAAAACCTGGTCTTTACAAATATTTATCTGAAATGATAACCTCCCGCGATATCAGCTGATCGATGCAGCCTGTTAAAGGAGCTTCTTTTATGTCTCTAGGTCTCCTCAGAGGGTGCAGCAGTTGCAGTGTCATGACCAGCAGAAGTGACTTCATATCCTGTAGAGCTGATCCAAGAGCCTCGCCCGAGCTGCCAAGCAGAAAATGACTCAAAGAAATGGAACCAAGAGCTCGGGTGACGGCCGGCTTCACACAGAGGCCTCCAAGGCTTTGGAGCTGGCCAAGAGAACGGAGCAGCAGGAGGTGCGGGAGGCAAACGACTGCGAGTTTGAGGAGGAAGGGCGAGGACGCCTAAGCAGACGCACCGAGACTGCAGCTGTTACTGCTCCAGATGGAGGCTGGGGATGGGTGGTGCTGGTTGCCACTATCATGGTCTTGGCCTTGACCTTGGGGTTTCCCTCCTGTGTGGGAATCTTCTACACAGACCTGCAAAATGAGTTCCACGCCACCAACAGCGAAACTTCCTGGGTGCCGTCCATCATGACATCCGTGCTCCATGCTGGAGGTAAAGCTGACAGAGAAGGAAATTATTCATCATTCTGGTTAAACACTAACCGCATTCTGAAAAACTATAGCATTAATCAGTTAAAACCTTCTTTAAAGACTCACTTCGGAAAAATTTTGTTTTTAAATGTGTTCTTGTGGCATTTTTTTAAATAATGGAGGACATATATTAAGGAAATTAAGCTTAAAATTGCATTTCATAATATTTCTTCATTTAAATCATTGTGAATGAGCAGCTGACAAAAATATACTGTTTTGAAAAGCTTGTAGGTGTGACGTAGAAGCTACTATGGCAAGCCACAAGCTCCCTGATCTGCTTCATTCCGATGCATCCACTAGCAGACAAATAGATCCATGAACATCTTTGTTTTCCTCGTCTGAGCTGGAACCTGGATCAAAACGGTACAGCTGAAAAAGCTCCAATTTTGCTCGCCATTTTTGTTGCACCGCTAATGTTAGGTTAAGAGTGTGAGGGGCCGTAAGCTAGGGGGAGAGCGCCTAAACCAGGCTCGTCCAAAATCCAGCCGGTTGGCCAAATGTAGCCCGCATTCAAACTTCCGATGGCCCACAGATTTATTTCATAAAATCAATATTTTGCTGTCCTTAGCATTGTCTAAAAACAGTGTGTGATTTCTTGATTATGTTTGGCTAAATTATGTTTTCATGTTCACTGTGAAGAGGCACTACTAGACGAGACATGCTACAAGCTAACTGGGAATGAACGGTGCGAAAAATTGACAGTGATTTTAGTCAAAACTTTTTAAAATGTATTGTTTTATGGGAAAGACGGAGCTTGTGACCTGACATGGGTAAAAAAATAAGTAGTTCATTCACACAAAGAAGTATTTTGTTAGTTTGTTCCCACAGAATAATAAAATCGTAATCAAAATATTAATTCATTCAAACGAAGTATTTAAAATAAAAAATCCTAAAAACGTATGTTTTTTCACATGAACTGGAAGTAGTTCCTGGAAATGAAATGGACTGCCATCACCTGTTGGAGGGGATGTCTCGACGTGCCGCCATCCTGAAGAGGCCTAACTGCGCCCGCAGTGCTATGGGTTCTAATAAAGAAGGTGTATTTATAACTAAAAATGAAAACGAAACAATGTTTTATACTTTTTATCATAAGCTGACATATGTATTGGCATGTTCATAAAATAAGAATTAATTTAATAAGCAAAACAACTTTGACAATTCATTTAAATTATTTGTTTTTTATGTGGGGCTTTAAAACTAATCTACTGCACAGAAAAGATTGATTGATTATGAATGGAAATACTGATACTAACTCCTTGCAAAGTGGCAAAAATGCTTGTATTTTTTGCATTTTAGTGGCTCATGTCCATTTGTTGTCGGTGTTGTTTTTTGGAGAAACTGTGAAAGCTGAGATTGAGAAATGTTGCGTGTTTTGAACTTTCTTGCTGTGTTCATTTTGGTTTAGAGCAGATTACTTCTTGAGAAACTGCAGTCTGGTCGTTTCTCACATCCTACTGTGATTCGAGAACACAAACATGGACACCTTTCTGTTGAAGTTGAAGGGTAGAAGTCAAAGTAAAATTTCATTTTTTACTATCCCCATGCTACATGGTCAGTGCTGCTCTGACAGAATATCTTAGCATCTCAGAGGGAAAGGATTGATTGGCCAAAGTACATATGAGTCTATTCTCAGTTTATGGGTTTTCTCTTGCTCATTTCTATCTTGAACTTGTTAGTAAAATTGCAAAACTGTTTAGCTGACAACTAACTAAAGGCAGGGGAAACAGGCTCACAGCCCTGTTAGTAATCCCAACAAGAACATCTTTTTAACCCACTTTCCTTCATGTCAACGTACTGTGGACGTTGTCTGGAACTATTGAAAAACTTTTGAGCATTTTTCTTGCAGAAAAGAAGACATTTTCTTCTTGAAACAAGTGTCTTTTTACTTAAGATTCGTTTTTTGCAGTGTGACGTCAAACTGTCCGGTGTATATTTGTCTGTGGTTCTGACAAGTAAAAAAAAAAAAAAGAAAAACCTCTCACGTCCTTTTGTCATACTATTGATTTCTTGCCCAATAAGTACAAAATAAAAACACATTGACATTAATTGGTTGAGTCTCACAAAAGCTGACTCAAATTCAAGCTTGGAGGCTGGGACAGTTGCTTTAAACTGGACTGTATGGCAGTGGACACATCACTAAGATCTGACAATAAACAAAAAATTCAGAGCAGAAGATAAAAGTTTACAGATAAGACCAATAAGTGGGCAAAATAAATCTGTAGAGCGGGCAGCATACTTCTGTAATCAACCCAACAGGAAACTGTTTTGTTTAAACATGAAATAAAGCCAAAACCAACAGAGCAAGGAAAACAGGCCAACACCTAAAATTCATTTTGGGTGAAGACTGAAATGGGTTTGTGTGGTGTAAAAATGTTTGAAGACACGGGATCAGCTCTGTAATCTCCAAAAGGAGCCCAGTTTGATGTGATCCTTTGAGTCAGCTGTTTTCTAACAACTCCAGAGGTACGAGGAGTACTGGGGCAGGAGGTACTGGGTGTTACAGTCGGTCTGTTCTCATGGAATTCAGAAGGCTTTCATTTACAAAGTTATTCTGACCTGAAAGAGAAGTGACAAAAACTTGTATCTTCCTGCTCCTGTAAATGTCATAACATGAAGAATCTGAGATGTTTATTCACCTACAGACTAATATATATATATATATAAATGTCATTCCATATTCCAGGTGAATTTGTTCTTTTTTCAGATAAAAAGTTGGGCATAAGTGTCAGAGCAAGCGTATTTTCAGCCCGGCTCACTGAAAGGTCGTGTAGCTGCTGAACAACGCGTCTCTCTTGCTTCCTAATCCTGTGTCCGCTTCTCCTCTGGCATGCCTGAAGCTAAGAGCATTACATCTGATCCCCAGGCCCTTTCTGCAGTGTGCTGGTGGAGAAAGTGGGATGCAGGGTCACCGTCATGTTGGGCGGAGTCCTCAGCGGGGTTGGCATGGCCGCCAGCTCATTCACCCACTCCATCACCGAGCTTTACATCACTGCTGGAGTCATTACAGGTCAGCAAGCAGATGCGGTTTTGTATTTGCAGGTGACAGCAGAGATCTATGGAAATACACCATTTCACTGCTTTGACACTCACAGACCTGCTGGTCTGTCAATTTGATACCCTTTTTTAAATTAAATCTCACTTGAAGATGCCTTTAAGTGAAGTCAGAGTTTACATCCTGCTCTTTGTGGCATAAACATTTTTCCACTGAATTCTTGATTTTAGCACATTTTTTATGAATGCACTGATAGGGACAACTCTTTCCAGCTGGTTTTGACAGTTTCTGGAGACAGATCAGTTTAAGGTGCTGTGATATCATGTTTATCCTAAAAAACAACAACTTTGGAGCGGAAAAAAGGACTTCCATAGATCCTGCTATAAAGCAAATAAAACTTGTCGATCAAAAGGTCACTGTATTTTTGGCACTTTTTTTAAAATAGTAATTTTTGTTAAAACTGGGTATGCTATTACTACAGTAAATTGATCCTGTTTTTTTAAAGCCTCCATCATTTATGAAATATTTGGTTCTAGTTGATTGTTTAATGTGCTTCAACCTGGAAGTTAACGGATTATAGCTTTGTACAGTTCAGCGAGCAGGGCTTTCAGTGATATTCTCCAGATAGTTTTTTTTTTTCCTTTTTGGCCAAATTACCAAAATTTATTTTAAAAAAAAAAGTACAAATTAAGATTCCAGAGGGCAATCTGCTTGTTTACCCTTTTGGTAAATAATCATTTAAAAAAACATGGAAATTAGTTGGGCTGCTTTTTACAACTGCTCCATATCTGTTAATGTTGTTTCTTAATACAGTGGGTATAGAAAGTATTCAGATCCCCTTAAATTTTTCACTCTTTGTTATATTCAGCCATTTGCTAAATCATTTAAGGTAATTTTTTTCCTTATTAATGTACACACAGCACCGCATATAAAAAAAAACAGAATTTTTGACATTTGTGCAGATTTATTAAAAAAGAAAAACTGAAATATCACATGGTCCTAAGTATTCAGACCCTTTTCTCAGTATTTAGTAGCAGCATCATTTTGATCTAATACAGCCATGAGTCTTTTTGGGAAAGATGCAACAAACTTTTCACACCTGGATTTGGGGATCCTCTGCCATTTCTCCTTCAGATCCTCTCCAGTTCTGTCAGGTTGGATGGTAAACGTTGGTGAACAGCCATTTTCAGGTCTCTCCAGAGATGCTCAATTGGGTTTAAGTCAGGGCTCTGGCTGGGCCATTCAAGAACAGTCACAGAGTTGTTGTGAAGCCACTCCTTTGTTATTTTAGCTGTGTGTTTAGGGTCATTGTCTTAGGGTCTGACCTTCGGCCCAGTCTGAGGTTCTGAGCACTCTGGAGAAGGTTCTGGTCCAGGATATCCCTGTACTTGGCCGCATTCAACTTTCCCTTGATTGCAACCAGTCGTCCTGACCCTACAGCTGAAAAACACCCCCACAGCATGATGCTGCCACCAACATGCGTCACTATTAGGACTGTATTGGACAGGTGATGAGCTGTGCCTGGTTTTCTCCACACATACCACTTTGAATTAAGGCCAAAAAGTTCCATCTTTGTCTAATTTAGGTACATTTTTGAGAATCTTTTTAAATGGAAGCTTTTTTTTTTGCATGACATGCTTGACATTGCCAAAATTAGATTAAACGGAATTTCAGCAATAAAACCTGACCATGAAAAATGGCACAGAGGACATGGAGGAGGTGAAGAAGTTCAAAATCTTCAAGAAATGTTAGCAGATGATAGTTTGGTAAATATAGGATTTATACATTTTCTTCTGATTATTAGCTTTATTTAGGTCTGGGTTTAACAAGCAAAATATTTATCTTTGCTTAGGGAATGAAATATTGATTCCTTAAATCGTGGAATTATTTTTCTTTTGAAGCTATTTATTTTTACAGACCTTAAAACACTTTTAAACTTACATTTTAATCTAATTAGTCATAATTTTACCATCAAAAGTGCCACAAATGTTCAGTTTAAGTCTGTAGTTATGTAAAAATTGTTTTCATAGCCAAACTTAAATGGTTTTCAAATGGAAATTTGACAAACAAACCAACATTTAATTGACTTGTTTTGAATTTTCAATTGAACTGAAGCGTGAACTTGTAATTAAATATCTAATTTGTATATGATAACAGGTTTTTGGCTGCAGTTACAGTAAAAAAAGTTTGAAAAGGAAAGAAAGATCTTTAGGAAATGTATCCTAAAAAAACAGAGGGTATTCTTCTTAAGCTGTGTCATGGATGACATTGGACAGAAAAGAAGGTCAGAGATCAGAGGTAACATGGAGCAAAGAGGCTTGATCGGACTAATCCAGTGGGAAAACAGGAGAATGTCCCTGCTTTGTCTTTTGTGATTCTGAAAATGATCATCTTCTTGATCTGCTGCAGGACTTGGTTTTTGCTTCAGCTTCCAGCCAGCTGTGACCATCCTGGGACAATACTTTGTGCGCCGTCGGCCCTTTGCCAACGCCATGTCGTCTACGGGGACGGCCCTTGGACTCTGCACTCTGCCATTTCTGGGAAACTACCTCCACACAGAGTTTGGCTGGAGGGGAAGCTTCCTGGTTTTGGGGGCCGTCCTCCTGAACTGCTGTGTGTGCGGAGCTGTGATGAGGCCCCTCCCATCAACCAAGCCTCGTGGACAGCCGCTGATGAAGCACGGTCCTCCACCTTTGGTCCAGGAAAATGAAAGGACACAAAAAGGAAGGGGCAGGAGGGTGTGGAGCTTTGTGTTGGCCTCCCTGAAAAAGCACATGGCCTTTGATCAGCTCTGCAACAACCGTCGATACTGTGTTTTCGCCATAGGCATCACCTGGATGATGCTCGGGTTTGTGGTTCCCTTGGTGTTTTTGGTTCCCTACGCCACTGCTCACAACATGGAACAGAGCCAGGCTGCATTCCTGCTGAGCATTCTGGGAATTGTCAACATTATAGTGCGGCCGCCGTTTGCCATCCTTTTTAACATGCCCTGGTTCAAGGGGAGGCACGTTTACGTCTTTGCCTCAGCGTTGTTGGTTAACGGGCTCAGTAACAGCATCTGCTGCGCCGGGTCGAGCTTCCCCATCTTGGTGACCTACGTGATCATCTACGGGCTCTCCATGAGCGTGGTGGGCTCCCTCATGTTTACTGTCCTCATGGATATCGTGGAGATGAACCGCTTCCCCTCCGCTCTGGGTCTCCTCGCTGTCATGGAGAGCGTCACGCTGCTGATCGGACCTCCTCTGACAGGTAATCAGGAGAAGAGATGAGAAGGAGCGATAAGTTGATGGAGAGGTGAAAAACCAAATCGTAGGAAAAGAGTTTGTTCTTTAAAAAGATTTCAGGAAAAGAAGAAGCATCTTAACCAGAAAACACTTGCTTTACTTTAACACTGTAGTGTCATCCCTAAGCTAAAAGTAGTACACTCGAAAATACTTTCATCAAGTATACTCAACAATAAGTATAGCAAGTCTAATGCAGACCATGTACATGTAGTGTAGGAAATATACTAACTAAATACTTCTTCAGACTAAATTGGAACATTTTAAGTTTACAACAACTAGCTAGTATATAAAAAGTAGGCACAAAGTATACTGCTTCACTTATAGAATTGACTAAGTACACTTGTACAGTTAAATAGACTTTAATGTTATACTTAAATGTACTTTTTGTTAAGGATTGCTACTGAAACGTGACAAAAAATAAAAGTTGGTATTTTTTTTTTTTCTTATGAAATTTAAAGGTAGGTATCTTTCTCTTCATTAATAAAATAAAATTGAGAATATTTAGAAATTGTGTTTGCATGTGACATTCCAAACTTTGAGTTCACACTTGTGGAAATGGAGCTGGAGTTTCATTCGCATTGAATTCTTTACATTAGTGAAGCTCAAAAAAGAGAGGTTTGTTTGTTTTTGTCTCCGTTTTTTAGTGCAGTAACAACTTAAATCTGTAGTGAGTCGCTTTAATATTTAGCTCTGCAGTTTCCATACAAAACGCTATGAAAAAAAAAGAAAAAATGCTGAATTAAAACATAACTGAAAGACGATACACATGTATAAAGAAAGCTAATCAGGTTTCTTACAGAGCAGACTTTGAGGTTTGAACTTGATGCCTTCTATTGATATGAACCTGTTAACATACTATTATTTATTTTACATTTTTGGGGTTAGAAGCTAAACAACAGAAGTGTTTTTTATGTGAGAGTGTGTGGCTTCTTAAATTTGAATGTCCTGCTATAAGAAACCTTTTTAAAAATAAACTCTTGAGTCAGTGCAGGGACTTGGGGAGTGGAAAAGCTGCAGAGGACGACAAATGACATTATGTAAATGCAAACTTTAAGGATGAAACCTTTTTTAAAAAAAAGTTTTATCTGAAGAAAAGTTTTGTTGTTTAATATTGTTTCTTCTAAATTTGCAATAACCTGCAATAGAAGCAAAACAAGGAAACATACCAACCTACAAACACTTTTTTTCTGACAGAACCTTAAAAAATATAATTAACGTTAGACTTTTGTTTTTCATAGACAGCTTCAGTTCTCCTCAATGTGGTTTTGATGTTTTACTCGGTTTTTAGTAAAGATGTTATCTATCGGTCTAGGTCTTTGGGTCTGCTTGTTTTTTTATTTTCATCTTGGCTGTGAAATGCTGCAGAAACACCAGCAGCATGTTTCAAGTGGATTATTGATTATGCATAGAGTGTGAAGGAAGTGTTTGTGTGTGCATGCTTCCCCTGGGCAGGAGCATGCAACAGTTGAGTAAAGGGCAGAGGCATCATTTCAGGGCTCACATGACAGTTGTGCTTTGCATGTTTATCTCTCCTGGGAGCCAATAGTGATGTAACCATAGAGGCAAGTCACAACAGGATCAGTTTACACTCTCAGGACAGCAGCTCTGCAGTTCCTGGTCATCAAAAACATAGAGATGATTATCACCGTTTATGGTTTTGTTTGCAGTTAGACCCCTTAAAAATAGTTCATTGCATCTAATTGCATCTTCCCACCAGATAAAGAGGCTCATTGCACTCACTTGTCCACCTGTTGCAAGACACTCATTCATATGGAAGTGTTTGAAAAGACAAAGAATTGTGGAAATTGATGTGCCAGATGACGGTTTTTTTCATTTTGAAATTTCCTTCCAGAAAACATCTCATTATGTTGCTACAGTCCCCTCTGAGTCTGAAGAGATTAGCTGTTCTGGTGTGCATGCATATTTATCATTTTACATTTATTATTATTATTATCATTACAGGAATTATGAGAATTCCAAGGAGTAAGATTTACTTATTCAAATATATTACTTTTTTTTATTTTTTTATATTCTTATCAAATGCAGTTAAAAAAATACAAGTTGAATTTCAATTTAAGCAAACATGTCAAACTATTTAAAAATGTCATTGTTGCTCTGAGTTTTTGGCAAGCAAAAATTCAAATTGTGAGATAAAAAAAAGAGTTTTATTTGCTGACCTGAAGGAGCCACGACTGTACAGGCTTTTGTGACACTGACAAGATAAGCATAAAGGTGAAATGGCACAAGAACCTTTCAAGACTACAAACTCTTAAACTCTGAAGCAGGTTAGGAGCTGGTGCCATTCCAACAGTTCTTCATTCTGCAAACATCTCATGTAAATATCTTTTTGATTTGTGTTTAAAAAATGTTGCACATATTAAGGAATGGTGGCATAAAAACATCCACACTATTTTTATTCCACATGATGAAATTGTTTTTACACTTGCTCAGAGCTTATGCTCAACCCCACCAGCAGATGGCATCATACAGCTGCTGGAGACCAACTTAAAGCAGTTTACGTTTTTTTAAGTAGACAGTATTAGACATTACTTTATCAATTATACTGCAGAAAACACTCCAGTGTTTCTATTTCTTTGATTTAATACTAACTCAATCTATGTTCAATTTGAATATATAATAAATTTGAATCATTTCAGCTCTTATTCATTGAGTGAACAGATCATGTTTAAAAGAGACATGAGAACATACACGCATGTGGGAGCTGTAAGCTCAAAAAAGACTAATGCATATCAAAGAAAATTCTAAATATTGTAAAAAAATAAACCAATTTACTCTGGTAAAGCTTGGCTTCAGAAAACAAGCTCATTTAAAAAACAAGTAGTGTAGCAGGATTTTGTAAAGAGAATTTATTAAAGGATTTTACATGTGTTTTTACATCTCTTAGGAAGCATTTTAAGTTTTGATTTTATTTACTTACGTGTTTACTGTTTTATTTAATGAGTTAGCGTTGGCGCTGAGTCTTGTTTTCTTCAGTGATTGATTGACAGTTGAGGTCAGAAAAGGAACACATTTAATGATCACTCAAGGATATGATGACTTGTTCATAAATCTTTGTTGTGCAAGTCATTTACAGCTGAATGTACATGATTTTTCTCACCCATAAGAACCTATGGTGGCATCAGTGTAACAGAAACATTCAGAAACGTTCTGTGATCTGTGGTCCATTTGGTCTGCGGTATATTCCACAGAATTTTAGTTTCAAGGAAATATGGGTCTGGGTTCCTTTGGGTAGAAGGAAACAAACAAAATTAGATTAATATAATTTCTTTGCACAGTTTAAAGACAAACTAAGTTAAATAGGATTAAAATTATGTTTTTTTTCTACATAACTTTAAAAAATTAGATAAATATAAAATTTTTACACAAATTTCAAGAAAATGTTTTACATTAATATATATTTAGCACAATTTAAAGAAACTAAATTAAATAAGATTAATATATATATTTACATAATTTGAAGTAAAAAAACAAAATTAAATTAGACTACTGATGTGACACGTTTTCGTGTTTCACAATAAAGGAATCAACAGTGCAAAGTCTGGACATTTGGAAGAAAAAAAAGGTCACTCCTATTCCCATCATATATTAACTCATAACATTTTTGTCTTAGATAAATACTCTTCAACATGAATACATTGAAATCCACTATGTGCTTCACGGTTCTTCTTTTTAACCTTTTAAATATCTAAATTCTACAAACATTGATGTTTCTGTAAGATGCTAAACTTCTGTTTATCCTCTCTGCAGGCGTTCTGGTGGATAACACCGGGGAGTATTCTTATGTCTTTATCGCCTGCAGCACCGTCGTTGCCTCGTCTGCCTTGTTCCTCATGGCGTCATTCACCTGCCTGGACAAAAAGGAGTGGGCGGCATTGCAGCAGGGCCAGCTCTGCGCCCAGCCCGACTCTAGCCGGCCCGCTGCGGCGGACGCCTCTCCCGGATGCCGTTACAGCAGCGTCCCTATGGTGGGAGACAAAAGCAAGGGCTCCCCCAATGGGGCAGAGTACATCACCAACGTCTGAACCTGCTTGCTGAACCTTTCTCACAGTCGCACTTTGGGTCAGTTAGCTCGGCTAACTCGTTGATAGGAAAACATGTTTGCGCCGTTTGACCAAAGTTATTTACCAAATAGAACAAATGTGCACTTATAAAAAAAACTATGTGATTGTACTATCTGCTGCTGGTCTTATGCGTTCTATCACTCAAACTGTCACACAAAAGGCACCCATATTAAACGAAGTGACTGCAAACGGTTGTTGGACGATTGCTGGAGTGGTAAATTATGAGTGAGTTATGAATCATGATGAAAACAAGTCTATCAAGACCAAAACAAACAATTTGTTGCCAGTTTGTTCAAGTGCAAATGCCATGGAAAATACTTTATTCAACAAAGCAAACCTTTATTCTGCAGTTTATTAATAATGTTTGAGGGTTTTGTTTGAAAGCTTCTTGTAGTTGAAGAAACATTCAACTTTGAGATGGTCAAATAGATCATAAACATTACCCCAAACCATAAATCTATTTTAAATACTGCAATAATTTGATCATTTTGGAACAGTTTATTCTAAAGGGTCTACAAGACTTTTGTTTAATGGATTTTTTCCTCGAGGGTTCTTTTAAAAAAACAATACAGAGATGAGTGCAGAGCATGAACAAAAACCCAGAAGCTACTGCATTCTGAAGACCACATCAGACTGTCATCAATACAATCCAGTATTTCCAATCGAGGGCTGATTCTGTCCCAAGGCTTGAAGAAGTCAAATTTTTAAGAAGTGTGGACTCATTTCAAGAGTAGAAAAATGCTATTTATTCTAAATTCAAGGGATTGCATTGATAATATTTAGAATAAATGCAAAGGAATAAAAAGCTCCTGTGTATGTTGAGGTTGCAGATGATTTTCCTGCTGAGGATGGACAATGATGAATTAAAAAAATACTCAAACTAAAAGTATTATTGATGATTAAATCAGCAAAACAGAACATATTCTCTGACATGAATGTGTTCTGTTTTTGAAAGCATTTTGAATGGGGTCTGCTCTGAAAATAAAATACAATTTTAAAAGTTAAAGATAAGAAAAAAAGATTTTCAAAAGAAATTGTTGTTTTTTGATTTGTTGGGTTATATTGTTGGTTTTGGTCTTGCAGTTTGTTTTTTCAGAAAAAAGCCTTAACATTTTAGGAGATCTTAGGAGATGGGTTTTTGTTTTTATGACTGATGTTCAAATGTTTTTCTCAACTTTTTTGAGATGCAGTCGTTAAAGTTTCTACACTTTACTCACGTTGAGCTGCCTTAGATCATTGCAGATGCACATTAAACTGTTCACTGTCGTCTGGACGCTGAAAATATTCAGCTGTCAATCAGAGATGCTTTTTCTCCACTTCTCACTGAGCAGCAACAGTGCCTTTTCACAAAGCTGATGTTTCTAGAAAAATAAAGAGCCATTTGCACAGGATCACATCACTCCCTCTCAGGGTCACAGGAGATTTTCTATCCTGGGTCAGCTCTTCAGGTGTCCCTGCTAGAAGGTTAGCATCATCAAAGTTTGATGACACTGAAGCTGCCTGTATCTTAAGCTCCAAACCAATCGCTTCACTATAAGCTATGCTGGTTAAATGAAGCCAGAAGTGACTGGGGGAAAAAAAGACTATTTCAGGTGTTACATGTGAAGTAAGAGAGTAAAGAAACACAAGTTAACCAGCATGTTATTTACATCAAAAGATTTGTTGTGAAACGTTAGAACTTTTCTTTTTGTGGGCCAAAATTGATTTTTGTTACAGATTATGCATTATGATCAGGGGGGGAAATAAATGTTTAGATATTAAATTTGTCTGTGAGTCTTTTTTAATTAAAGTTTGACTGTGAAATATCAACAGTTACATTTGTGCTTTTCACAGGTAATTTGGTGAAAATAAAGCATTGTTTTACATGTAATAGGACAGACAACTCTGAAAAATGTTCAAAACTATCTTTAAAAAAAAAAAGGAGCAAGCAATTAACAGGCTTGAAAATTAGATTTACACATTTGAAAAAACACTGCAAAGTTTGACTTTTTTAATTTTTAAATCTCCATTTTAGGTAATAAATTAAGAATTGTAAAATATGTCTGAGTTTGCAAAGAGAAACAAATGAGGGTTTGAGTGTACAAGAATCTTCTTAAAAGTATAAATTCAATAGAAATAATATCGAAATTCAACACATTTTACGTTTAGTCAGAAAGATAAACTAGTATTGTGTGTAAGAACATCAATCTTTAGGGTTAAAATACTCTCTTAAAGCAACAAATCATGATTTCCTTAACATATCTCCAAAAAATGAACCTTGTTTACTCGTCAGATGACGCCTGACTCAAACAAAATCCATAACAATAAATGTGACCTTCAGATAGCTTTTTTTTGAGTAGCTTTCTTTCAATGTTTCACACTTATTCCTATATGAGCACATAAAAGATACTGCTTAAAGTTATTTTTGATGCCATTTTGCAAGACACTCATCAGTTTACATTCTGTAAACACAATTGCCGTCTTTGATTTAGTTAAATTGGATTTGTGTTTTCTTGAAAAAGAATGTTCAGGCAAAGATATTTTACTAAACAATAAATTGGTTACTGATGACATACCTTACATAATAATAATTTTTAAAAAAACATTTTTGGTGATTACTTTGTAATAGTTTATTTTTTACCCTAAATAAATTCCATCAAGGTTTGCCACAGAATTTCTCCTTTTGTTTTTAAATGGGATGCTCTTCCTTTTGGAGCCCCAAAATGTTCTCAATTCTAAAAATTCTGACTCATTCCATAGCATTTATATGGACTTGGGGTTGTAATGATATAACCTGGTAGATTCTTGAAGTCTGGCCAGGCCCAAACCTGATCAGTTGCTCTGGATCCAGTGTTTTCAAAATTAACAGCATGGAACAATTTTTCAAAAAAAGATAAACAACACTTGTTCCTTAAATCTAAGGGAAAAAACTTGCATTTTTCCTCACATTCACTTTTTCCAGGTAGCACAATTATTTTGAGAAGTCCGAACACTTCGACGCCACTATTTTGAAAGTTAACCGGAAATCATTCTTTAAGAAAAAGGAACACCGCCCTCCTGTGGCTTCTCAGTGCACACTGTACACGATAACGGCACTAAATACATGCTAACTATAATTATGTTCACCAAATATTTTATGCTGTAGAGAAAAGAAACCTATAAATATAAATAGAGTATTTATAAGCTGCATGTGTCATGTTCCTGGTCACGTCTGTGTACGTACAGACACCTCCCAGCCGCGAGGAAAAGTGAAACCGGAAGAAATCCACGAATCTACACGCAAATGCACTAGATAGGTAACGAACATTTGCTATAAAATATTACATTACAAACATTCCTGTTGTCTAAAATGTGTGTATGCTAAACTGTAGCGAAGATAAGTGCTTTAGGTAAGCATAAATGACGCTGTTTTCCTGCTGAAAGTTGCATGTCTCCAGCAAAAAGTAGTGCGCTTGACATTTATTTTTGAGTACGAGTACTATTGTACTTGTGCTTTCGCTGAGTATAGTCTTCTGTAATGTAGGAAGAATAATAACTGAATACTTCTTCAGACTAAGTGAGAACATTTTAAGTTTACAAGTTAGTATCTAAAAAGTAAACTAAAGTATTCTTGTAGTATTCCCAAATAGATTACTTTTTGCTTAGAGTTTTGTACAATATGTAACAATAAAGCATTAAGCTGTTTGCATTAGGAGAAGGTATGACGTTTTACATGATAACAACACAATGTTTAGGAACTAAAATGGCTTTGATGAATTAAAAACAAAAACCTGACGAGTTCTAACCTCACTGGGCTTTAGCTGTGGAGATAAAGTCTAGGAGTGAAGAATACAGACAAGAAGAAGTCCAAACTCATCTAAATGCAGATATTACCCAAAATATCCAATTTTAAAGAAAGACACATTTACTGAAGCTAGATTTCCAGGAATTTGATGCATTCATGACAATCTAAGGTGGCAAACACAATAAAAACCAACAGGAGATCAGGGGTCTGCAACCTTCAACTCTAAAAGAGCCATTTGGCTCTATTTCTAACCAAAACCCAGTAGGAGCCAAAGGTATTGACTTCACTGTTTAGAAAAATAAGAGGCAGATTTATGTTGTCACTATTATGATAAATATAAATGAAGTATTGTATTTTATTTGGAATAAAAAAATATGAACACCAAGAGAAAAATAGCTTTTCTTTGAAATATGAAAGTTTATAACTTTTGACAGGTTCACATGGCTTCCTTTCAAAATAAAATCACACTGTGTCACTTAGAATCATCAGAATCAGAAATGAGCGTTTGAGCGACCACTTCCAATGAAAAGCATATGCTTCTGCGTTGCTACATACATTTTTAAGTCTGTTTTTCGGCGTACAAGACGAGTGGCAATTGAATGCGCGCTGAAAGTTAAACCAGCTCCTTATGATCAATCAGGGACTCCAGTTCTCATGTACAGTCAATGTTCTGCATCTAAAAAAATCTCCACACACCACACCTCCAGGAGGAGCTTTGGAGTCCCACTCTTTAGACTTTAGAGAACTATATACTCATAGATTAAGATGAGTTTTTAGCATATTCACTTTATGTGATCATGTGTGTTTATGTGACTGTTACCTTTGTTGTTTTTAGATCAAACTTCAGCCTGACATCTTCTGAGGGGAAATGGGGGGAGTGGCCTCTCATGGACTGCTGGTCGTTCTCCTGGATGTTCTCCTGAACTCCTGTCTCTGGTTGTCCCTGTTCCTGCTGGAGTTCCCCAGCTGCGGTGGACTGGCAGGAGCGTGGGCCTCTGGGGCAGTGCGGTGGGCCCTCCTCCATGCTTTTGCCTCTGCACTGACAGATGGAAAGCCCCATGGTGTGCTCCACCGGTTTGTGGCGCTCCACTGCCTCCTCACCCCCGTGTATGAAACGGGACTCTTCCTGAAGGCGCCCACCCTGGAGTCGTACATGGGGCCGTTCCCTGACATCAGTGCGCTACTGGTGCGGTCGGTGTCCTCGGCTTTTGCTTGTGCAGTTTGGGAAATTGGACTACGTGTAGAGAAAAAGAAACAGGACAACACTAAGTTTGATGCTAAGAAGCTGCTGGCGAGGGTGCTAATCTACTTCAAACCAGACACACTTCCTCTAATCACAGCTTTCACTTTCCTCATTTTAGGAGTCATCTGTAAGTATCACACACAAGAAATCTCTCATTTGGAATAAAGTCTTGAATATTACAAGTAATGCTCGTCTTACAGGTGACACTTACATCCCTTTGTATGAAGGGAAATTAATCGATATGATAAGCGGACAGGGTCGTCAGACTCACTTTGCCTCTACAGTTGGGCTGCTGATCATTTTTTCTGTTGGAAGGTAATAAAATAAAGTTTCTTCTATTTCTTCTATTACAGTATTTTTCAGCGCACAAGTTGTTTTTTTATTATTGTTTTTGCATAGTTTGGCCAGGGATGCGACTTATACTCAGGTGCGACTTACAAGTTATTTAAAAAAATAAAAAATAAAAAACAACAACCACTAGAGAGCATTGTAGGTGTGTGTATCAGTATTTGTGCTTCTCAGTGACGCAGAAGAAGCGCCAGTTAGTTTTCTGCCAGGATTGGTGGAATTATTCAAAAGCGACACAGATGATGAAGAATTGTATGAATCTAGTGATTTTACTGATATAAAGAGTTTAGTTGACTTGTTAGCATGTTCTTTATGCTATGGTTATCTGAATATTTGTTCAAATGTTGCTCAATATATGATTTTTTTCCTTGTGTATTATAAATTTTTTACCTGCTGTGACTTATACTCCGGAGCGACTTGTAGTTTGAAAATACGATACTCAAAAAGTTTGATTGATGCTTTTGGTGATTTGATGAATTATTCTTTGAACACCTCAGTAACCTTCTGGCAAAGTGTCTGCATGTAGAGACTCAAATACCAACTTGTTATGCTACGTTCACATCGGGCATGCGTGTTCAAGAACGCGCTGATCTATCCGATACTATCCAGCCTACAGCTGGAGGAGGCTTGATGCAAAATGGTGTAAATCTGGCGAATCTTGCTCCAGGCTTTTTCTTTCACAGCTCTTTCTGAAATATGAAAGATTTGGGGTCCTAGATTTCCCGAAAATATTAATTTCTCCTTCAAGATTAATTTTCAAATGGTTGGCACTTCCGTGAATCAAAAAAGGTCAACATCCTTACGTCACTATCAAATCTGAGTCTGCGATTGATAGACCTAAAAACTTGCGTAGAGACACGGACTTTTCACTAATAGTGTTCGCTTGAATGCCCGTTGCCGAGGCCGGTGTGAACGTAGCTTTAGATCTAGGGGCTACCAAGTGTGGCTGCAACTCTTCTTCATTAGAGGATGGAGCAAAAATGTGGTTAACAAATTTCCAACAATAAAAGATAACACTAGCTTTCATTCTACCTCAACAGCTCGCTTTTCTCAGGTCTCAGAGGAGGCATATTCATGTGTTCCCTGGCAAGGCTAAACAAGAGGCTGAAGCAGCTCCTGTTTCACAGCCTCCTCCAGCAGGAGATTCACTTCTTTGAGGAGAACAAACCAGGTCAGAAGAAAACACAAAACAGCACAGAAACAGCTCACGCTCCTGTTCCCTGCGACCAATCTCTTGTTTTTTTGCCAACCCAAAGGACGTCTTTCCTCCCGCCTGCACAGCGACGTTGATCGGATGGGCCGGACCGTGGCGTTGAACGCTAACTCGGCCATTCGCAGCACACTCAAAACCTGCCTCATGCTCAGAATGATGCTGGGGCTTTCCTGGGAGCTCACACTGCTCACCTGCATAGAAATGCCTCTTCTAGCCATGTTACAAAACAAATACATCACCTTGAATAGGGTAAAACAAATCTTTAAAACAGGAAGAACACTTTTCTAAGTTAACAAAAATCAGTGTCTATTAATTTAATTTATATTAAAATCATGTTACTTTTGATTTTTTTTAGTGAGACCACAGCATTGTTGTACGAGTACTAGGGCCGCTATAAAAGAGAAAATATATATATATCGTTGTATATATATATAACACGCTGTGTTAACTTTTTTACTACTCACTGTTTTTTTTTGGACACTTTTTGATCTTTTTAATATTTGTTTCCCTGCTGCTTGACCTTCTTTTGTAGGAAAAAACATTTCAGATTGTTTCATGTAATTAAATGTTTCATGTAATATCTTGAATAACTAGGAGCTGAAGGATCAGACACAGGAATGCCACGCTGATACCAAAGACTTGGCGTCCCAGACGGTCAGTGGAATCCGAACAGTGCGAACGTTCAGGGCGGAGAAAGAGGAGCTGAGGCGGTATTGCTCATCTCTGAAGCAGCTGCGTTCTATCAAGAGACGCTCAGGGGTCTACGGTTCGGTGTATCTCCTGTGTCGGAGGGTAAGGCTTCGGTGAACAAGGATTACTTATAATTACTTAGGATTTGTGATCAGCCTATAAAGATCAAGAGAAACATTTTTCACCAGTGAAACTTCTAAAAATGCATTACATTTTTGTTTGATATAAAGTATTTATAAAACTTTTCTAAGGCAGGATTTTTACCCAGTTGTCAAAAATGATGCTGGTAGACTTTTGGTCATATTTATGGAGCTTCTTTAAATGTGTTGATGTTTGGGTTAGAGAAATTGGCTTTGTCAAAGGTGAAGATCCAAATAATATAAAAAACTAAGTTCCTGCATATTAACATTTAATGTTTTTGTTTGTTTGTTTGTTTAAAAATGCAATATTGAGTGACTTTTGTGAGCAGCTCCTTCCTCTGATTTCCTTCAGATGGTGACTCTGGGAATAAAGCTCATCATGCTGATTCAGGCTCGCAGTCTCATCTCCTCCGGCCAGCTCAGCGTCGGGAGTCTGCTGACCTTCTTTTTGTACCAGAAGCCCATGTCAGTCAACTTAAGGGTGAGTGGCGTCTTCACAACGTTATTGGTTTGAAACAAATTGGCAACAGTTGATTGGCTGCTAATGATTAATAATTGACTTTTGTGACAGGAGATTATGTTTTGCTATGGAGAGACAATGTCCACAGTTGGGGTCATTGCCACAGTGCTGAGTTATCTCGACAGGAGACCAAAGTGCAAGCAGGAAGGAGACTTGTGTCCAGAACAGCTGGAGGGGAGAATCGTTTTCCAAGATGTCTCCTTCATCTACCCCTCTGCTCCCCCAGACCAACCCACTCTGAAGGTCTGTGTTTGTATTATGGCTTAGCTTCATGTCAAACTGTTGGAAAAATCCTCAATTTTGATATTTCCTCTCCAGTCAGTCTCTTTGGAGCTGCAGCCGGGGAAGATCACAGGCCTGGTGGGTCTCTCTGGCAATGGGAAGACTTCATGTGTCAGTCTGCTGAAGAGGCTGTATGAACCTCAGGAGGGTCAGATCTTGCTGGATGGAAAACCGCTTCATCATTACAAAAACAAGTACCTCCATCAGAAGGTATAATAATGCAATACAATATTTTTTTTTCTTTTAAAGATATTTCTAACCATGTTGATTTCATTTAGACATTATCTGTTTTCATGTGCTGACAAAAACAGCAAGGAAGAGATTCTCAGGAGTTGGGGGATATTTTGAGTGTTCAGTTATAAGTTTACGTCAGAAAACGAGTGACGTAGATTCATTTAAGTCTGCATGAAAACAGAAAATGCAAAAGGAGTAAAACATTTTTGAGACAAGTATAAAGAAATGAGCCTTGTTTTTAAGTTTCAAAGCTCAAAGTTTAAGTTCATCTGCAGATAATTCTGAGGAAACAACCGTGAACTTTTTCTGCTGAGACAAAACTTTAACTTGTGAACCTCCAGTGGGTTTGTTTGTTTTTTATCAGGCCCAAGTACACCAAAACCTTTTTCTAAATTATTTTGTCTGCAGATAGCCTTGGTTTCCCAGAATCCCGTGCTGTTTTCAGGCTCCCTCAGAGACAACATTGTTTATGGTTTGAAGGACTGCCCTCCTGAGAGGGTTGAAGCTGTTGCAGAGAACGTTAATGCCCACCTCTTCATTTCAGAGATGGAGAGTGGGTATGACACAGGTAAGTTTCAGCTCACAAATCCTCAGAGTAAAATACGTCATCACAGATGATCAGACATGTCATAGGAGATGCTCTTGGAGCTTCTTTAAATCATTCATGTGTGGATATTTGTAGAGATTTTACAAACAATCAAAAAATAAAAGTGTGTCATTCATCCAAGATAATCCTAGAATATTATGATTGAAATGAATCTAGATCAATGCTTCTCAATTATTTTTTCTTGTGCCCCCACTTTGAAGAACTTACCCTTTCGCCCCCAGAGCAGGGCATCACAATAATCTAAGCAACTAAAAATAAAAGCGTGAAATATTTCCTGAACAATGAATAATATAATAATGGATAATATTTCCCGTTCAATGTATGTGGGTATCGTGGTCGCTGACTATGGAAGCTGAAAACAGCTTACCTTTTTTTTTTTAAATTGTTTTTCTTGTGATATTGATATAAGGATGCTGTCGCGTCCCTCTCTCCCTTTCCTGCACTGAGACGCCGAGACTTCATCTGATTGAAGTCTCTTTATTTTAGGCCATAACCAACACCTTACAGCTTACACCCACAACTCAGCAACAAAAAAAAAAAACGCTCACCAAAAGTTGTTTATTTATTCTGTTTTTATTTAGTAGTGGAGCTATTCTTTTCAAACGCATTAATTCTGTCTCATGCACCAGCCCCTCCCTTTATTACCTTAAATTCTCCAACAACTGGTTAAATGACAGAACCCCGGACCCTGGTGCATTCACTGAGCTGCGGACCTTGCCGTGCCCAAACAGACACACAGCCCAAATCAGTTCGCTTGTATATATATATATATATATAATCAGTTGTAATCGATCAGTTCTTCTGGTGTTTGACATTTTCTGTGATAAACTGCTTTGTTTTGCTGCGGATGTCTGGAGATCAGTGAACGCACCAGGCAGAGACGGTCGGCGGCCCAGGGTTTGTCATTTTCAGTGACTGATTATTTAGGCTTAACTAGCTGACGGTGTCTTCCAGCCAAACATTTAACTTACATTTATTCATAACTGCATGATCTGGGGGTTGTTCCTTAGCCCCACCCACCCCCACCCACCCACCCCCCGGCATCGCAACAGGCCCCCTGCCCTCCCCACTATTTGAGAAACACTGGTCTAGATCACTCCAGTACTGCCAAACAATAATTGCACAACTGCATTTTAAGTGTCTTGAGTATCAAACTTTCTGGAAAAAATTGAGGATTTAGTGAAACTTGCTCTTTCAGATGTTGGAGAGTGTGGAGGCAAACTCGCAGAGGGACAGAAGCAGATGATCGCCGTGGTCAGAGCTCTGGTTCGAGATCCACAGGTCATCATTCTAGATGAAGCAACCAGCAAACTAGATATAGAATCTCAGCACACAGTGAGTAAAGAAAACGTGGATTCAAACAGTTGTTTTCTTTCTGAAGCATCCTCTGAACTCTGCTGAGGTGACCATGCTGTTGCTTTAAACTGGAACCAATGATAGTTCAGTCGTGTATTTATCTTAAAGGTTGTAATGTTTCTAGTGTTGGTTTGTTTATAAACATATATAATAGCTATTTGTGCGCATTTCCTCAGGTGCTGAAGGAAGTTCTTTCACAGAGGTGCACAGTCCTGATCGTGACTCATCAGTTGAAGATTCTGGAGAGGGCAGATCACATCATCTTCCTGGAGCAGGGGTCTGTCGTCGAGGAGGGGACTCACCTGGAGCTCATGGAAAAGCAAGGACACTATTACCGTTTGAAGAAGGAGCTGTTCTCTCAAAGCAGCAGTTGAATCTGTGTGTCGACTGTTTAACCATCATAAACGTGGAAATGGAGGTTCTGCTGCATCATCCTTTGTGCTTTCCTCTCATGTTATGCTCCATCATGAACCAGGAGAAGCCAGCAGATCATGACCAGTCAGAACTAGATCTTTGCCCTAAACCAGTTGGATGTGTTGGAGAATATGAACATATTTAAGTGTGGAAGGAATATTTTGCACATTTAACGGGGTGAAAATGCATCAAAATGCATGTGGTCAAATCTGATGTTCAGTCTTACTCAACTTCACTTTCAAAGTAAAAGTCAAAAGTTTGCCAAACACTGTTTTTAAATTACTAAATATTTACTGGAATATTTCTGGGTTTTTTTCAGCCTTCTTGTATAATTTATGTTTTAGATAAAATGTTGAAGTTTCATTTTCTGTTTTGTCTTCTACATTTTTACTGGCCTGAATTTGAAATAATTTGTTGTTTTTTTTAATGTCCTCTCTGTATAGAATCTATTTGAACAGAATCTGAATGTTTTTTCCCAAACTATAGTTATTTTCCAGAAAAATTGAACTACAGATGTATCAATTAATTGTGCTCTTTTCTGTATATTTCTATATATTACTTTATACATATAATAACAATAAAACAATATATATAGTTTGTATATTTGTACAACTTTTTGACAAAAATTGTTTAAAATTTTATTGTTTTTAATTATTGAGGGACTTCCTGCTAAATTAAAGTGATTTCACCCTCAGACGCTTGCCTTTGTCTGTCAATGGTGGCAAAATCCTTAACAAAGCAGCTGTAGTTGGATGCTAAGCCAATAAAGCTTCGTAGCTCTGAGGTGTTTGATGGTGTGGGCCAGTCCCTTCCTGCTGCAACCTTGCAGGGTCACTTGACACTCCACTCTTGCTGATAACATGACCTAGGAACTGTATTTGGTGGCCCAAAAGAGTGCACTTGGATGGGTTTAGACGCAACCCAGCCTGTTGAATTGTAGTAAAGACTTCACGCAGTATGTGGACAGCTTCTGTGAAGCTCTGGGCATGGACCAGCAAGTCATCCAAATGCACTACGCAGCAGGTGCAGGGGATGTCCTTCAGAACCAGCTCCATAAACCTCTCAAAAGTAACTGGAGCATTAAACAGCCCAAATGGTATTACTGTAAACTTCCATAGTCCTTGGCCAATGGTAAATGCTGTTTTGGGCCAGGCCTCTGGCGCTAGCTCCATCTGCCAGTACCCTCTGTGTAAATCCAATTAGCTGAACCAACACGAGCCAGCCACATAGTCCAACGCGTCATCAATGTGGGGCAAGGCATAGGAATCTTTGCAAGTAATTGTCTTAAGGCGTCTGTAGTCCACACATGGGCGCTAACCATCACCTTTCTTGCATACCATAACCACACGTGTAGCCCAGGGGCTTTCTGAAGGCTCAATAATGCCATTAGCTGCCTTGTCTTTAATCAGTCCTTCAGCTGCATGGCTTCACCAGTGTCAATGTGGTGCTGGACCAGATCTGTTCTGGTGCAGTCCTCTTCACGAGCCGCAAAGATGTCCCCAAACGTCTGCAATAAACATTGAAGCTGCTCCCTCTGTGTCCCGTTGAGGTGAGCGTTACTGCGATGCTCCAGCTCTTTAATCGCTGCAATAGTTTCAGGAGATGGGGCAGGAGTACAAGAAGGGTCGAATGTAACAATTTGAACTCCATGGCTCCTTTGAGGTTTCCAGGACTGCCAATGGCGACGCCATAGGCGTGCAGGTTTGCTCCGGTGGGCTGCAGTGCTCCTTTGCTCCTCCTACTGACCGCAGTTGGATGACCTCAGTGTCTATGCAGAGTGAGGCTCGTGGCACATCAACACATGCCCTCCAGAGACCCAGGAAGTGAAGTCCTATAATGCAGTCATCTCGGATGTTGGCCAGCCAAGACAAATGAGCCCCAACTGCCACTAGCAACAGCTTCTTCCCTGACATGATGGTTTGTTTACCTGTCACTGGGAACAATGCAGTATCAGTAGGAACCCAACCCTCTGGGATGGAGCCTGAAGTCCCTGGTAATAGTTCTTTCTTGACAAGACAGCTTGTGGACCGCGTGTCCACCAATGCACTGTAGGGCTGGCCACCAATGAAACAGTCCAAATATAGTCCACGTGTTGGGCCACAGCAGCCTACAGTTGGAGAGATGATTCCAAGGGGTATTATTTGGGGTGAAAATCCCCTTACTGCTTCATCCCACTTGTGCTTCCTGGAGGAACCTGGGGTCTGGATCGGAGCCTGGGTGCTGGGGTAGTCTCTGGCAATATGCTCTGGTTCTCTGCAGCTGTGGTGGCAATTGGGAAACATCCGGCGTTGTGGATTTCAAACAGCTTGAGCTTGGCTGACTTCTTTCTGCACAAAGTCCTCCAACTCTTGGTCAGCAGCCCTAACCAGTGGTGGTCTCTCTGCTGATCCAGCACACAAAACTTCCTCTGCCTCTTCAGCTCCTCTTAGCGCCTCTCCAAGGGTGATGGGAAAGGAGAGATGCACGTCTTGGCACAGAGGTTCAGGCGTCAGACACCGCAGAAATGCATGAAGGCTTAGCTCTTCCCTGGCTGCGTTTGAAAAGGTAGCCATGCCGTGTGTATAGCTGAATATTAGCAGCATAGTCTCCCAGACCCTCTCCACTATGCCGCTGCCTGCTGATCAGCTACGCTCTGCTTTGCTTACTGGAGACTCACTGCCCGAATCGTCTGTTTGGGCAGCAGTAATGGCTTGCAGGTCACAGCGCTCTTCTGTAGATAAATCTATTAGGACCTGAGGTGCTGGACCCTACAGAGCAAGAGCCAGGTGGATAGCTGTCTCCTTGCTGCTCCATCCATCATGTAAAGCTGCCAAATCCACTTGGGTAGGGCTTTAGAGGAGTCAGCCCGCTAAATCTTGGTAGCTTTGCAGGGGTTCGAGTAACGCTGTTCCTCTGCTCTGCAACCAGAGGGATTTGGACCTTCATTGAGGGTTCTTGGTGACCTGCTTGAGTCACCTGATATGTTGGGCGGGGAGAACTGGTACCATCTGGTTGGCGACGCACCAAGGTTTTTTGTCTTCTGCCTAGTCACAGGTGTTCCCGAAGCAAACTGTTCTCCAGGGTGAGTCGCTATATATCGCTATCTATCTGCTCCATCATTGTGTCTTACTGACAGCAGTGATCCCACTTCTGACACCAATGTGGCAGCCGTCATATCACGTATGTATAGATGGAGCAGAACTCAACTACGCTGACTAGCGAGGCACTAGCGTATACTAAACTTCTCTAGCAGGTAGAAGAATGAGCTGACCCGTGTCTCAAACACAGCAGGAACCCGGGTAGCTGCAATTTCAGGAGGCACAAGAAAATGGCAGAGTCCAATTCCCTCAGCATTTAATAGGCAAACTTCACATTCAACAGAACAAACAAGATTGAACATTGCAAAGGTCTTGCAACCAACTCATTCATGGTTCAACAATAACAGAATGAAACCTAACTCCCACAATGCACTCCCCCTTTTGTTATTGCTTTTGTGGGTGACATCTGGGGGTGTGTGGCTCTGGCATTAATGCCTTTAAATAGGAAGGGGCGGAGCTGCCCAGCAGTGCCAGATTCTTGTGGGTGGCCAGGGCAACTGCTGGGCCCATGCTGCTTGTGTGGCAGCTGTGACTCAATTTGGTGGATTTTAATGTCTGTTTTCTGCAGTCTTTTAAATACTTTTTTTTAAAGATGAATTTTATGACAGGGCTGTAGTATTGTGAGGAAAGCCTACAGGATGAATGACCAGGTGTGGGTGCTCGATACCACAGGTAGGCAGTATTTTACTGCGCCAAGTGAGTCGCTGTTCACTCAGCTGTGGTCACGCCGGACATGCTTTGAAAATGTTGTGAGCCAGTATTACAGAGTTTGCGGCAGAGCCTGAAACTCGATGGGAGCCCTTTTTTTTTAATGTCTGATATGCTCTTAATACAACTAAAATAGACAAAAATATTAACTAAATAGTTTTTTATGTAAAAAATGCAAAGTTTAAGTACTAGTATTTAGAAAACAAGCATTTAAACATCACTTAAGCATGAATCTGGGAGACGCGAAAAGAGTTTCACATGAGATTTGTGTGTAAATGAGATGCACAAATAAAGAATTATGCACGCACAAACCTAAAGTTACACCCAAATCAAGGATTATGC
>BSAI01000012.1:5860523-5890885 GCA_036245035.1 Adrianichthys oophorus
ATTATGCACGCACAAACCTAAAGTTACACCCAAATCAAGGATTATGCACGCACAAATAGGAGTGATACTTAATTCTCTCCATAGTTTCTCCAAAAACACACACTGCAGCCAGGAGTAATTGGAGAGTCCCACTTCAGAGCCGGAAAACGCCAAACCTCCAAAAGGAAGTCGAGAGCCGTGGAGGTGGACGGAGAAGGAAATTTGACTAAGCGACTCTCACAAAAGTTTTACGTTTCACCAAAACAACGTTTACAGCATGTCTGTGTGTGAGGTGCCAGACAAAACCTTCAAAACTTTAATACATTCCTCAGTTTCCTGACATCAGCAGTCCTGCGCCATGATGAGATTCAAACCACGCAAGAGCAATGGAGTACAGGTGATCTTGTTCCTTTAAAAATGACAATATTTTCCAGAATGGAACACTTCCACATTCCAGCTTAACTTTATGTTCTCCTGAGCGCAGGTGTCGGCTCACCTTTGCACAGCTGGTTAGCGGGACGGAATTATGTTTTGGTTGGTATGCATAAGTGTGCGTGTGAACTGTGTGTTGACAAGTTTGTGAAGATTCTTAAGCCAGCAGGTATGTTTGTAACAACTGAGTGTGTGGACAGGCCCCGCCCATTTTGGACTAACATTCACACTTGACTGTAATGATTATAAACTTCCAGCATCTTCTTGCCTGTTGTGTTTTGACTCTACCCTCCCTCAGCTGTAGTCATTCTCCAACTTCTGTAACCCACCCCGACAGCCCTCTCTTCTTCCCCCTCTTTCTTTTCTGTCCGGTCCAACAAAAAGGATACAAACAAAATGAATATAAATACAGTTAAGTTAAAATTACAAAGGGGGTTTATATAAATATACACCTTGTGTGTCTGAAGATTTATAACACCGATTGTAACAGTGAAATCTGTGAAACACAAGAGGCTCTCGGCTCATATCTGTTTGCTCAGCTGTTGGACAGGACAAGTTAAAAAAAAAAATAGAATGGTCCAGCGGGCGGCGACACCTGCCATCCCCGTGACTAGTGACCAGCGCTCGGGAAAGAGGTGCTGCCATCCCGCTGACTCATGGCATGCTTTACGGCAGAAGCCGAGCCTCCTTACAAAGGAGCAGGCTGCGCGAATTCCTTCCACACCAGGTACCGAAGTGAGACATTAGCTCCTTGACTTGAGTTTTTCCCCAAAAACGCACACTGCAGTCAGAGAGAATTGGCGAGTCCCGCATAAGAGCCAGACAACCACCAATCCTCCACGAGGAGGTAGGCTGCACCACGGAGTTCCGGAGAAGGAAATGTGTGTGAGGTGCCAGACAAAACCTTAAAAATGTATTGTAGCGACCGACGTTGAGTGTGTTGATCTGTTCTGTGTTATCTTAGGTGCTCCTCAGTAGATCAATGTGATTGGATGAGCGTGGGCGGGGGCTAAAGAGTGAGAACTTTTAAGGGTGTGTCGCAAGAAGAGGGTGTGGTTGAGGTGCACGAGAGAAGGAGCCTGGGCAGGTTTTGACTGTTGATGCTGTATTTTTGGCGTGGTTGCGGCCGACAGTAATCAGATAAGCTGCATTAAAGCTTTCCAGTTGAACCCAACCTTCTCCACCTGTTCATTACGTCCAGCCGGACGCTACATTGGTGTCAGAAGTCAATCACTGGATTTTTCGGCTAGCGGAGTTAAGCTAATTCTGCATGCACCATGACCACCCGAAAATTAAAGAGGAGAGGGAGTACGGTGATCATACGACTTGTCCCGGACGTGGTGCGGATCTTTTCCGCGACACGGAACACGTACTTCAACTGAAAAAGCGGCCAGGAGGCTGGCTTTGGACGCTGGACTCGGCTCGCATGCAGCCCATGATGGCGCGAAAACGGCCACCGGAAATGACATGGGACCGGATGTAAACAAAGATGGCGGCGCCCTGTACAATCAGTTGCAAATGAAAACGCCTAAATACTCTGGTAAGGCCGACTGGGAAGCCTTTTATGCCCAATTTGAACTGTTAGCTCGGGCCGCGGGATGGGCAGAGAACATTAAAGTGCTCCAGCTGGCATTGTGCCTCACGGATGAGGCCCCTCAGTGTCTGTTAGTGCTTAGTCCAGAGGAACGTGGAGACTTCAGGGCTTTAGTCGGAGCTCTGCAGCAACGGTTTGGATAATTTAGCCAGCCTGCTATTTTGCGCTCAGAGCTGGCGAACATACACACTGACAGATGAGCCACTCCGGGTTCTTGCCTCTGAAATTGAAGCACTTACAAGAAGAGCTTACCCTCAACATGCCCGCTGCAGTCCAAAGCGAACTGGCGAGGGACTAGTTCATTCGAGCTCTGTCCCAGAGAGAACTGCGACTGCAGACGCAACTGGCTCATCCTAGTACCCTTCAGGAAGCTTTGGAGACGGCGTTGGAGAGAGAATTGGTTGGAGCTGCTGTGGAGAACAGTCACATCGACTACATCCCTGCGGCGAGGGCTATGGGGAAGGAAGACCCAGGGCCGGAGAAGCCAAGGTGGGTCCAGGAGCTCGCGATCAGAGCTGTGACTGTGTAGTCACTGCAAAGAGGCAGCCACCCTCATCGCGGTGCTCCTGTCTCCTGGGTGTGTGGCCAGACTGGGCACATCAGTGTTTGGTGCCCCAAGCGTGCTGACCGTCAGGGAAACAAACCAGGGTCTGTGTAGGAAGGACAACACAGGCCTGTTCTCACATGTCCCACCCTGCTTCTCCGTCAGTGGTGAGAGCCCGCCTCAACAGCTGGGGGAGGGAGGCTCTACTCCTCCCAGAAGCAGACGACGGTGCAGAGTGGACCAGAGTCGTTGGCTGGACTCATATTGGGGCCTTTTGCCATGTCCCGATCGCTGTGGCAGGAGCATCTTGTGAGGCACTTGTCGATATGGGCTCCACTGCCACCTTGCTCTGGCCTGACATGGTTCCAGTCGGGATGCTGCTGGAAACCACAGCTGTTAAGCTGCGAACTGTGACTGGGGACTTAATCCCCATGTTGGGTCAAGGACTGGTGAGCATTCGAATAGGCGGGCAGGTGGTAGATTTCAAGGTGTGGGTTGCAGCTGTGCAGGATCAGTGCATACTAGGTTTGGACTTTTTGAGAGCAGTCCGACGTGTGTTGGACCTGGGGAGGAACACACTGGAGTTCCCTGGGGACTCCAAGGTGCACATGGTCCGACCCACTCAGGCCCAAAGTTCACCTCAGGAAGCATTAAGGATGGTGGAAACGCACCAGGAATTGGGTGCCCCGCCTCAACCTAACCCCATAACCTCCTGCTCTTCAGTCGAGGATCAAGATGCAACCCCTGCCACAAGATCAGCAGCGTGAAATAGTGGAGGCTGACAGTGGTGGCTGTGAAGGAGATCTGGAGGCAGAGCTGTGATGGTTTGCAGCCGGGACAGAGGGAGGGGCTGCGGCAGGTGCTGTTGGAGTATAAAGACATCTTTGCCCTTTCTGAGGATGAGGTGGGCCTGACGCACCTGGTCCAACATGAGGTTGACACTGGAGACGCACGTCCTATCAAAACACGCCCCCGCCACCTTCCTCTAGCTCACCAGGTAGCCGCTGACAGTGCAGTTGAGGACATGCTGCAGGCTGGCATCATTGAGCCTTCCGACAGCCCCAGGGCTTCAGGTGTTGTACTGGTCAAGAAGAAGAGGCATCAGAAAATGCAGTTCTGTGTGGACTACAGGCCCCTGAATGGTGTGACCAGGAAGGACTCGTACCCACTGCCCTGCATTGTTGAGTCTCTGGATCTGGTGTCTGGCTCGTCTTGGTTCTCCTCATTGGACCTGCGCAGTGGATACTGGCAGGTGCCACTCAGCCCTGAAGCCAGGCCCAAGAGGGCTTACTGCACCGGGCGGGGATTGTGGCAGTTCTGCGTACTCAGCTTTGGTCTATGCAATGCCCCGGCCACGTTTGAGCACTTGATGGAGAAAGTGCTGGCCACCATCCCCTGACAGGAATGCCTGGTCTACTTGGATGACATTCTGGTGCATGGGGACTCTTTTAAATCAGCACTGGGTTCACTGAGAAAAGTCTTGCAGAGAATTTCTGCAGCGGGCCTAAAACTTCATCCTGACAAGTGCTTCTTCATGAGGAGAGAATTGGAGTTTCTGGGGCACAAGATTGGGGGTGAAGGCATCAGCACTTTAGAGGAGAAAGTGCAGGTTGTGAGGGACTGGCCAACGCCCACCACTTTAAAAGAGTTGAAGAGCTTCCTTGGGTTAGCCTCCTATTACAGGCGTTTGTTCGCAGGTTTTACTGTATCGCTGCCCCTCTGTTTCACCTTCACAGAGGAAGGACTGTGCCTTTGTTTGGACGCTGGAGTGTGAGCAGGCCTTCAGCTTATTGAAGAAGGCCCTTACAAACTCTCCCATCCTCACCCCCCCAGACCCCAACTTGCCCTTCGTTCAGGATACTGATGCCAGTGAAGTTGGAATGGGGGCTGTGCTGAGCCAGGCGGGGTCAGCAGGAGAAAGGGTGGTGGCTTATTTCAGCAAGACCTTCAAAGCGGAGCGGCGTTACTGTGTGACTCGCAGAGAGCTCCTGGCTGTTGTCAAAGCCATAGGCCACTTCAGGTAGTACCTATGTGACCTCCCCTTCGCTGTTCGGACGGGCCACTCTGCTCTGCAGTGGCTAATGACCTTCAAAGAGCCTGAGGGTTAGATCGCTCGCTGGTTGGAGGAGCTGGCATCCTTCTCCAGTGGAGCATAGACCAAGCACTCGCCATGTTAATGCAGATGCCATGTCTCGACGCCCCTGTAACATAGGCGGCTGCCAGTACTACGAAAAGAGAGAGGCCAGAGAAGCCGAAATCAGCGGAGGGGAGCAGAGCCACACCTGTGAAGGCAGCGGACCAGTTTGCAGACTGTCACAGGATGTCAACCCCACTGAATCGAGAGCACAGCAAGAACAAGATGTTGATCTGCAACTAGTCCTGCAGTGGGTAGAGGCAGGCCGGAAGCCTCAGTGGGAGGAGGTGGCAGGGTGCTCTCCTGCCTCCAAAGGGCTCTTTGAAAAATGTGATGCCTTAAGACTGAAGGATGGAGTGCTTCAAAGGGCTTGGAAAGAGCCAGCTACTGGAGAGGAGCGGTGGCAGGTGGCAGTTCCTCGGACGCTGAGAGACTCAGTGCTTCAGGCTTGCCATGGAGCTGCTGGGGCCGGGCACATTGGAGTGTCAAGACTCTCTGTCGCCTCAGACAGGGATTCTACTGGGGCCAGTTTAGGAGAGACATGGAAGACTTCTGCCTCCGCTGTGACATCTGCACAGCGCACAAAGGTCCCCTCCGATCAGTCTCGTGCCGAACTCCAACAATTTATAGCTCTGGCCCCAATGGAGAGGGTAGCAGTGGACATCATGGGCCTGTTTTCCTGCACAGAAAGAGGCAACTGTTATGTCCTTGTTGCCATGGACTATTTTACAAAATGGCCGGAAGCATACACCATTGCAGACCAAAAGGCAGAGACTGTTGCAGATGCCCTGGTGGAAGGCATGTTCTCCAGGTTTGGAACGGCTGAAGTCATGACCAAGGGAGAAACTTTGTCGGCTGTGTTTTTTGCCATGTGTGAGCGCTTTGGCATGGAGAAGACACGGACCACTCCCTTACACCCCCAGAGTGATGGCTTGGTTGAGCGTTTTAACCAGACACTTGTAAAGCAACTAGCCATCCTCACCTCAGATCATCAGGGTGACTGGGATGAACATCTACCCCTCGTTCTGATGTCGTACAGATCTGCGGTGCAAGATTCCATCTTATGCACACCGGCCCTGCTCATGTTGGGACGTGAGCTGTGCACATCAGCAGAAATGTCCTTTGGGAAACCCCCGGATGTGCTTGGGGCTCCACCAGGACCGGAATACGCCAGGAAGCTGCAGGACAGAATGGACACAGCTCATGCTTTTGCTCGTGATCAGCTGCAGAAAGCTGGCATAAGGTAGAAGAGGAACTACAATCTGAGGGCCAAAGGCAAAGACTTTAAAGCAGGGGACTTGGTGTGGGTGTATAGCCCGAAGAGGAAAAAAGGCAGGTGTCCCAAGTTGGACTGTCACTGGGTTGGGCCCTGTGAGGTGCTTGAAAAGTTGGGAGACATTGTCTACAGGGTTTAGCTCTCACCTGGGGGAAGGCGCGTGACCCTGCACAGGGACAGATTGGCCCCTCACCGGGGTGATGCTCACCCACAGCAGCGCCTCAGGCGGCCTGTACCCCTTCCAATGGATCTGACGGCCACACCCCCTTATCCCAGGGATAATACCCCTGCTAACTCCCCACCTTCATTTCCTCCACAGCAGCAGGTGGTCTCAGGAGAGCGGATAACACCACCTTTAATTATTCCACGGAGGCCCCAAAGACTGAGAAAATGTCCCTCCCACATTCGTGACTTTGTATGTGACTTTGTAAAGGGGGAGCAGTGTAGCGACCGACGTTAAGTGTGTTGATCTGTTCTGTGTTCTGTGTTATCTTAGGTGCTCCTCAGTAGATCAATGTGATTGGATGAGCGTGGGCGGGGGCTAAAGAGTAAGAACTTATAAGGGTGTGTCGCGAGAAGAGGGTGTGGTTGAGGTGCAAGTTTTGACTGTTGATGCTGTATTTTTGGCGTGGTTGTGGCTGACAGTAACCAGATAAGCTGCATTACAGCTTTCCAGTTGAACCCAGCCTTCTCCATCTGTTCATTATGTCCAGCCGGACGCTACAGTATTAAAGCCTGAATTTTATGAGATGAGGAGTCCTGCTTTCACATTCTCCCTATGCCGCTAAAAAAGATCACAAAAGTTCCCGTCACTGAAGCCTCCACAAGGTTTAGACCAGGCCAGAAAAATTGAGCCCACGTGATCTGAGTTAGCCACGCCCACCGAATTTTGATGAGATAATTGACAGATAATGTAATGAAATGGTGTGACCCAGATCGTAAAATGTAGCATTAAATCATCAATAAATAAATGTGGCATTAAATCATTTAAAATTGAATTTTGATAAAATATTGACACATTTAATGACACTTTTAATTATTTAATACCAATTTTAAATAAGTAATGAAACTTTTATTAATTTATTTCATATTAAAAATATTTATTTCAATTTGTCTCTTTTAGCCCACAATGGACAATGAAATAAATAATTTTTCCATTAAATGGTTAAAAGTGCTTTTCAATGACAATTATTATATTGTATTGCCACATATATTTAAGCAGTTTTTAATTGATTTCCAATTTCATGTATTCATTGCCAATTTTAGATAATTGATACTTTTATTTATTCATTTCATATTATAAATGTGTATTTCAATTTTTCTCTATCCCACATTGGACCCATGCATTTCTGAGCTGGTTTCATCCAAACCTTTGGCGCGCACGCGGGGGATTGTGGAGTGCGCGCGCTCTACGACGCCGCCCCCAACTTCGTCCAGCTTTTGCAACCTGAAGAAGGATCAAGGTTCGAGGTGCCAACGGCCCTGAGCTGCAGCGTCTCCTCCCGCGACAGTCTGAAGTTCAGTCGGCTGAGCTGCTCATCATGATCCCCGTCGTTGCATTCACGGCACGCTCCCATCGGAACAGCTGCTTCCCCGCAGTGTTAAAGTTCTTGCGGACACCGAGGACACGTCGCGCGGGGCTCCCTGTAGCTGCTCGGTGAGTCCAGTTAACCAAGTTCACAAAACATTCAATAAAAAAAACTGATCATGCACGCTTTGTGGAAAACTTGCTTTCCGCAAACACTCGGCGGGCACAAAAGGAAAAAAATCCATATCATAAACATTCTTTCGTTTTGGCCTACTTTTTTCTTATGCAATGTACTGCGTTCTGAAAGCCCGTTTGAGTGTCTTTACATGACTGTGCAGTTTTTATATACATGCTGCACAAAATCTTTTATTTCAAAACCACTGATAAAGTAAAACAGCTGTGGCTGGGGGGGCTGTTTACGATCCTGTTCAAATGTACTCAATAGATACCATTTTACAATAATGCAAATATTGAATTTCCTTAAGGCTCAGGTTTGATGCCTGTTGAAACGTTAGATACTCCGATATGCATTGATTCATTGAGCACAATGCTTTTTTACATAGCAGGACTTTTGGAAAGGATGTGTTCTCTTTACAGATAAAAGTAAAAACGAGCAGGAAATGTGGCAGAAACCAGGCAGGAGGCGTGGGTCTGCAGATAGAACCGAACTGGAAGGATGCAAAGACAGCTCAACATGAGATATATGGAGGAGGAGAAAAGAAAATAATCTGGAAACTCACTCAGTTGTGATTGTAAATCCATAAAAGGCGTAATAGGAATAAACTTAAAACTCAGTGGTTAAGAGCCAGTAAATTTAATCAGAACACAGAAAAAGAATTGATCATCCAAATGCTCTCTAGTAAACTGTAGAGATGCCTGCACATTTATGTACTGGCTAGTTGCTCTGTGCCATCGGTCCGTACACAACTCAGAGATGAATTTCTGATCATCTCCTGCTGCTCTGCAGAAACTATGTCCTAGAACACGACACAGGTTGTTTGATTTGGGTTAAAAACTGCATCATCATAATTAAAAGACCACCGGGATCACCTTGAAAATGGATCAAAGGAAGGAAAATCAGAATATTTATGTTCAGTAAAAGTATATACATTTTCTAGTTTCCCCTTGGGTTTTTTTGGATTCTCTTAACTGTTTAGCTAATTCCAAATTCTAAATAAGTAACTTACTTTGAATAAACGGTTTAGACACTGTTTAAAGTTGCTCACACATACATGCTGTTCACAAACACACCCATGATAATATCAGTATTAGTCAAATACAGACACGATTGACAAATTTTTAACCTCCAGGAATAATGTCCATTCTCTAATGTTGGAGTCACTGCTATCCCTCACTTCCTGAACTTTAGACCTGTGCTAAAATTGCCGTCCCTGTAAGTTTCTTGACATTTGCAGCGACTCCCTTTTTCTCCAGTTTCATCAATGTGGACAGACCTCCAGTTGTTCCCACACTCACAACCAGCTATGCCCACGGCACATCCTCCACACCGATGTTGCACGACTCAATCGGAGGTATGCTGCAGAAGAGCGTGGAGCGCTATCCAGACAAAGAGGCCATGGTCTTTGTGCAAGACGGAGTCCGCAAGACCTTTGCACAGTTTCAGCAGGAAGTAAGTTACAGCCCAACAGTAAAAGACAGCTCTATTAGGAACAACTGAATGAGCAAAATGGAAATGATTTACTTTTTCTCTTATTGTTTGTTTAATATTCCTGCATTGTGAATCATAGAAATTGAATACAGTATGATAAAAAAAAGATATTCCTGCACTGAAATTTAAAATCTCGGTGTTAAGACTGTATCACATTTTCAGTTAATGCAGCAGGAAACATGTTTATGGTGGTTGAAGGGCCTACCTGCATGTTTTTTTTTAAATTATTATTATACATTTTTGTTCTCAACTGACTGCCACTTTAGTCCTGCAAAGAACTGATAAAACGTCAGTGTTTTGAATGCTGGAGCACATGGCAATATATGACTCTGGGCTCTCATTGCTTTTCTGGATTCGTGTCTCCAGGTTTTTGTTCAAAGTCTGATGTTTTTCTTATCTCATGTGCTAACTCCAACAAAATAAAACCTTTTTTCTTACACCTTTTAAAAGCTTCAGTGAGTTAACATGCAAGTCTTTAAGTGTTGATCTATCCATCCACACACTGTTTACTGTGTGTGTGGTTCACAAAGTTGAATGGAGTTGTCAGAAGTTGTACTAAAGCAGGAGTAGTATTTTAAAAAATGAATCTAATGTAAATAGTATAGCTTTAAAAAACTAAAGTCATAATAAAATGCATCTGCAAATGGCCTGCTGCAGGCTCATTCTGTTGACCTGTGCTGTGCTCCAGAAGCATTCAGTGCATCTCTGCAGGCTCTGAAGTAGATGAGGATGAGGAGAGTGGGTCATTAGCCAACATGCCTGCAACAGCTCCTTAAAGAAAGAGATCAATGAGCTCAGTCTCACAGGTAACACTCTTATGTCCACTGAGGCCCGTGCAGAAGACCCTTTGAATCCTTTCCAGGCTCTGAAGAGAGCTCTTTTCTACATTTTGAACAAAGCATTCGTAGAGATGGAGACAAGATTCTCCAAAAGCAGTCTTGACCTCATGAAAGCAGTGAATTGTCTTCAACCTCAATCTCCCTCTTTCTTCTCTGGATGTTGCCATGTTAAGTCCTCTGCAGAAAATGGCAGAAAGTGACGGTGACAAACTTTCCAATGAGATTCTCGTTGCAAAAATAAAATTGGAAAAAGAGTTCAGAAACTCAAAAGAATAAACACCTAAACAGACAAATTTTAAAATAAGTAAATAAAAAAGTTACAATTATACATGAAGAAATACATTAAAAGGGGACAGAAACTAAAGCAAAGAAAAAAGTATACTTTTGCAATAGATCAAAAGATGATTGGAGTGGGACTTTACTCTTGTTTGAGTACAAGTAATTTTCCATTTTTGATTAAAAAAAAAAAAAAAAAACCCTAATGTGAAATTATCGTTTTTACTAACTCGATAAATTCATTCAAAGTTGGTTTCACCCAAAAGACCAAATAAGAAGAATGAAGAAGGAAACAGAGGGATGACTTTTTTAGCTGGGACAGAATGTGGTTGGAATCCTTTATCTTTATTCTCCTTTGGTTCAGTTAGATTTATCCCCATTTTTCCTCAGGTGGACCAGGCTGCATCCGGACTGCTGGCACTTGGGCTAAAGAAAGGAGACCGCCTTGGTATGTGGGGGCCCAACGTGTATGAATGGGTTCTGTTCCAGTTTGCAACAGCCAAAGCTGGCATTGTTTTGGTGAGTGACTGAGTAAGGAAGATAAAAAAAAGAAATCACAATTATATATCAATTAAATTCATTCTTTGAGTGTATCTTTTTTTTGCATTAATGTAGAGGTTTAGACGGGTAGTTATTAATGACAATACTTTCTTTTTCTGCTTCTGTTCCAGAAATCTTGTGATTTGGTCAGTTTGCTAATTATATTATTGCTTCCATTTATAGAAAGTATCTTCAGGCTCTTGATTTTATTCAGTAAGATTTAAAGACTGTGTGAAAGGTCACTGATGTATCTCAGTGAAATGCTGTGGACCTGACTTCATGACATATAAACACAAACTTCATTCTTCAAAAACAGAAGCAGTTTTGTTTGTGTGATGAAGCAGCCTGTGGTCAAAGACAGGAACAAACCAGATTTCTTTACTACAGTCTTACTGTCTGCCTGCTGTTATCCACCCCTCTGCCTCAATGGCACACTGTTATCAATGCATCCCATAACTGAAAGTCGCAGCCACTTATCTGAAAGTTTTGTCTCCAAAGCAATGTAAAGGATTTTACATATTAAGCCAGGATATTTGGGTCTGAGATTCAAATTCTGACTTTGCACATTTGTCCATTGATCTGTTGGTATCATTGACTGTATATAAGAACTGGACAAAGGGACTGTAATGTCACCTATAGAAAATGCTTTATTTCTGGCTCTCTGGCATCTCTTTTTAATGAGATGGACATCACCATTTTGGAGCCAGATGACGTCAGTAAACAGTGATTGGTCTGAGTCAGTGTTTTTATGGCAACCACTCTCACCAATTTGGAGTGAGCTTGTTGGAAGGCCACACCCCTACCACCTGAAAGTAGGCTCAAATCTGTCAATTAGATGCTTTGAATGTTCGAGGTGAGACCATGTGCTTTCATTGAGGCATCTGATTGGTCATTTTATAACTTGAATAACTCGCACTACAGAAAAAATATCACGAAATAAAGGATTTGGAAGAACATGTTTAAAAAAAAAAAGTATCAGAGCAAGAGTGGCTTTTCTGACAAATAAAATGAGTAATTGCTGTTTTTTTTTCTGTGGAAGTCTATGGAAATTTGTCTTCTTGGAACAAGCAGGTACTTCCTGTTTGGAACACAAGGTGGAGGGGTCACTCAGTCCAGTCCAGAGAACTGGATCTTTAAAAGTTAATCTTTAAAAGTTTAAAAGTTAGTTAATCAATGGTTCAACTATAGCCAACTATGATAGTTTTAACGTTGCTTTGGTGTATATATATATATATATATATATAAAAAAACCAAACAAAGTAGTATTAAAGAATTGTTAAGCTTTTACATGTGACAGTAATGCGGGATAAGAAGATGCAATGTTAGCGTTATTATTATGAGGATAAAACCTTTAGTGTCTTTTTCAATAACATTATGACTTTTCCTGTTTCTCAGGTGTCTGTCAATCCAGCCTATCAGCTTCAGGAGTTGGAGTTTGCATTGCGTAAAGTGAGTGATGTCACAGTCTGATGTTGTGAATTTCACAGACACTGTTATGTTAATACTGACATTCTGTTTTCAGGTGGGCTGTAAAGCAGTGGTGTGCCCCACACAGTTTAAGACTCAAAAGTACTGCGACATGTTGAGGAAGATCTGTCCAGAAATTGACTCGTCCATTCCAGGAGACATCCAAAGTTCCAGGTTTGTTGCAGCAGCCGGTCACCCGCCACTACTTCTGTTTAAAGTCCAATTCAGAGCAGTGTTGCTTTGTCCTTCAGGCTTTACATTTTCCCTGAAAACTACATGTCAACCTTTAACAAACAGGGAGATGAGCTTTTTACTTCAATCTGCCATTGTTTCGTTGTTTTAAATAGCTTAAGATGATACATCTATGCAAAAAAATGACAGACCTTCTAAGTATTTGAAAACTGCAAAGGCCTAAGTGAAGTGTCTATTGCAGAGGAGTTTTGTTTGTTTGAAACCGCAAAGTACACACTATCAGTGGACCCTGGAATGAGTTAGCTGTAATGAGATCTGTGTGGGTTACTAAACATAGAGCTAAAGATAAGTACATTTGGAATCTTGGTGGAGTAGTTTTATTGATGTTGGTAAATGGGACAAACTGCATCCACCAAAAGATGTTTATTTATCAACACATTTTCCCCAACAGGGCCAAAGCACAATTCACTTACTAAAATCACAAAAACCAAACCTTTGATAAATGTTAAAAGAAAAGCTTTAACCCTGTATAGCTCTCTAAAGTGAAAAAAAAATGACAGAAAAATCTACATTTCTTGGAATTAAGATGTTTTTTAAACCCTTTCATGAAATCCAAAAACATATTTTTGCAATATCATTTTTTAAAAAATGTATCAGTAGTATCAATTATGATACGTGTGGCGATTTAGTAAGTTTTTGATCACAATAATGTTAGTTTAAGATGCATAAATATTCAGGGAAATGGCACCTTGTTTATCCACGGTCTCAAATTTGAGCCAGAAGTGAGGGGAAGTCAATCTTCCCGGTCATTCTGTTCCTCAAAAAAGTTAGATCAAATTGAATGTGGTACAATTCGAGTGTTGGGATTCTGAAATATGTTAAAAGCTGTTGTTAATCTGAGGATAAAACAGATTAAAACTGTATCTGTGCCTCTGGTTTGATCAACCAGACACATAAGGAATTTGTGTTGAACCTTGTCAAAGGCTGAGCTGACAGCCTCGCATGTTGTTCTTACTGTGAGTGATAACATTGTCTCCATCCTCTACATACTTTCACCCTGAAATCCATCTGCTGTTGGCAGAATTTGAACTAATTGATGAAGATGATACCCCCCCAGAAGTGGAGGAAGTTTCAGAGAACATGTTTAAAGATTTCAGTGCAAAGGGAACTCAGGGCCTTTTGACACTGGAGGTAAAGTGCATTCAGTCTGTTCTGGATTTTGTGGGTGGAGAGTTTCCAGCCTTGTTATCCTTCAAACAATGAGACCCAAGTGAGGGAAAGGTTTGCGTGCAACCTTTGTGGTCCATCTCTTATGTCTCCTTCTGTATGGAGGTATGCCTTCAGTTTGGTGATGTTTTTAGGGGTCACTTTAAACAATACTGTTTGCAGCTTGGTTTTTGCAGAACACCGGCTGCTCATGTTAATCTATGACGTAGGCTTTGTCCTAATCATTTTAATAAGATGCGTTTATTCTTGAAGCAGACATTCACTGACCACTTTAGAGGTCCCTGCTTCTTAGGTCACTGTGACATCTTTATATTTCTCATGTCATTCGGGATTAGGATAAGCACACTGTGCATTCTTTGTATGTGTTTGCATCCTTTATAAGTGTCTCCTGAGGAGTTGTTATGCCTGTTTTTGAGACGCATGTCAATGGTGACCCTACAAAATATGTGGACAATGACAATGAAACTCTGGCTGCTGCAGTGTAACGTCTCTCACAAATTCACTGACTTTTATCTTTTGTCATCTGTCCTGCTGCAACTGCAGATCTCAACACAACAACTTAGTCACTACTAACTTTGGATTGGAGTTAGTTCAATCTGATTTTTTTTTTTTCACATTAAACATGACATTTGTGCTGCAAAACCCTCCATAGTAGCTAAGTCATCATTTGAAATGCTTAACTTTAGTTGATGGTGCCAGAAACAAATAAGACAAGTCATTAGGTGGAAGGAGAGGTGACATGTTGCTAAGCAACAAGACAGGTTTGATATTTTTTTGTCTGAAAATTAATTTTTCTGTAAAAAACTTCACCACCGCATCATAATATCATAATGCTTCTCTCCTCAGACTGCCAGAACTGCGCACTGTGATCGTCATAGACAGTCAGCAGACAGGAATGTTTCACTTTGATGATGTGATGCAGGCCGCCGGCAGCCAGCACATGCGGCAGCTGCAGGATCTGCAGAAGAAGATTGTCTGTGATGACCCCATAAACATCCAGTTCACTTCGGTATCCATCCCATAACTCCATCTTATGTTGAACTGCAGGTTGTGTTTTTTCCTTCTTCATAGATGACACAACAAAGAAACCATTAGCACTTTTTTAGTTTATCAGAATGATTTTTTTTTAGGGGAAAAATAGTTAGAATATATTAGCTTTTGGTAAAATATGCAAAAGCTTGCAAAAGTATTCACGCCACCTGAACTTCTCCACATTTTCTCACATTATGACCACAAACATAAATATATTTGATTGGAATTTTATGTGAAAGACCAACACAAAGTGGCACACACTGGTGAAGTGGAAAGAAAATTATAGAAGAGTAAAAATGTTTTTTACAAATAAAAAACTGAAACGTGCAGTGTGTAAAAGTATTCAGCCCCTTTTCTCTGAGTGCTTCAGATTGCCTTCAGAAACTGCTTGATGATTGGTGACTGATCAGATGTTAAAGATCAAAAACTTAATGACTTAATAGAGTCCACCTGTGTGTCATTTCATCTCAGTATCCAAATCCAGCTGTTTTGTGACAGTCTCTGTGGTTTGTCAAGGGAATATTGGGGAGAAAACAGCATCATGAAGTGTAAGGAACACACCAGACAGGTCAGGGAGAAAGTTGGGGAGAAATTGAAAGCAGGGTTAGGATAGAAAAAGATTTCCCAAGCTTTGAACATCCCATGAACCACTGTTCAGTCCATCATCTGCAAATGGAAAGAGTATGGACAACTGTAAACCTACCTAGACATGGTCGTCCACCTAAACTAACAGGCAGAACAAGCAGAGCACTGATCAGAGATGCAGCCAGGAGGCCCATGGTGACTCTGGATGAACTGCAGAGATCTACAGCTCAGGAGGAGGAATCTGTCCATAGGACAACCATCAGTCGTGCACTGAACACATCTGGACTTTATGGAAGAGTGGCAAGAAGAAAGCCATTGTTAAAAGAAAATCACAAGAAGTCCAGTTTGCAGTTTTCCATAAATCATGTGAGTGACCAGCAAACGTGTGGAAGAAGGAGCTCTGGTCACATGAGACCAAAATGGAACTTTTTGGTCTAAATGCAAAGCGCTATGTGAGGAGGAAATCTAACCCTGCACATCACTCTGAACACACCAAACCCACTGTCAAACATGGTGGTGGCAGCATCATGCTCTGGGGCTGCTTCTCTTCAGCAGGGACAGGGAATCAGGTTAGTTGATGGGAAGATGGTTGGAGCCAAATCCAGAGCAATACTGGAGGAAAACCTGTTAAAGTCTGAACAACACTTGAGACTGAGGCGGAGATTCACCTTCCAACAGGACAACCACCCTAAACATAAAGCCAAAGCTACAATGGAATGGTAAAAATTAAACGGATTCATGTGTTGGAATGATCCAGTCAAAGTCCAGACCTAAATCCAATCCAGAATCTGTGGAGAGATCTGAAAACTGCTGTTCACAAATGCTCTCCATCTAATCTGACTCAGCTTGAATTGTTTTGCAAGAAGAATGGACAAAGATTTCAGTCTCTAGACGTGTAAAGCTGGTAGAGACAAACCCCAAAATACCTGCAGCTGGAATTGGAGCAAAAGAGGGTTCCACAAAGTATTGACTCAGAGGGGCTGAATACTTTTACACACTGAACTTTTCAGTTTTTTATTTGTGAAAAAGAAAAGAACTCTAGTATAATTTTCTTTCCACTTCACTATTGTGTACCACTTTGTGTTGGTCTTTCACATAAAATTCCAATCAAATATTTTATGTTTGTGGTCATAATGTGAGAAAATGTGGAGATATTCAAGGGGTGTGAATACTTTTGCAAGCCACTGTACATTCCAGCTTTATTGAATGTTGATGCAAGAATATTTGTGTCAAAGTCTGCAGCAAAAACTTTGGCTTATAAAGTTATATTTTTCTTGTAATTGATGTAAACGAAACACCTTTTCGCAGGGTACCACCGGATTTCCCAAGGGCGCCACGCTGTCGCATCACAACATTGTCAACAATGCATACTTTGTTGGGAAAAGGATGGGATACGATTGGAAGGTAAATCTTAACCTGTTTTAATTTGAAGTGTTTTTTGGGTCAAAAAGGTGAAAGACTTCCAGGTAAAGTGGTGGCACTACATTTTACAGCAAAGAAAATATAACCGTGATGGTACAGAGGGCCATTCTTTAGTTGTTTCTGGATCTGGCAACATTATATTTAGATTGCAAATAATTGGATTTTTTTACCAACATTTTTCACATGTTGCTGTGTTGTGCAACGCGCCAGCAGTTCATGACAGAACACACTCTGGCTGCAGGTCTTTGTCTGAGTGGGTGTGAAAACGGGATTTTTCTTCTTTGTGGTTTTAACAGCTCTGTCTTTGTCTGACCTTGACTAGAACACTGTTTGTTCCAAACAAAGTGCTTTGCTGTTCTGTCTGTGTTAAATGTGAGTACAGGTAAGAACAGAGTAATAGTCAGGTAAGATCATGGATCTCGATGAATGACGGGTGGGATGATCAATCTAAATTCTTTGGCGTTAAAAGGAACAAATCACATTTAGTTTTTCATCAGTTGGGAAATCCCAGCAGAAAAACAGTTCAAGTTTCAACAAACATAAACCAGAGGCTTTGGTTTCCTTCGTAGCTTTGGTTTCCTTAGACATTCACAAATGCCTCTATCACATCAGCTCACACTGCATTAGGAACAAAGTAAAAGTCTAAAGTGTTATTAATGGGTATTTAAAAATATCTAACTCAGCATTAGTTTTAGAGCTTCACAACATATTCTAAAATGTTATTTAATATAATAGCTTAACTGCTATTTTAACTAAATTATATTTAAACTAGTGCTGTCAATCGATTAAAAAATAATCAGATTAATCAAACTTTTCGGTTGTAATCAATTTTTATTAATCACAATGTTTTACGGGTTAAATGTTGTACAACAAAATGCAGCTTTTGAACAAAAACAGACCAGAGAGAGAATTTTTCCTTCATTTTTATTTGAAATGTTTACATTTATTAAGTGTTAACCCCAAAGTTCAATTTGTGTGCACAAAACACATCATTAACTTGGTCAACTGCTTCAAGCTTTTTCAACAGTTTTCATCCCTTTTTTCCTTTTTATAGGGAAAGTTTAAATTAAAAAAAAACTTTTACGTGCGCCGTTGTCTGTTTCATTTTCTAAAATGCACTTTTTTGTTTCTGGAAGGACATTTTAGAGGCTGCAGAAATGTGCAGGGATCAGCTGGTTATAAATGTGGACCAAACCCTCAGTGCCCCGATGCAGAGCCGTTAAACCGCTCTCTGGGTCAAATCAGTTCGGGTTAAAAAGATGGATGGATGGATGATCTGGTGGAAATGAGGAAAAATAGAGGGAGAAACGGAGGTAGGAGGTCCTGCCAACAGAGAGCATGGGTCCCAACCCACGCAGAAATTGGGTTTCCACCCACCCTAAATGAAAGACCCACCACCCCAGAGGCGGTCTTTGCCACGCGAAGGCAGAGACACAAGACCTGTGATGTATCATAGGAATCACTTTCATCAAGTGCCCGGGGTCCACCTGACCCAAAGAGCCAATGGCCTCAGGAAACACTTGGCCCCTCCCACAGGGGATGGGGTATGAGCGCCATTTCAGCATCAAACTTTAGTTTTCAGTCACAATGTAAATGTAGAGCATGTTTATGAATGATGCAGACTGAGTAATGAAAGGTTCAGGAGTGTTTGGAGAGGAGGCTGAATAGATGCAGTGACTCCTGTTCCCCATCTGTTCTCGTGTGGGTTTCAGGTCACATTTATTGTGACCAGTCAGTGATGGAGTCTCTGCAGTGTTTTAGAAGTTGATGAAGGTCAGATGCATCATTTGTTTGCATATGAAAGCATGATGCCTCAAAAATCTATTGCAGAAGCAGATGACCCAGTCTGAGCTGCAACAGCCCATGCTCCTCATGTCAGTTGTTTTGTTTTGCTCTGACTTTGTCTTCCAGCCGCAGGCCCGTGTGTGCGTCCCGGTGCCGCTGTACCACTGCTTCGGATCTGTGGGTGCAGGAATTGTGATGGCCGTCCACAGCACCACCATCGTCTTCCCCTCTGCTGGTTATGACGGAAAGGCGAATATTGCAGCAGTAGAGAGTGAGAGGTAATGTCAGAAAGTGTTCAACGTTTCTCATGATACTCTTCCTTCTTTGCTTTTAGAGCATTTATTTGCATCATGCAGGTCCTGGTTTGCAGGACCCTGTGCTTCTCTGTTAGAAGTTATGCATCTGAACAGATTCACCATATCACTAAAAAACAGAAGTCTGTCACTGTTTGCAATTTTTCTGGGCTCAAATGCAAAATAGCTGGTAGACGACAGCAAAAAGCTGGTGTTGGGTTTAATGTGGGGGAAGTCTCAAAACTGGAAGGAAAGCTGGGGAGAGCAGCAAGTAGATGCAAAAAAATCTCTGGGAAAAAGCTATTTAAAAGATTTATAAACTTGATTCTATTATGGCCTTGCTGGATTGATCAACCTTCAGATTAAAAAAAGAACTTCTATCTGGCCTTGAGTTTTACTTTGGTCTGTCTACTGGAATCAGCACATAAATGATCCTGGTAATAAAATGATTGATAAACGAGTGTCAAAGTGAGCCAGTTTTTTCTGTCTACGCTGCGTCTGTTATCCTGTGATGGTGTGAAAACGTTTTGGTCACCCATTCCCAGTTTTTTAAATCTGTGATTCTCCAAAACCGCTCTCCTTTATCCAGAATTCAAATGCATCCAAATAGTAACTGTAGCTTTTAGTGGTTTAACACCAAAGAGGCGTGTAATACAGCTGGAAGCTGTTTTAAATGGGATGTTTAAAAAGTACAAATATCACAAAAATTCAACTTTTGATCATTTATTGCAAATATTTTAAAAAATTGTTAAAATAAATTAGGAAAAAAATGAAAAAAGCAAAAAACAACATATCTGTCCTAAAATTTGCATATTTTAACTAAAATAAAGTTGATTTTTTTAATGCAATTAAGGCAAAATATTTAAAGCTGTCAAATTATTGGGATTTAAGTTTTGACAAACAGAATGGGGTTCTGTGTAAAATGTCATATAAAACAAAAAACCCAATCCATATATTTTGATTATTTACACTAAATACTTGATATCAAAACAAATTACTTCATTTCTCTTTTTCAGGTGCACTTTTATCTATGGCACTCCCACTATGTATGTGGACATGGTCAACCAGCTGGATCTCGATAAACATGACTTGTCATCACTGGAAGGAGGTAAGAAAAGGAAACATATTGTTTTATTTGGGTTAATTGACCCCTTTTTAAACAAAAAGTCATTTGAACGTGTTTGTTTCACTTTGGTGTCCCACAGGCATCATGGCGGGCTCCCCTTGTCCACCAGAGCTTGTGAGGAAAGTTGTATCTGTGATGGGCGTCAAAGGAATAACGGTGAGTAGATCAAACCATTAAATGCTGGAAATTAATTTCTTTTGTTTTTGGGGTGCAGTTTAAAGTTTTCCCACAAGAGGGAGCACAAGCATCAACCTGGTTCAAACTGAGGCTGCTTTCACAACAAGATCTTAATAAGTAAAGAAGAGCAGTTCATTTTGATGAAGTTTTTATTGAACGCTAGGAGCCATTATCACTTATAAAAGTCTTGAAAAAGTAAAATTGTTGAATATACATTTGATATACATATGATCCTTCTTTATAAGCTCTCCTAGTTATTGTTTTGAAAAAATAAAACTTTATTGAAATGAAATGAGTTTGTCATCATCCTGCTTTCATTCTTTTCTTATACCTTCTTTGAAAAATTGCATTTTGTAGAACTCCTCAATAAAATGAAAGCAGAATATTTATTGCAAGTTGATGGATAATAGGGTACAATGAGGTCATTAAATACTGAAATACACAAAGCTGTGAAAGTTTGAGTTTTTTTTAGCTTTTCAAAATAATAGCATTGGTGGGGAAATCGATGCACTAACAGAAAGCAACACATTTCTTCTAATGCTATATGTTCATTTCCTTTTTCTTACCTTCTCCCATTTCATTTTCTGTCTTTTTTTACAGTTCAATTAATTTCTTGCTGTGTTTGTGTGAATTAACCATGAGTGCATTTGACAGTGTTGCAGATGAATAGACGGACAGTTTGAAAGCACAGCTGAGATGTTTTACTTGTAGCCGATCACCAGTCCAGGCTTTTCTTTGCTTTTTCCTGCAAGACAGAGAGAAAAGATGCACAAATCAGCAGCCAAATCAAACAGTCTGTCCTCCAGCCAGAGACCCAGTGACCTGGACTCAGTGAGCTGGACCCCAGGGCCAACATGGAAGTGTTCAGACAGGGAAAAAGCTTGTGTGGTCGGGGAAGAGAGGTGAAAAACCTAACTGCACAGCTAGAAGCCTTTCTAAAACTTGAAACATAATCCTACTAAGACAGTGTCACTTCATACAGCTGAAAACCCCTGATCACATTGCAGGGAAGTCATTTCTGAACTGATGAGCGCTTAAAACGCCACCTCATGTATTTGGAAAGTTGTTGTTGTCATTTTCCAGGTTCAAAGAAGTCAGGTTTTTGTGAAGTTTTACAGCTTTTTCCTCAGGTTTCAGGACTAGTATTTAAAAAGCTGCTTTTGTTCAAATTAAAACATTTTTGGGATGTTTATGGCATGAAGATTTAAAATAGCAGAAACTTCCTGTATCTGTGCTTCAGGACAAAGAACAGCAAGTGATTAGCCTGTTTCTCCAACCGAAACGGTTTGAATTTGGCATCTTCTAGTGATGACTAATGACACAACTAACACGGGAAAGCCTGAGCTGTCAAAGTTTATTGGCAGACAGAACACACCTGCCTGCAGGTACATAACCTCACCTTAAATACTGGGTGTCTGCAGTGGAAATTTAGATCATATTTAACAAAAATACCAATGTTTCAAGTTATCCCAGTGTAGATGTGTTAATTGTCCCTGTGGTTGTCACTTTGGTCATCACATGCGCAGTGTGTTCATTTCTTGAGATTGCATTAGTGCTTGTTTTTTAATTAATTTTTCTTTAAAGTAAAGTGGCTTACCTACCATGTCAATTTGGCTGTATAATTCCATAAAACCAATGTGAGAAACCAATGCTTTTGTTTGACTTTGGCACCTGGATTTGTCTCATTCATTGACTGTATAAAGAGAACTGGACTGAGCGACCCCTTTCCTCCTCGCATGACAAACAGGAAGTACCTTCGGGCTCCAAGAATCCAAAATACCATAGACTTCTATTAAGAAATAAACAGCTATTACTTAGTCATTCTATTTGTCAGAATAACCATTCTTACTCTGATACTTTTTTTTTTACATCTTCTTGTTAATACTATTTTTTTCATGATATTTTTCTTTCTCGCAAGTTATTCAAGTTATAAACTGACCAAGCAGATGCCTCAATGAAAGCATGTGGAACCTTGAGCATTTGATTGACAGATTCTCCCAAGCCCCTTTCAATGCAAGGGGGTGTACATTGGAAAAAGCTTACTCATGACTAGAAACGCGGACCTAGCGACTCATACCAATCATTGTCGAATGGCTCCAAATAGCGGCGCCCTTATCACAGAATAATGCGACTGAATTGGCTTCATTTCACCGCAGCCGGAGGTAAGGCATTTTCTATGGGTGACATCACAGCCGATCTGTCCATGTCTATACAGTCAATGGTCTCATGGAGAACAAACGCAGCTCACTTGGTGGTGGATACCTGCATGGAGCTCAGTGCTGCGGACGTTTTTTGGGTAACTTGGGCTTCTCCTTGCAGCGTCTCATGCTGGTGCTGTTGCTGATTTGCTTGCCACGCTGAGACGGCGGAGTCGCGCAGACTGCATCTGGACGGCTCTCGATGGAGTCCAACCACCTGTGGGCAGAAGCCACGAGATGGAGCAGAGAAAGAAGCGTTTGTCCCAAAGTCTGAGGAAAATCCTCATGTTGGAGTTTAGGAATCAGATGTGTGGGAACATGGTGGATTTAAGGACAGGTCTGTCAGTCATTCAGACCACAGTAAACTGTTTTCTTCTTAAATGGCAACTGGAATTTTTGCTTTTCTTGAAGACGTTTCACTTTTCATTCAAGCTGATTCATCAGTTCTCGTGGACTGTTGAAGAGTCACACGGATTTAGACAGTCCAATAGAAGTGATGAAGCTTCTTTGATTAGAAGTGAAACATCTCCAAAAAAAGAGAGAAGCCCTGTTGCCTTTTGAGAAACAAACAAACAAACAAACTTTGGGTTAAGGACAGATGTCTTTCCGTCCGTTGGGCGTGAGTCTCTTACTTGCGTAGCGATTGCAGCTGACACGAGCAGTTCCACGGGTTGTTGAAGAGCGTCATGTTTGTGATGGTGCCAAACTTGAGGCTTTTGGGCAGAGCCTTTATCCTGTTGTTCTCCAGGTGAAGCAGCTTGATAGCTGTCACGCCATTAAAGGCATCATCAGAGAACTAGAAAGAAGCAGAGCACTTTTAGATTTTGTAGATGATATTGTTTTGTATGATCTGTTTACAACCCCTGCATGGATGTCTGTTTGTCGGGAGGCAAACAGATCCGCGGTGAGGGAATCTCTCCGTGTTCTCCATGAAAGCCTCATCTCATCCTTCCTCCTCCATTTCTGTAAACACCGACACTCACTGGGTTCCTTCTTTTCCTTTGGATTCTTGTGCAACTGTGAGGGCGCTAAAAGCTACAGAGAGGTGTTAGATGAACAGACCGAAGTCAAGTTCCGACTCCTGTATGAGGAGAATTACGACATCCCAGGGAGAGACTGAGATTGATGGGTTTGCTTTATGTTTGACTCAAGGAGATGAAGCTGTTTGGAAATTTCCAGTGTCTAACAGCAAGCTGGAGGTCCGCTGTCAAGTGTTTTTGCTCTTCCTGCCGTCTGCCTGTTTGGGCCGCTCCTCTGCCAGCAAGCCTCACAGATTGTCCATTCAGCTGAAGCAGCTAAAAATACGCGTCTTCGTGCACGCTGGAACACCCCACCTCTGTTTACCTGTCTTCTAACCCCTCCTGACCTGTTTACAAGACCCTCCTGGCCAAGGTAGAAAACACACCTCACTGAAAATAACGCTTGTTTAATAATTAGACTTAGACAGGCTTGGCCGAGGTCCAGCAAACAAAAACACCCTAAAAATATCTGCGCTTGGCTGGAAGGAGGCTCCATGTGCCAGATCCTGCTGCTTGCATCTGGCTCTCACACAGTTTTGGCGTGAGAAGTTTGCTTTTTTACAGTTTCCTTCCCCTAGAATGCCTCAATACACTGGCATGGGTACACTCAAATATTGGAATAACCTCAGCTATGAAAAACAGTCTCTACTGAATAATGTACAAACAGATGGGGATGACCAGAGAGATTTTATTTTTACAGATGACTGTGAAAACATGTCTCCATTTGCTGATTCGGGGCACTGACTGCGCATCCAAATGTCCTTCAGACGCAATTTAAAAATAAAGAATAGAAGATGTTTTACTCTTATAAAAAGGAAAAAAATCTTCTGAAAAGAAAATAATAAAATTTGTCTTGGTCACATTTTTCATAACAAGTTGTGATATCCAGGCCTTTTTCAGACAAAATTAGATCTTGAAATTAGCTAAAAACACTTATATTTAGGTATTTTGTTTTGAAAATGGAAATATCATGTCTTAAAATAAGTGTTTTGCTCCAAAAATATTTGTTTATTAAGTTAAGTAGGCATTGTTAAGTAGGTATATTTTTACACTTTCCCCCCAAATATATCCTATATTAAGAGCCACAACAGCCCAAAGATCCTTATTTATAGACATCTTCAAATGACACCAGAAAAACGTATTTTAATATAAATTCGTTTAAATGTATGTTTCCTTTAAGCTCCTGACCTGCTGTTAAATGTAGTTTCCTTAGATCAAACCAGTCAGCCTCTTAAAACAAAATCACAAGTAAATCTGGAGGAAGCTGCACATGTCAATCAATTCAAAAGTAAAGCAAACATTTTCCACACTTGATTTAAATGTTGAAGTACAAGTATGAAGTTTTAATATAACTTTGATGTCTTAAAAATGTACATTGTCCTTTCAATTTGCTTTGCATTTAAAATATTTAAAAATATTAAAAATACCCTTGTTTCAAGAAACCTTTTATTTTCTGTCTTGCAAGAAAATTAATCTTTTTAAAAAACAAAAATTTAAATAACAAAATACTCTTAGTTTGAGAAAACATGTTTTAGTGACTGGAATTTTTTTCTTGGCTCTTTTCTTTGACCCCATTGTCAAACGTTTGTGCTTATTGAAAGAAAATGGGATTAGAATTGTTGGCTTTTTTCTAAGAAGCCTGTTTTTGCAGTGTCAAAGGGATGATGCTAGTTGAGAACATGTCTTGTTTCCAATGTTTTCCAATTCTGACTTTATTTGGGATCAGATGTATTTTGCCTTTATAGCTTAAAAAACAAAAATTTTCAGACGAACAGAAAACTGTCCAGAAATCTCAAACACAAACCAGCATTACACTTTTCTACACCCAATCAAGTTGTCTCTAAACATGACAGAACAAACACGCCCAAACCTGTTAGTCGTCTACCACACTGGCAAAGCTCTTGAACAACTGTTTTATGATGAGCTTGTTTAACCTTGGTAATTACAGCCATGTTTGGGGAGACTTTAGATCTCAGGAACCCTATATTATGGAGCACAGTGGTGGTAGTATCATGCTACTAAAGTTAAGTCTGCAATTCATGTGATTTTGATTCTATAATTCTTTTATAAAACAAATAAAGAATTAGATACTAGAAGCTTCTTAATTTAGAGAAAGTGTGACCGCTGACACTAAATGAAATTCAACCCATGCAACCAGTTTTTTTGTCTTAAATAAAAAAAAGATATTTATTTATTGCAATTCAAAGGAAAGAACAGTTGGCAACTATTCACTGTGTTACTACTCGAGTTCATGTACATCAAAATAAATGATAATAAAGCAATATTTTGATTTATCCTGAGATAAATATGCTTAGTTTGGCAAATAATTAACACCAAAATCTAAAAAATTCAAAATGCATGCAGAAAAATCTACTGATCATGAGTTGATTCATGCAAGAATATTGGATCCAGGGACTGAAATGGGAAAAAAGTTATTTCTTAGTTTGTGAAATGGATATTTAGCAAGTTCAAGCTTTTTAAAAAAAACCTTTGAAAGCACAATTTCAACTAATAATTGAAAAAGAGGTCAGAGATTAAATATGTTTGGTTTCTTCTATGCTCCAGTTATTCCAAATAACTAGTCATTTGATTCAAGCAGAGCAAAAATAAAAGCTGACCTTCTCCAAGCTCATGTCATCCAGGTGAAGTCTCTCCATGTAGCGGCCAAAGCTCTGGAATGCGTTGTCTGGGATGGTCTTCATGGGGTTCCCCCCTAGTGTGAGCTCCTCCACCACACGCAGCTTGCTCATTGCTGCACTTGGATAGGTGGACAAGTTATTGCCGTCCAGGTGAAAGATGGCGAGGTTCTCCACATCATCCAGAGAGCCTGGCTGCAGTGTTTGCAGCTCATTCTTGCTCAAGTGCAGCCAGCGCAGGTTCTTGGCTCCTGAAAAGGTCCCCGGTCGCAGCTCCCGCATCTTATTGTTGCTGAGCTGCAGACTGAAAAGGTTGATCATGGGGGAGAAGATGCCTTTAGCCAGCCTGCTGATCTGGTTCCCATCTAGGTAGAGGTAGGTCAGCTTAGTAAGGTCCTCAAAGGCGCCGGGCTTGATGCTGCTGATCTCGTTGTTGGACAGGTAGAGGTAGGTGAGCTTCTTCAGTCCCTTAAAGGCCTGCGATCCGATCTCTGTGAGCTGGCAGTGCTGCATGTGCAGGGAAATGAGTCCCTTGCTTTCACTAAAAGCTCCCGCAGGAATGCTGCCCAGGCTGTTCCTCTGCAGATTCAGCAGGTTGGTACTCTCTGGCACCTGGGGGATCTCCTTCAGTCCCTTATTGTCACAGATGACATGCTGCAGGTTAGGGAGGCAGTTGCACTGATCAGGGCACTGACTCTGGGCTTCCTGCACAGCAGGACCCAGGAGGCAGATCACCAACAAGGTCAAACGCTGCATCCTGGTGAGCTCGTAAAGCAGGAGAATCCAGAGGCTGGCAGCAGCGTGGCGCGGTGAGGGAAAGAGGTCGATATCAAAGTGTTTGTGTTTTTTTCAAGGGAGGGAAACAGACGGAGAGAGGAGTGAAAAGGTGAGAGTCTTTCACTTTGAGAGGAGGATGGCCAGCAAACAGAGCACACAGCGCTATTTATAACATTTACTTGACAAAAAAACGAGGAGGGTTAGAGTGAGAGGTGTGCATGAGCTGGTCAAGTGTGTGTGAGAATTTAACCCTAAAACTGTGAGAGCACCATTCATTCTCTGCTGCAGTGCAGCAAAACCCTTGACTGTGAGATTGCAACTGGATGCATAAGTCCAAAGTAAGAGCTGCGTCTTATACTTTATCTGAGCATTTGAATTTTTGATATGCGGTCCTGTTAAGGCTGTGCGCCTTTCCCAGACATCTCCATTGTTTTTAAGTCTGCATTGACAGAAAAAAGAGCCACTCCTGACCAGCTGTTGTATAACATGTAATAGTCTCCAGATGGCTGGCAAGAAGCTCGCCGCCATTTCAGGTTATAAACATCTGCAAAAGGATACTTCAGTCATCAAAGTAGTGAGAGGTTTCGGTGACAACTTTACAATCCCACTTGCATTACTTTTTTTTTTCTTTTTTAAAAACAGTCTGGCATTGCGCGGTGGTAATTTCCACAAAATCTTCCACGCAGAAGGTGGAGCAGCTTCTGGAACTTTGAGCAGCGTTGTTTGGTTTTGGTTGGGAACTTTTTAAGACACCCATGAAAAAAAAATCAAATTTTCTCAAACGTAAAAAGTTTTTCTGCTGCTTATACAATCTGAGTCAATACAGTTGCCCTGGGCTAAAGTAACATCTAGTCAATTATTTATATATTTGTCTAACTTTGTTTTATTGACTTCAGACAGTTGGATGAAAAAGCTAAAATGCATCATCTCTCTGTCAGAGTTTTTCAGTAATTATCAGGGTTATCTACTCATCTCAATGGTGCAGAACAGGCAATGCATTTAAGACATTTAAATGAAGTACATTTATATATAGCAACAGAGGTTTGAAATAAGATGTTTTCAATACTTTCAAGAACAACGACGTCAGAGTTGACTTGCAGGATCCTAGTAAAGTACTAGAAAATTACAGACTGTTAGTTTGTGCCAGAAAGAAAAGAAAAATAAACAAATCTGATCTGGTACTAAACCTTGAGAGACACCACAATTGAGCTGAAACTTAAGGATTTAAATGGTGGCAGAAGAAATGTTGTTGGAGAGGCTGTTCACTGTGGTAAATTTGATTTTCAAGTTAACAATTTTATTTAAGATTTCCAGTCGACACACTTTAATTAAATGCTGTTGTTTTTTAAATTCCAAAGACAATTTTGTTTGAGTGAGAAAACATTTTTGTACGACATAACTAGTCATTGAAAGGTATAAATGTCTGTTGACAAAACTGGCACATTGAAAACTTGTAAACATACTTTTTTTTTGCCTAAAACTATACAAAAATGGTGCTAAAAATTGATTCATGACACTGATCAATCAATATTCAATTTTCTAAGGACTACTGGATTGTTTAGATACATTTTTTAACTCAGGCTTTAGAAACACGACCATTATGACCTCTTAGATGGTGTTTTTAGTCATTTTTACATGTTCTTGTAGGATTTCCTCATGATGGAGGACATTAAAAAAATTAGGCTTAAAATTGCATTTCTGAGTTTTATTTACTTTTTATTCGAATGCAGTTTGAAAAAATTTTATTTATTATGCAGACACTGGGTGGGACTTGGCCATGAGCTCCCTGCTCAGCTCCATTCTGATGCATCTACTTGCAGACAAATAGATCCATGAACGTCTGAGCTGGAATCTGCATCAAAACTGTACAGCTGGATAGCTCCGATATTGCTCACCATTTTTGTTGCACCGCTAATGTTAGGTTGTGGTGTGAGGAGCTGTAAGCTAGTGGGAGAGAATGTAAACAAATATGGGGGCAGAGTTACTCTGTGCTTATAGTCCCGCCTACAAACTCAGAGGCAAATTTCTAATGAATTTCTCTCTGCAGAAACTATTTCCTACAAAATGATTTTTTATGTTGGCTAAAAATGACAGTCATAATTTAAAGCTTTTAAAATAGATCAGAAGATGATCGAACTATAAAGAGAAAATCTAAGAGCAAAATTTGATAAAATAGTTGGCAGGTTGTACGTTTTGTTAGAAAACATTTGTCAGTTGTTATAAAGGTTCAAATAACTTTAACGAGGGACGATGAGGTGAAAAGTTTCTCATTATACATCTAAAAATGTTACAAATTGCTTTAACCATGTTTTTTTTTTTTTTTCATTTTAGCTGGTGATTTCTTCAGATATGTATGTATTGTCATCCTTAAACAATCAGTTTCTCCCTATAAGTTTGACAGTCCTGTGGATGTCAGTTTTTTCTTAAAGACACGCTCCTCATTTCTTATTGAAAAATCCTCTAAATCCGACATTTGACTTACTGTAGAGAGTTTACAGAAATGTTTAAACTTGGATTGTTATTAAATGTAATTAAAATGAATAATTTGATGTAGAATGGATAAGTTTACTCTTCCCACTCTTTTGTTTGTTCTTGATGACAGATTGCTTATGGTGCAACAGAAAACAGCCCTGTGACTTTTCTGTGTTCCCCACTGGACAACATGGAGAGGAAGACTGAGACTATCGGCTATGTTTTGGACCACATAGAGGTACGTTACCCTGTTTTTAAAGCATGTACATTAAACCAGTTATTGCATTTCCTGACATAGTCGTAAAACACAGTCACACATCTTAGCAGATGTTTAACTGCTGCTCCTCTGTGTAGAAGGGATTCGTTTTGAGGCCTTTTTTCTTTTAACATTTTTTTAATCTATTGTTTTAGACCATAAAAGATTGGACTGTAAGCTGTCTTCACGATAAGTAGGAAATCAGTCTATGGTTCTACAAGTTGTCTCACTTAAGAAGATAAGAGGTCTGTAATGCTCATCGAAGACACATTTCTACTGTGAGACTGATCATAGTCCAGGAAATCACGTTTTATACTTTTCTAAAAAAAGATTGTAAAATTGTGCAGAAAATAAATATTTGACCAGCAAAAAAAGTTCACCTCAATACTTTGAAAAGTAACCCTGGTTAAAAACGACAGAGGTCAAAGGTTTCCTGCACTTTTCACCAGGTTTGTACACACCAGCTGCTACTTTGGTCCATTCTTCCATGCATGTCTTCTGTAGAGCTGTGATGTTTTGGAGCTGTTGCTGGAAAACAGACTCCCTCCACAGATTCTCCTTTGAATTGAGCTCTAGAGACACTCTAGAACATTCCAGACCCTTGAAATGCTTTTTTACGCAGCCACTCCTTTGTTGCCTGGGCAATGTGTTTGGGATCATTGTCATTCTGGAAGATCCAGCCACGTTTCATCGTCAATGCTCTCAATGTTTTTTTCCAAAATCTCGCTCCATTCATCATTTCCCTCACACGGTTCAGTCATCCTGTCCCCTTTGCAGAAAAGCAGCTCCAAAGCATGATGTTTCCACTTAAAGGATTCACATAGTGGGAATTGTGTTCCTAAAAGCCAAGTTCCATGACCGGGGTTTAGGCCGCCGAGGCACTCGCC
>BSAI01000012.1:5902784-5934407 GCA_036245035.1 Adrianichthys oophorus
AGGAGCATGGTCCGCATAGCTGGCACTAAGTCAGACCTGTTCCCAGTTCATATTGGACTCTGGCAGGGCTGCCCTTTATCACCGGTTCTGTTCATAGTCTTTATTGACATTATCTCTTGGTGCAGTCAGGGACCGGAGGGGGTCTGGTTTGGGAACCACAGGATTTCCTCTCTGCTCTTTGCAGATGATGTCCTGTTGGCTTCATCGAGCCAGTACATCCAGCATGCATTGGAACAGTTTGCAGCTGAGTCTGAAGCGGCTGGGATGATGAGGTTCTTGACTGGAGAAAGGTGGTTTGTCCTCTCTTGGTGGGTGGAGTGCTTCTGCCCCAGGTGAAGGAGTTTAAGTATATTGGGGTCTTGTTCACAAATGAGGGAAGATCAAAGCGTGAGATCGACAGGCAGATTGGAGTGGCGTCCGGCGTTATGCAGTTGCTGTACCGGTCCGTTGTGGTGAAGAGAGAGCTAAGTCAGAAAGCAAAGCTCTAATTTTACCAGTCGATCTTCGCTCCAATACTCACCTATGGTCATGAGCTCTGGGTCATGACGGAAAGAACGAGGTCCCCTGTTGGTATGTTGTGATTAACAACATACAGCATAAAGGGTTAAAAAAAATCATTGTTTTTAAGTATTTCTTACATGGACACGATTACCAACATAAACAGGAGAGGAGTTTATAGGAAAGATATAAAGTTTAATCCTAGAAAAGAACATTACTGTTCCTTTAATACTGAATTGCTAAATCTCTATTATCGTCTGTTCTTTCAAAACACCTGCTTTTTTCTGAAGCATCAGTTCAGTTGTTGGCACTAAACTGTGATGCATTCATGTACACTAATTTTTTAGGAATAAATTAGGTGAAAATTACATCTGAAGATACTCGGTTTTCTGAAATGAAAGCCATCCATCCATTTTCACTACCCGCTGAATCCCTTTCAAGGTCATGGGGTTGTTGTAGCCTTGCCTAAGCGTTTGTTAGGTGAAGTCGGGGTACACCCTGAAGAGGTGTCAAGTGTTACAGGGCCTGAGATGAATGTTTTACAAAGAATACAGTGTGTTCTCTGAAATATCCCAACAATTCTGGTTTAAAAAAACAGTTTGTCCCGTGTCTGTGTTTTTCTGTATCATACAGACACAAGTTCTTTGTAGATGTGGATGAGCTTCGAGCCATGGAGCGCGCCCGCAATGACGCCAAGAGGATGGAGGTCATGGAGAGGCGGCAGAGACAGAAAGAGGAGCTGGCTGAGAAGAAGAAGCTGCAAGGAAGTGACTGACCATAGTTGAATAACACTCCAGCAGTGGACTAAAGTCCTGCACACAGGAATTTAAACCCAACACACATTCAGAAGGAATTCTCAGGAAGAGGCCTGTAAAACTCTTCTTTGGGCCTTTGTGAAGTCACCTGTGCAGGAAATGTGTGTTGTGCATCAAGCCAGGCTATTTGTACTTCAAACAACAAAACATTTGTGCCCCTAGATGTCATTTGTTGTGTTATCAGTTAATTATGAATTTAAATGATGCACTTAAATATTTAGACCTAGAATGCTAAAATATGGGAAACGGCAACCATTAATTAGAAAAACCTTTGAATCCTTTGTCTACAAAAATATCAAAACGTTTGTATTTTTTTTACACTTGTACTTTCAGAATAATATAAGGTTAAAAATAAAAATGTTCCTAAAATAAACTCTTATTTTAGGCATTAAAGTTTTAAAGAGTAATTATTTACAAAACCTTAGTCTACAAAATTCAAAGCTGTCTGAGGGTTAGTGGTCCTTCCAAGAATAACTTCAATTAAAGGGATCCTGAAAAGCAAATTCAGCACAAACTTAAGCATCATAACAACACAACATAAATCTGGAAGTTTTCACACATCAATATACTTTGCTGATATTGTCACTCTCAGACTAAATCTTAAACTATTTTGAATGAGACTACTATACAAGTTAGTTAAAACCTTTTTAACACTAAATATGAAATTATTTAATCATCAAAACACTGTTGATTTAGCTATTTAAAAAATGTATCTTAAATTTCTGGTAAATTGTGTGCATTTCACCTTTGTTTTTCTATGGAAACACCTTTTATAAAAAACATTTCAACTTTCTTATAATTTATTTTTGCTGCATGCTTTAGAAAAAAAGCATCTGCTGGACACTTCTTAAATTGAACAGGAGTATTTTGACAACTGAAAAAGCATTTGTTCTCGTTTTAGATAAAAAATATGATCAAAAGTTTAATTTTTGAAGTTTATCAATGGGGTGTGTTCAGTCTCCAAGTTCATATAAGTGTTTCTAGTGCAGTTTAGTGATTTAATGAACTAAGATGGCAATTAAACAACTTGAAAAAAATGTTTAAGCTTAAAATTGTTTATCATCTTGCAAATTTAAGTGAAATTAATTAAAAACAGAAAATGTCAGGAAAATTCAAAACCAAATGACAAATGATGTTCCCAAGACTTTCTAAGAATCTTGTAAAATAAAACAAAAAAACTGACAGTATAAATACATCTTTTATTAGTACATGCTTAAAGAAATCTAAAATAAATAAACATTATGAATAGTAATAAATGGGTGATATTGCACAAATGTAAAACATTCAAACAAAAATTAAAGTTCACATGAAGTCAAAGTGCTTCATTTTAGGAACCTATTATAAATGGTTATTGACGTGATGAAAAGCTTGATAAAACCATGTATGTAAATGTAGACAAAAATGCTGGTTAACAGGTTTGACCACTACAACAGCTCCACTTCACTGATGATTTATAGAACCAGTTCAAAGTTAAAACAGTGTTTGTGGTGTCTTCTCTGCTGCTTCAATATTAAATTCAAGTTAAATGCAGGTCCAGCATTTATGCATGAGGTGGTGTTTTTGAACATTTGAGGAGTTTAACTTGCACATTTCTAAACATCAGCAGGTGATGGAGAAACCGGTCATGTGTCTCCAGCTTGTTCCAGACAGCAGTGTAGACATCTCTCCACTAAAATCTCTTTACTCTGCAGAAGGTAAACCGGTGTTATTGCTGAATGATAGATACATTTGTGGGAAAAGTATTTATGCACAAAAACAAAATCTAATTCTTTACGATTTCATCCATGTTTCTAACACTATTTGCATATTTTTTCCTTTTTCTGAGAAAAATCAGTCACCCAGAAATAGGAAGAGATGGATGTTGAGTCTTTGCGCCAATGAGTGAGCGAACAGCGTAACACAATATTTACACACAGGACAATGAGTATGCTGCAGATACGAAGCACAAGTGCTTAGACAGACAACATGAAGGAGATGCTGCGACAGAGATGTACAGGTGAGGCTTCGTGCTCCCTCTCAGCTCCCCTGTGTAGCACTGGCACCTTTAGAGAGGATCACACGGCGAGGGGCACCAAGCCGGCAGACGAGGAGCCGGGAGGTGCAGTGACTGCTGCCATGGGGCCCGGTTTCATCCCGTTCACGGTGGTGCTGCAAAATAACCAAACATAACCATAAAACCAACCAACTATTTTACCACCATTCAGGACAGTTTAAGCAGCTGGATGGATCTGTTGTCTGGGCGCAGGACTGGCATGCAGGAAACCTGGGTTTGCTTCTCTGGGCGTGCAAAGACTATAACCCAGTGTGGCTCCCTTCACCCTGCTGCTTAGGACTATGGTCACATATCCCAAAATGCCACCATGTGGTGACCTAAATGGCAGTTTTCACAAAATTGTCCAGCAGCCGTACGGTGGCATTTGTAATTGGGAAGCGGCACTCGCATATTTACATGCTGCGCAGCATCAGCCGAGGTTTCAAGAAAAAGTTAACATTGAAATGAAGATTGGATCATTTTTTAAAAATTAGTCTGTGGCCGCCCGAGCACATTTGGAGGTTGCGCGGGTGTAAAAAATGGACTAATGGGAGGGTCTCAGATGTCCCCAAAATCGTCTGATCGGCCGATTTCAGACTGCCACCCCCCCTGCTGTGTCGCCGTCCCACTGCCACCGACCGATTGTTAGAAATTGTACGAAAGCAGTTGACATGGGATTGACAATGGATTTGCAGCCGCATCTGCATGTTGCACATAAATCAAGTTTCATTATACTGCAAAATAAATCTGCCAAAAAATGTAGGTTTGAAAATGTGTAAAAAGGGACCTGCATGCCCGTAAAAAGATTTACATTTGTGAAATAATTTAAGTTTCTAACACTTTCTTCTATTTCACTCTAAATTTCTAACACCAACTACAATCAAACTAATACTGTTGCTAAAAGTCAGCAAAAGAAAAAAATAGAAAACGAAAAAAACGCGGTGTAATGCTTAGGAGTCAAACTCTCAATTCCTGCAGGACAAAAAAAAGACCCTGAATACGTTTGTTCTAACCATTAGGTCACAAGAAGAACTTCAAATGCTTCTCAGACTATTGCCCATTTCTTCAAGCACAGCAGAGTTTTTGACGCATGTAGGTGACACAACTGACGCAGCCAGAAAACGGAACACTGTACAGTACTCTGTCATATTAACACTGAAACCCCCCATGAAGTCTGCGGTGGGGCAGAACGGCAGGAAGCCACCTGCTCTGAGATTAGACTTGATTTATGGTCATCCGATCATATAGACGTGTAAAGACAGGGACAGAATTCACAACCGCAGCTTCAGGAGCTCACATGTAGTTTTTTGCTTCGCATCTGCAGAAAAAAAAAAAAAAAAAAAAAACTTAGAAATTATTTCACAAACGCAAATCTTTTTTACGGGCATGCAGGTCCCTTTTCACACATTTTTTAACCTACATTTTTTGGTTAGATTTATTTTGCGGTATGATGAAATTTGATTTATGTGAGAACATGCAGATGCGGCTGCAAATCCATTCAGTTGTGGTTTTTTAATCTTTATGGTCTTATATTGAGCCCACAAGACAACACAATGGCAATCCGGGCCAACATGGAACCCAGAGCCATTATTACCTCTGTTTCATGTGTCTCTAATGTTTCATGTGTCTGTTCATACACACAAGTTCCCTGAGCTCACTGACAAACACTATGAGCAACAGCCCCTGTGCCTTGAAAATACAGGGTTGTGTCAGGAAGGGCATCCGGTGTAAAAATGCCAAAGCCCCTGTGCAGGTCAGTAAAAGCTGATTGACAGTGGTGACCCCTGATGGGATAAGACGAAAGGTGAACAACAACATTCAGGACAAATAAAAACAACAAAAAAACAGTTCTAGTATTCAGACTTCCTCGTTTCCTGAGCCAAAAATGACACTAACTCAAAAAAAATTATTTAATAGTGCAAATATCAATACTGTAATATCGTATATATCATAACTGAACACAGAGCTCTTTCATAAATTAATTCTGACTTTAATGAATTTAACATTTTAGTTTTAGGCTACCTTTTAACTATCTCTTTTTTTGTTAGAAATTTGCCTCTGAGTTTTGGGCAGGACTGTTGGTTCGGAGCAAGCCTGCCTTCATTTTCCATCAACCCTTTTGGTCTCTCCCACTAGCTTACAGCCCCTCACACCCCACCCTAACATTACAGTGAAACAAAAATAGCGAGCAATGTCAGAGCTATCCAGCCGTACAGTTTTGATCCAGATTCCAGCTCAGATGAGGACAACAAGGACGTGGATCTACTGGTCTGCAAGTGGATGCATCAGAATGTAGTGGATCAGGGAGCTTGTGTTCTGCTGACTGTAGTTTGTGTGCAACAACTACAAGCTTTTTCAACAGCATTTTGTTTTTGCTGCTCTTGATTTACATTTGAATAAAGGAAAACTCAGAAATGCAATTTCAATCTTAATTTCCTTATTTACGTCCTCCATCCTGAGAAAAATACTAAAAGAAATGTTAAAAACAGATAAAACATGATTTTCATAGGAGTGGGTCTTGAGGTTTAGTTCCTTCTTTGGTCATGACTGTAAAGTTGAACGTCACTTTGAATCTTACCACCAGTTTCCAGTTCCACAAGGTGGCAGTAACACATCTGTGAGCTGTGTTTTACCCCAGCAACAAAGTCGGCATGTTTTAAACATTCAGAACTCATAAGGATCTCAAAAACTAAATCTGTTTTGTCAGATAATTGAGTCTAAATTCTCTTGAAAAAAACCCACAGAACTTCAATTTTTAATCATTGCGTTTAGCCAAAAGTTTCATAACTTCTTTTAAAAGTAACGTAAATCACAGTAATTTATTTGTTTGAAAAAAAATCTTAATATTTTCCTTTAATTTTCCCATTCTCACTCATTCCCCCCTATAAGCAGCTGTCAGCAGAGCGTTGACCCGGGGTCAGTCAAGGTCACGCTGATCTCATTGTCAGCCTGCAGTAGCAACTGCTGCACAACAGCAGGCTAAAAATGGAGCTGAATGTGGGAAATGTGGACGAGTCAATCTGGCAGGTTCTGCTGGTTTGTGGTGTCTTTTTGGGTCAGTTATGATCAGAGTCTATTATGTTTTTTCCTTAATGCTCTTAGTGAGTCAGCAAGTGTAAAGGCTACAAAAGTTTAAAGAATGTGATTCCATGAATCAGCTAGTTTATGTGAATTTAAAGTTTACATTTAAAACAATGCAGTTAAAACCTTTACTCTATGCAGCATTTAAACGACTGTCAAAGTCAGGTTAATGCACCATGAATGCATCTGTAGCTTCACAGTTAAAACTGCAGCTTAGTGTCAAAATGTGAAAACAGTTTAAACAGGAAGTGACCCCCAATAATCTAAAGTATAAGTTTGTGTTCACACCAAGATTTACAGCAAGTTAAACATGAACGCAGACTTTGCGTCTTAGTTAAATGGACATTGTTACAAACCTTTTTTTTTAGACCAATTGTTTTCATAAACTAATACATTCTTTATATTTAAAATGTGAACTAAGATTTTTGTAATCTGACCTCTTGGAGATTTTTGTAAGATGAGGCCCACTGAGCTTCACAGCTGCAGCTCCAGCCTCAAAAAGCTTTTTTCCTTTCATTTTTTGCTCATCGACTTGGTCACATGTATGGTCTCTACTGTTCATTGCGTGACATGAATTATTTAAGCCATTGATACAGTTTCAGCTTTAACTGATGATGTAAATGTGATTAAGCTGGGTGCTATCAATGCTTGGAAAGGAACCACTGAGACTTCCTGTAGAAATGTTTCTTATAGCTCAAATTAGAGGATTAGTGCTTTTCTGGATATTCATGTAACCTTGTTTGATGATGCTCAAATTTGTGCACAAATTGTCTTTTATTTGTGTCACCATGAGCTATAATAATCTTTTCTACAAGAATTTAGCATTTAGAAAGTCTAATTTAATAGATAATTTAATACTCATGACATTTTAAAATTGTTTATATACCACTTTTGACTGGAAAAAAAAATTGTATTTTGTTCATTTTTAAACTTAACTTATACTTTTAATAGATAGGACTTTCACAAATTTTCACTTGATTCTTTTTTTTAACAGACACTTCACACTGAGGGATTCTTTTTTTGGGGCTAAAGATTCATTTTCTGCTCGCATTGAGTGTATTGTGCTGTCCGCTGCTCCACTGATTTAAATTAAACATTGCTCATGTCAAATCTCTTGCTTGATGTAAAGAAATGTGTTGTGGGTCAAGGCTAACAATGCTGTTTAAAGGGTCTCAACATTTTACATGACTAAAATCAAAGGAAAGATCATTTAACAAGAATATCTTGGTAGAAGAAGAACATTTTGGAAAAAATAAGGAAGGGAGGCTTAAAAATTATTTACTGATAACAATGTTTTATTTTGCAAAGATGTATTTATTTCCAGCCATATTTAAAAGTTTAATTTTTGTTTTTTTTCTGAATTTGGTTATTTTTATTTATTGACACAATAAGGAGGTTATTCATCAGTTACTCACTACTTGAGTAGATTTTAATCAAAGTAGTTTATTACTCTTACTCAAGTATTTATTTGGATGCCTAATCTTTACTTTATTGAGTACTAGAATGCTAAAGTAACAATACTTTTACTTGAGTAAAATTTTTTAAATACTCTACCCACCTCTGGTTATGGTCAACATGCAGCGGCAGTGAAAGAGTTAAATGCATTGAATGGATGATCGTTTTGCCAAACACCACCAGTCCCAAATTTCTGTTGAATCAACACTTTGACAGCAGACTGAACTTCAACGTTAAGAAAAGCAAAAGTAAGACTTTTCGACATGAAGGGTTAGATCTAGAGCAACACCACCTCCCACTAAAGACAGACATCTACCAGATCAGCTTTGAGTTAGGAAGTTTAAGCTTCACTCCACCACCGCTCTGATGGTTTCTAGATGAAAGGAAAGGTTTAAATTGAGTCCAAACAGGCGATCAAACTGTGATTACCCAGAAGGAACGCCGGGAATGTGACCGTCTCAGTCCTGCTGGGATAAAAACACACAGCATCTCAGATTTTCTTTCCCCCTTTCTGGAGTGGCAGTTCGGTAAACTAAAAAAAATGAAAACAGTTTTGCACCTTCAGCTACAGTAATTTCTATGGGTCGTACTCACGCCTTGTCAAAATAAGAGGTGTGCAGTGCTTGTGTGTAGATGGCTGTGTTTGCGTTCAGCACGTTGCCGTTGTCGAAAGTGTACATCTTCCTGGATTTCTGATCCTTGGCAAAGTTCCTGCATGCAGCAAGCTTGGACTCAAGCGCCTGGAGAAAAATAAAATAAAAAGCATGAGCATTCTGCTTGAAAATGAGTGACGAAAGAGAAATCCGACAACAGGAAGAAAAAGGAAGAACATACCCCAACTTTGCGCAGTAAATCACTGACAATGTTGAGAGCCGATATTCTGGCTGATGGTGTCAAAGGGGAATTACTGCCATAGCCATTGGATAAGACTGGAGAGAAAAAGGTTTTATGCTTTTATTTTGAAATAAATGATCATTGAATTACAAAAAATCTGCCCAAACTGTTCCAGATTAGACTGATCTTTATGGCATTTTTTTTGGTCTATAATGCTTTTACCATATTTTTCTCTTATATTAGAATTTCCTCCCTAAATTATTGAAATCTGTTTAGTAAATTTGAAGACTTGAAGATTAATTTTATCGTAATGTACCTACCATTTTTGTAAAATGCTTCACTCCCCACTTGTGTCTTTTGTGAGCCACTCAATGAAAGATTATAATGAAAGCATAAAGAAATGCTTAGATTTTCTGAAAGGGGAAGAAATGGAGAAGGAGCTACCTGTTGGCGGGTTGGCAAAGGCGTTGTCCAGACTTTTACTCAGCGGGGTTGCAGGCAAGGAGAGGGACGCCTGCACGGCAGAGTCCATCTTCACGTTGTCCTGAGTTGGCGAACTGGGAGCAGACATCCTGCTGATGTCTGCCTGCCTCTCTCGCACAGCCAGCTCCTGCCTCAAATCTTAAAACAGATCAGTCAAAAAAATCAAAACCTAAAAAACTGCAGGAATTCAGGTTTTAAATGGTCAGGGTTGATCAAATAGTAGCTAAAATAGTTGTGTTAATGAGCTTTGCTATGACTGACAGTGCAGTTCCTTCATGGTGTTTAGTCAATAGTCACCTCTGGCTTCATCCTTTAATCTTTGCACAGAGACCATAAGCGACTCCTTCTCATCCAGCTCGCTCTCCAGGAAGGCGTTCCGCTCGATGGTCTGGTTCAGACGCTGCTCAAAGTTCTCCAGGGACACAATGGTGGCTCTGAAAAAAAGCATCTCATTAATTCTGCTCTGAGCCCAATAATTGATTCACCAAAAACAATGATATAGATTTAGAACATCTATAATTCAACATTGATCTGCAGGTGAGTTTGTTTAAACGCAAATATAAGTGCACACATTTGAACCGCACAAACCTCTTGGCTCTCTCCAAGTCATCGTTGGACTGTTCCAGCTCCCTGACGTATTTGTGAAGCTGCTCCTTGATGCTGCGCATTTGACCCAGGTCGTCCTCCAGCAGCGTGATCTGCTTGTAGCTCTGAGAGTACTGCTGCTCCAGCTTCTCCTGAGGAGAACAGCATCAACATCAGGACACTTACCAAAGTATTTCAGTACAGAAAACAGAAAAAGCATACTCAGGGAGCATACATGGTCTCTTTCAAACACATTCTCAGTCATTTTTCCGCTTTTCCCACATTTTCTTTTTCCATGTCTGCAGCACGCATCAAGGGTGACCTACATTTCCACACGCTCTGTGACAATTAGCCCAGTGAACGCCAAAAGCTTGTCTGTGAGTCTGACCCATATATGCTGCTGCTGCTGCTGCTGCTGAAGTGGAGCATGAACAAACGCGAATGAAAAGAGCAGTCAGCTCTGACTCTCTTTCATGTCACATTCCCACTTTCTATTTATACAAAAAAAAAAACACACAACCACATCCATTTTCTGAACGGGTTTCGTGCTCTGAAGAGTCACAGAGGGGCTCTTCCAACTCTGGGGATTTCCAGTTCACACAGAACAAATTAGAAAGATGCCAAGTCCTCCTGGAAACTAATTATATCATGGACTAATATGCATTTTAAAATGCTAATTTGACAGTTTTTTTAAGCTGGCCAACTAATCAAACTTCTGTATCCTCTTTTTCTGCCCTATTTGAACACTGGCTTAACTGTATTTTCATTCACAGTGACATCCCAAACAGCGCTGCACACTAAGAGTTTGAGGATTTTATACATCTTTCTCCTTTTGTTGCTTCATTGAGTGACAAAAAGATATTAAAAAGGTAATGTATCACAAAATATAGCCATATGTTTAAAATGGGACAATTTAGAGGCACCAATCAACTGGACAGACTTGTTTTTAGATGAAGCACTAAGCTCATGCATCTGTAGAAAGAAAATGCAAACCACAGAGAGGCTTGAGCTGGGATTTATACTGTGACTTTCCCTCTGTGAGGAACTGCACTGACCAATTCTAGAATGGAAATGGGGGGAGAAAAAAAGAAATTTTCTTTAATCTAGAGCTTTAAACCAAAATGATTTTAGAATGTCCTGTTTATCCCATTAGTTAAACCAAAATAAGAAAACAGCAGGTTTAATGAAATTTTAAACAGAAACAGTCATTAAGAGTCATTTTAAATAGAAAGACACAATGAGATATCCAAAGTAAAGATGCAAAGAACCCCTTTAACACTATTTTTTTTAATCAAATAACAATCCCAAAACGTAAATATAAATTCACAAGTAACTTTCATCTGTGAACACACACACACACACACACACACACACACACACACACACACACACACACACACACACACACACACACACACACACACACACACACACACACACACACACACACACACACACACACACACACACACACACACACACACACACACACACACACACACACACACACACATACACACATACACACACACAGTTATTTTATAAACAGATTAGATTGTTGGCAGCCAGAATTGAAATACCCATAGTAATCTGATATATTTAGGGGTGTAACAGTTCATTGACTTAATTCATACTCCTACAATCCAGGTTGCTCTGTCCGAGGCAAGTTATTATAAAGGTTAAATTTACTATAAAATTGTGTTTCCAAATGTGATAAAACACTAATAATTGATATCAGAATATACCATTTGGATCTAAACATGAGAGATTTATTTTAATACAACTTAAAAACAACCAAGGTCCATCACAGTGAACAACACACATGTGATGCAGTAAAAAAAAGATCAACCACCATTCCAGTCCAATGTGTGGAAACCCTTTGAATTTAGCAAAGACATGTGACCGTACAGTGTGGTAGAATGTTCTAATAATGTTCCCTGATGTGGAAAAACAACAGGGGGTTGAACTTTATCAAACTGAAATGTGAATGGATTTGACATTCATTCTTGTTTTCTTCACCTGCCCTGTTCAGTACCTCTGAGTCAGTTTTGACTAAAGATATCCTTGATCCATTTAGAGTCAGTGAATGAAATCAAATCAGATGTTCAAAATGAACCAATATCAACCACAAATTAGATCGTCAAGCACAGAATATGATGTGAATCAAATTGTTGGTAAAATGAATCTTTACACTCCTAATAATTTTCTATTAATCCAAACTGTTCCATAGATTTACTTGTTTTCTGTAATGTTTGTTTTACCGTTTTTGGAAAAGCTCAGTTCATCTCTTTCTCTCTCTCTCCAGGCTTAAAAAGCTGCTCAATACAGATTCTACATCCTCAGTTAATGTGACTCAGAATCAACAAGATCATTTTATACTTTTAATTCTCATTATTTAAAAAATGTGCATGTCAAAGCACAAGCCAAGAATGAAAGAAAAGGTATTGTCTGTAGACCGCTGAGACAGGATTGTCACAGGATTGAGGCAAAAGGCTGGAGAAGGGTCCAGAAACATTTCTGCGGCCTTGAAGGTTCCAGTGAGCATGGTGCCCTCCATCATCCGTAAGTGGAAGGAGTTCGGAACCACCAGGACTCTTCCTAGATCTAAGCTGAGTGTTCTGGGGAGAAGGGCCCTGGTCAGGGAGGTGACCAATAACCCAATGGTCTTTCTGTCAGAGCTCCTCGTTCCTCTGTGGAAAGAGGAGAACCTTCCAGAAGGAAAACCATCTCTGCAGCCAGACAAAAGCTCCTTCTTACTAAAAAGCACATGGAAGTCCATCTGGAGTTTGACAAAAGGCACCTGAATGACTCTCAGACCACGAGAAACAATTCTGTGGTCTGATGAGACCAAAACAGAACTTTTTGGAGTGAATGGCAGATGCTATGCTTGGAGAAAACCAGACAAAGCTGGTGAAAAGAAAGTTGTTTTTCCTCTGTTTACACAAAAAGTGCTGTATAAATAAAATTAATAGCTTGAAAGCAGCAGTTTAGAGATTACCTTATAAAAAGGCAGCTTTAGAATCAAAGCTGACAATAAAAAAAAAAAAAAAAAATCAAACATGAGCTGAATAACCTTAAAAACATGAAAAAAAAAAATCTTGTTTCTTCCTAAAAAAGTAGAAACTACGCAGCCACAAATGTATTGTTGTTTCAGGAGGTAGAAAATACAACATGTATACTTGACTTTCTGCATTACCTTCAGTGTTTCCACCTCATTTTTGAGTCTTTGGTTCTCAGAGTGCAGGTCTTTGATGCGATGCTCAGCCTGGCTCAGCTGAGCTTCCAGCTCGGCCTCCAGCTCCCGGCTTCCCTCCTGAAACTCCAGCAGCTCCTCCTGAGCTTCCTCACAGCTGCAGAAAAACAGGAGTCATCAGACAACTGTAGACAGAAGGAGGTCAGAGGAAAAAAACCAGCAGGTGGATGCATTCATTCATCAACTTAGCTCAAGATCTTTTTGTTTTTTAATTTAAATTTTTTATACTTTGTAAATAGACGCTCTGACCTAGAAACTGTTCTCTGAAATGCAGTTTGTGTGCCAAACTCTGCACAGACATTATTAATGATCTAAATTCATCTGGAAAAAAAAGGCCACATGACCAATTAATAGTTATGACTATTGACAGATGCACTGGCTGATTAACACTTTTGTGTTTGAGGTGTCATTTGCGGGAAAATACAAAATTAAGGGCAGGAAGCACTAAAATGAGGAGAAGGTGAACTAAGGTTAAATGTATAGCATACTCAGAACAATCTTTATGAAAAGCAAAATTTGTGCAAAAATAGAGGGTACTTAAAAAAAAAATTGTACCACTGCATAAGTGAAAAAGTTGAATAAACGAAACCTCTAATTCCAGAAGCAAAGCTACAATGCTATTCACGAGTGTTTGGAGTTTAAAGCAGCTTTGGCTCCTAAATGGTATGTTATAAAACACATACTTTTTCTTTGAAATATTTCCCCTTTCACTCCGTTTCATTTACAGTAAACTGCTGCAGTGGAACCAAACTAAAAATAGCCGATTGCTGGTTATAAAAATATGCAAGCAGCATCAAGCCGTTCTGGCATTCTCTGGATTCATTATCATAATCCATATGGTTTCTACCAATAACAATAAAAGAAGAAATCTGTAATTTATTGGATCAAATGGTCTTTGAACTGAAAAACATTCAGACACTTGTGTAAAAAGTAGTTTTAAATTTACTTTTTGCTCAGTTCAAGAATGCAAAAGTCATTTAGCAGTTAAAGTCCCAACTTAACCTTTATTTGGAGATGTGCCATCATTTTCTTCTCGTATGAAAAGTTTTGTGAAATTGCAGCTGAGTTAGTATAATGCAATTAGATAAGTGAAGAGTCCAACAGAAGAGGCTAATCTTTGCTTTTACGTGAAACTTATTCATATAGAAATGATTGCGCAATCATTTTAACCAAATACCAATCTGAGTATGTACATTTTTGGAGTGTTAATGCAGATTCCTCAGATAACACCTGGAGTTTGTTTTGCAGGAAGTTTGCCGTGTTCAGTCGCTTACATAACAGGGCGTGGGCCAAAGTTAGTTTCCTTCAGAGGATCCGTTGTCCTTTCATTCTTGTCAAACAAAAGAATGTCCCTGAAACTGCTGGCCAGTTACTGACTGAAAGCAAAAATGTGTTCGTACTGAGATGACAACTAATATTATTCTTTATGTTTTCTACATTTAAATGGACATAAAGGAGCACTTATGTAGACCTAAAGCTACTAATCTTCACTTAGATATAAAGATAGGTCAATGTTTTATTGGGAAATATTAGTGCAAGAGTTGAGTAAATGCTATACAGACATGTGTAAGAAAAATTGAACTGTGCAAAAAAAAAAAAAAAAAAAAAGTAAAAGTTTTAGAAAAATCCCACGTAAAACATTTACTTCTCATCATCAAAAACATGACAAAAATTGAAACTTTTCAGATCTTTACTTTAGGCTAATAGATCAGGAGGGATTACTTAGGAGTTTGAAGTGACGGTCTGCATGTAATTAGTTAAATATAAGCTTTTTTCTTGGCCACACTTATTTTGAAAGCTGAAATACGTCCGGCTAATGCTGAATTCTGTCTTTGGCCACATTTATTTTGTTTAGGGTTAGGACGACACGGACCTGGAGGGAGGGTTAGGGTTTGGAGGCCTAGGCTAAAATATGTAAAAACATCACCTTTTGAGCTTTGGACACGTGTATGTAAAAATAAACATGGGTAATGGCTTAACATAGCCACAGTTTAAATATTTGCTGTGCCAGTTGATAACCATTACAGTTTTTACAATTAAAATATATGCGACCATCTACAAAATTGAACCTTCAATGCACTTAAAAATACACGCTGGTAATGCAGCAATGTGCATCAATTTGAATTTCCATCAGTTTTTGTACCTGGTTGCATGTGCGAATAACATCAGCCTTAGGAGTTACAAAAAACAAAGCACCTCTGATGGTCTGGTTTTCAGACTGCTGGAGAATCAACAGTTTAAGTTTCATGTTGTGGGTTGTTCCTGACCAGAATGCATTTTGAATCTAGAATTTTGATATCAAATACTCTGAGAAAACAATTTAGGAAGCAAACTTTTAAGATTTTATCATATTTTAAAAAAATACAGCAAAATAAAGTTAATTTTCAAATAATCAGATTACTAAAGTTTCTGAAGGGACAGAGTAAAGGCATCATGCGGCATTTCCATACCCTTTTTTGTACTTAAGGGAAAGAGCCTTCCAGAAGTCAATCTCCTCCTCCTTTGAGGAAAAAGACTGCATCATATCGATATCCATTTCCATGATAAGCAAATCTAAAAGGGTACAGTTAAAAAAGTGGTTAAGACAGCATAAAAAATAGAAAATCAGGTTTCATTTAATCATTTTACAGAAACAAGAATAAACATTTCTTCCTATAGGCATCTTATGAAAAACACATTTTCATTCAAACTTCCAGAATATTTCTTCAAACCAAGCAAGAAAGCAGCACTGCAGAGCTCTGACTAATATCTGGGATAAACTGCTTTGTATGTGTTAGAAATAAAACGTCTTAAAGGTCAAAATGAAATCCAGATCAAATCACATAATGAGCACATGTAAAAAGATTATCATTATCAGCATTTGCAAAAACAAATGCAACTTTTTTCTACCCCTTTGATGCCTTTTTTTTGGCTATGAAAAAAGTATCACTAATGTTTTTGCTTTAATGTATATGCAAAAAAAAAGGTAATTTTGGAGCCGAAGTAGGTTGATGCATATTTGCATCGATAGGTGTCAAGGTGTTAAAAAGTTGCAGGCAAAAGCATATGGAGCAAGGATACACCTTTTTCCAATACACTGATCCACAAAGCTGGTGAAGTTTGTTCTCATACATGATCACTACCATACCATTCAAAGGGCATTACCTCATTCTAAATGCTCATCGTTTTTCTCTCTTTGAGTTTTTAGAACAAGTATAGTTACCCTAGATATTTTTTTATTTTGATATTAAATTAATAATTCAGTTTTACATTAAATATTAACACATAAAGAGGGAAAACCGTTTCCACCTTTATCAGTGCTTTTCCTCAACATTTTTAGTTTAATCCAATCTGACTAACATGAGGGTGAATTAAATGGATGTTTTATGAACGTCAATCGAGTGTGTCAAATGAAACCTTTCAAAAATGTCAATATGTTGAGCACCATTTCCATCACAGTATGGAAACAGTCACAACTATGGCCTGAAGATCCCAGAGAGGTAAATCAGTAGAACGTAATAATAATACAGATGTGAAATAATCCTGAATATGTTGATAATATTGCTGAACATACATGTGATTTTTTTTGGACAGATACATGCGCTCCTGAGAGATTACGTTGCACTCGGCTGTCAAACTGAGTATGCATCAGCGAACCAGCAATCGATTATTCAGTAACCAGCTGTGGTGTTCGCAATATTCTAAAATAGATACAAAAATAAAGGACATAAACAGATCTGGCCGCACCTGCAGGTGTGTGGTCATAGCATCCGATGGCGGTGTTCGTCATGAGTCCATGGTGCTGCCGCCTGGTCCTCTGCTGATCTCAGTGGGGCTGAGATCCGCGGGATTTAAAGGGAAACGCACCCGGAGAATGAGCGCTCATCACGGCGGAAACCAGCACGGAAGGAAGACAAACTCCAAGAAAAAGAGGGGAATAGCAGACGATTTATTTTTAAACGGGAAGTCTTTAGAAAAATACAATTATTACTGAATGAACAGTCATACTAATGCACATAAATAATAATACATACATGTTTTTACACATTTTATTGTTTATGTTTACTATTAAACAATGATTCATTTCGGGAATAATCGAATAAAATGGAAAATAATAAAGGGATAAAACATGACTGCATTTTTAAATTTCAATGTAACCTCAGCAGACACGCCTTCTCACTACGTCTCAGATGTTTGTTGATGCTCTTGCTCCCCCTGCAGGCCTATTTGTGAAACGCAGCTGACTTGAAGTAGGTCAAGCAGTCAAGTCTGGTCAAAGGTATATGTATAAACACAACATCTGTAAAACAACATTAACTAAACTCCACAGAAAAATCATCCATAACAGTACTGGCTCCAAATGATTTTTTGAAATATTTTTTTGATATTGACTGATTTAAAAGATCACCTCACAGACCCTTGTTTAAATTTTGACTGGGTTCGTTCTGAATGGAGTTTTATTGATGTTCTACCTGTGCATGTGTGCGTGTTCTCCAGGCACTCTAGTTTCCACTCACAGTCCAAAAACCTGCTTCATAGGCCAATTGCTGATTCTAAATTGTTCCAAGGTGTGCATGTGTGTGAGAGTGTCCCTGCAGTAGACTGGGGACCTGTTCAGGGTATGTTCCGCTTTGCCCAACAGGAGCTCCAGCAGCCCTGTGAACCCAAAAGGGATTTAAGAGGATGGATACATGGAGGACTTTTCTGAAAAGTTTTCAGCAATCATAAACTCTACAAATAAACTGTAGACATAAATAGAGTAGGTGGATTTTAAATCCACATATCTGGCCACAAGTACCCAATTACTTAGAAATAACATTTCTGGAAAAAAAAAACCCACATTACTTCACTCAAGTAAAGCAAAGTTTTTACAATCCTAATTGTTTTTTTACTTAGAAAGCTCTCACACATGCTTCAAACACTTCACAAATTACACTCCACTCTCACATTCATACACTGATGAATCAACGCATCACATTTTTATGCATTAGATCCCACTTTTTTAAATAAATAATTTACTTATCTTTTCCTAAAAAAGAAAAAAATATATTTATCTATATTTAAGTTAACTTTAACTTTGATGTTTCTGAATCTACAAGTACGCATAATAAGACAGAAGGCAAAATGCATTAAATTGTAAGAATAGAATAACTCATTGAAACGATTTAATAAAATAAAAAAAACATTTTTCTGTGCTGCTTCTGCTATTTGGCAAAGAAATTAAAAAGATAGACAAGGAAATGACTGACTTCAAATAAAAAAACAACAACAACAAGAAACAGACTAGACAGTCTAATTAGACAACGTTTGGTAGTAGGCTACAATAGCAAAGAGTTTTGCACAAGTGTACTTCTAGTGATGAAAAAAGGGGGGGGGGGGTTAAATCATTAGAAGTGATAGAAATGTTTTACCATTTATTACCAGTCGCAATTTAAATACAATTTTCTGAAAAATAAAAAAAATGAACCAGTTCAAAAAAACAATCGAAATATTTCAGTAAAAACTAGAACTTTGTTTGGAATTTTTGTTTTCACACCTACTCAATTATTTTGAAAGACAGATTTTTTTTTCATGAAACTAGAAATAAAATTAAAACAATGAAGTCTCGTCAAGAGTACCGCGCGGTCACGTGTTGACGGAGAGCGTTACCTTGGTAACGGCCTAAAAAACACAGCGTAGCCCACACTTCGTGGTTTCAAATATGGCTGCTTCTCAAAAAGTGAACATTTCCTTCAACAATAATTTAGAAGAAGAGGAAGACGACAGCGTGACCATGCTTGATGTGGTTTGGGGACAACTAAGAGAGGTTTGTGCTGGAGACCATGAAGCTCTTTACTTTCTTTAAAAAAGTAGCTTAACGATATGATAAACTTTGCAAAACTACTTTAAACCTATGATTTCTAAAGGACAGTGCAAGTAATTTTATGCAAAGAAATAATTTGCCACTTAAAAAGAAGAGAAAAAGTGATTTGACAGTTTTACTTTCACACACACAAAAAAATAAATAAAATAGAAAAAATGATTTGTCTTTTTTTATTTTAGACTTGAAATCAAATACTTTAGAAGCTTTTTTAAATTAGAACACCTGTTTTATATGATATAGTTTTAAGTCATTTAAATGTCATCACAAGTCATATTGTGAACTGGGATTATTTGAGGAAAAAATGACAACAATGATGCTGAGTAGTTTAAGCCTGAAATCCAGGCTTTAACTGTCCTTCTTTAAACTATTGCTTAAATATTTCCTTTATTGTTTCTATAGAAGATTGTGCTGAAGCAGCTCATAGTGATTGCAAGATGTAAACAAGATCTGGCTGAGAAAGAGGAGCTGGGAGGTTGGCCAGCATTTAATTTGAAATTCAAACATTTCACACTGAAATCACATTTATTGTGGATTTATTAACAATTTACTAAAGATATTTAATTTAGAATCTGTGTAACATTATATATAACACAGTAATAGTCCATAATGTTTTGCTTTTTCTCACTCAGCTCATTATGAAAACATAATTTTTCAGTTAAGCAAGCAGCATAAATGGGATCGCATAACGGGTCTTTTATTGATTTATCCATTCTACCTGCTGCATGTCATTGAAGTAAGTGTCCTTTATAGTAGATATTTACAAAAACACAACTTTACAGTTCACAGTTTAAGAATTTTTAAACTACATGGCTGTTTTGTTTGTTTGTTTTCAGGCACCTAGTGATATTCTGATATCTATTTTGAAAGACCTCAAAGTTGAGCAACAACAGCCAGAAGGGTAATCTTGTCTTTCCTACAACAATAAACTCATATTATGGATAAATTTCATGAATTTTGAGTAACTTTTCTGTGATTTTTGTGGCTTCTTAGCTAACAACGTGTAGCTTTTATTATTAGAGATTCTATGTAGTTGAAAAGATTGACACGTACACAGTCTTTGGGAATTAAGTAATTAGGATGTCTTCAGAGGTAACAATAATAGAAAATGATGTATAAAACTGTAATTAAGGCCATGAAGTGAAAATAAAAAAGCAATAGATAACTAATGATCATAAAAAAGTAAGTACAAGAGTGACCTGCACTTTGAACCTCAGACTTAAGGCATTTTAGAAGCAAGAAAACCCCAACTAAGAAAGTATTTAACTAACAATTAAATCTATATTTCAGCAGAAAAATATTTGAGAATGTATGTTTTTAAATTATTTTTTTCTATAAATGCATTTTCAAGGTTGGTAAAGCTTTTGTAAACTTCTCAAATTTTAAATCTTTTCCTATTTCAAAGAAACATGACTGTATTTCAATACAATTGTCATCGTTGCTGATGGTTTCATAAAAATTCTGTCATTTTGATTAGTTTGAATCATACGAGGAAGTAAATTGGGGGGGGGTTGCTCTGGAGAAAGGTGTTCAAATTTGGTACAAAAGATTTTTACTTTATTTTTGGAACTAAAGTAACTGGACAATCCACATCTTTGTACCTTTTTGTTGCTCAAAGGCCGGTTGATGTTTTTTAATCAGTTTGTTGCTGCTCGTCTGGAACAGTTTCTCCTGCTCATGCTATAATAACATCCACTTTTAGTGCCTTGCTAGAAGCTAAGATTGTCTTCATGACACAGAAACTTCAAAGCAGATTTTTCCAGCAGTGGAACTACAAGGTAAATTTATTTTTTGACTTTGTTGATTGGGTTCAGACCTTAATCCTTTTAAATTCTTTCAGTTTTGTTTACTGTCTGTGTATACTGATGAATCTGTTTACTTGCTTTGACTGTAACAGGTGCTTAAAGTGAGCCAAGCAAGAGGAGATGCTGGGCAGGGAAAGGTTGACTATGATAAAACAACAGAGATCCTGGTCTGTAATGTCTTAGCATCATTGCAGACGCTGGGTGCACAACTGGAATCCCAGAAGGTTCACAACCTTTTCTACATTTAGTTTTATTCATTTTTAAATACACGTGACATTATCAAACTAAGATAAATGACTTAAGTTCAATGTTTTATTAACCGGGATAGTGAAAGGGTGAGTTTTTAGGAAATATTTTCTTTCTTTGTAAACAGATTCTTCCTGAATCAGTGCTAGACAAGAACCCACAGCTGATCGTTCCTCAGAGAGTTCTGGAGAAACTTTTGGGTCGAGAAGAACTCCTTAGTCCAGAGCAGTACCTACTTATGTACAACTCTCCATTAAACATCAATATTGCATTTGGTAAGAACTCTCAACTCTGACTTCGACAGTAAGATAGAGAATGTGACATGTTTTTTCTCAACGTAATTGAACAAATTTAACAGGAGAAATGATGTCAAGATCTTTTCTTTCCACCATCTGACATTCTGGACAAAAATATGACGGTAAGATTTAACCTTTTCATTTCTCTGCTGCATTTGATATCATAAGTCATAATTTGTTATTAAAAAAGTTTGAAGGTTGTGGATTTGAAAACTCAGATCTGTCTTGGATTGAGAGTTACTTGAGTAACAGAACACAAACGGGTCTTTTTTAATGGTTGTTATTCTGACGCGTGTAACACATTAGGACAGTGTAACAGTGTAAGTGTAACACATGCTGTACCTCAAGGGACATGTCTTGGACCATTGCTTTATAGCATTTTTACAAACAATGCTCCTTTAAATTTAAATGAATCTAAAGTCCTGATGGGAATTACTGCATATAGTACAATAGATTGAGTATAATGAGCTGGTTTTAAATGGAAATTAAACAAAGTGCATGGCATTTGGCTATAAATATGTTTAAAGTACGAATCCAAAACTAACCCTAAATGTAAAAGGAACAGTAATTAAGCAAGTAAATGAAATTTAACTTTTAGGAATAGTTATTCATGATAAATTAACTTGGCAAAAACACAGTGACAGCATAATAACTAAAATGAGAAGAGAAATTTCTACAATTAGTAGAAATGCTATTTTTTTTAACTCCACAAGTAAGAAAATGTACAATTCAATCCCTAGTTCTTTCGAATACAGACTACTGTTTGGTAATTTGGTCCACGGCCACATCAACAGTGTTAAGCAAAGTTCAAAAGTTACAAAACAGAGCAGCGTGGGTAGCACTTGGGTGCAATTTTAGAACTAATATCAATCATATGCATAAACAATTACACTGGCTGCAAGTAAAAGACAAATTGATTTTTCTTATTATTGTTTTTTACCGGGAACATTATTGTAACAAAAACCCCATTTGTTTATTTATGGAAACCTTAAATTTAGTTGCAATACACATAACTATTCTACAAGACATGCGGAGGATGGTCATTTCACTTTATCAAAAACTAATAGCATTAAAAAGACTGTTCTGTGCAGAGGCACGTCATATTGGTATTTATGACCAAAAACTATTTCACAGTCATAGAGCAAAGTTATTTTTAAATCATTATTCAAAACTTACTCATCCTAAAATTACATAATATATTGATAATGTGTAGCTATGTCCTTATATTTGGTTGTGTAAATGAGAAGATTGTTTGATATTACTTTATTTTGTATATTAGTATAGTGAATATGCTAATTTTCTATATCTATAAATATCTATCTATATCTATAAATGTATACGTTTTTTAAAATTTATTTCTGGACCCCAGGAAGAATAATTGCATCAAATAGGGGATCCATAATGAACAAATAAAATAAAATAAAATACAAATCTTTCCTTTTGACACAGACTGACATATTTTTAAAGCAGGAGTATTATGTGCACCTCACTTATTTTCAAGTGATTTTATTGTTCTCCCTGAAACTATCAGCATTGAACAACGACTTTATCAAAAAATCCTTAAATCAAATGTCGAAGAAGAAATACAGTGTCAGCTACAGAAAAAACAAAAAAGAAATCCACATTTAGAATAGTAGTTGTTTGCATTAAAAAAGTTTTAAAACATTTTTTAAAAAAGTTTGTGTGAACATTTTAAACAGTAAAAGACGCAAATGACCAATTCACAAAATATTTTGCTGAAAAATTGCTTCCATAATGTCAAATGCACTGATCACTACCTGGTGATGAGTTGGATTTGTTGGCGGGGAAGGAGGCTGGAAAGGAAACGTACTGTGAGGGTCTGCTGGGAACGTCTGGCTGAGCCCTCCATCAGGGAAGTCTTTAACTCCCACATCTGGGAGAGCTTCAAACAGGTACTGAGGGAGGCTGGTGACATTGAGTCTGAATGGACCATGTTCTCCATCTTCATTGTTTCTGCTGCTGTTCGGAACTGTGGTCGGAAGGTCTCTGGGGCCTGTTGTAGCAGCAACCCCAGAACTCAGTGGTGGATACCAGAAATAAGGGATGCCGTCAAGCTATAGAAGGAGTCCTATCAACCCCGGTTGGCTTGTAGGACGCAGCTGACAGGTATCGGCAGTCTAAGTGAGCTGCGGCTCAGGCTGTTACGAAGGCAAAAACTCTCTTCGGTTGGCCTCAAAGAGATCCCGGCAAACCATCCGGCGCCTCAGGAGGGGAAAGCAGTTTTCAGCAGGCACTGTTTACAGTGCAGGTGGGGAGCTGCTGACTTCCACTGGGGACAGGCCTTCTCTTGAGGAATCAGAGGCTTAGAACTTTGGGGTGGGGCTGTCTATCACTCGGGCTGAAGTCACTAAGGCAGTCAACGAGCTCCTTGGTGGCAGGGAACTGGGAGTAGTTGAGGTCAGCCCTGAGTACCTTAAGTCTCTGGATGCTGTAAGAGTGTTTTGGCTGACACGTCTCTGCAGCATTGCGTGGCAAACTCAGACTTTGGCAGGGCTGCCCTTTATCACTGGTTCTGTTCATAGTCTTTATGGACCGAATTTATAGCTGCAGCCATGGGCCGGAGGGGGTCTGGTTTGGGACCACAGGACTTTCTCTCTGCTCTTTGCAGATGATGTTGTCCTGTTGGTTTCATCAAGCCTGAACTTCCAGCATACAAGCGGCTGGAATGAGGGTCAGCACCGCTAAGTCTGAGGCCATGGTTCTTCACCAAAGAAATGTAGTTTGCCCTCTCTGGGTGGGTGGAGTGCTCCTTCCCCAGATGGAGGAATTAATGGTGGGGTCTTCTTCACGAGTGAGGGAAAATCTGAGCGTGAGCTCGACAGGCAGGTTCGGGCGGCGTCCGACGTTATGCGGTCACTGTACTGGTCTGTTGTGGTGAAAAGGGAGATGAGCCAGAAAACAAAGCTCTCAATTTACCGTCGATCTTAGTTCCAGTACTCACCTATGGTCATGAGCTCTGGGTCTTGACTGAAAGAACGAGGTCCTGGATACAAGCGGCCAAAATGAGCTTCCTCTGTAGGGTGGCTGTAGGGTGGCTGTAGGGTGGCTGAGCGCTCCCTTAGAGATAGGGTTTAGAATCTTGATCACCTGGGAGGAGCTCGGAGTAGGCCCCGGGGAAGACTCAGAACACGCTGGAGAGACTACGTCTCTCGACTGGCTTGGGAACACCTCGGGGCCCCCCCAGAGGAGCTGGAGGAAGTGGCCGGGGAGAGGGAAATCTGGGCATCTTTACTTACACTGCTGCTCCGCGACCCGGTCCTTGATCAGAGGAGGAATATGGATGGAAATGTATTTTTTATCTACAAAATATATTATTTCCTCTATTGTTGTCTCCTTTAATGTCTTTAAACTCTTTAATTTTAATTAAAGAGTTTAATTAAAGGTACTGTCCACTTCTAGTTCAGAACATGTTTTTCAAATATAGACAAATTCAATTATTGTGTTTCAGGAGACATTTTTGTTTTGCCTCCCCATTGTTTTTGTTTCTTTACAGCTTACAGAACTGATCTGGAGCTGAAAATCTTTAGCACCACATGCCTGGTTTTTGAGGTTCTACTAAAGGTTGTTTGTCACCTTCTGCCATCTAAATAAATCATCAATGGAAACTTTATCAACTCCTAAAACACACTTTTTTTTTTACCTTGGAGGTTTTACTAATAATTAGTACATTTGTTTTGTTTGAAATACTTTCACAAGTTAAGCATGAAGTCGTGACTGACACTTTTTTTTCATTTAAGCTGCAGATTTCACAGTCAGTAAAACTGAGGGATCACTGATAGAGATACAGCGAAAGCAAGCAGCCCCATAGTATCACCGAAACCAATGCCATGCTTGTAGACATGAATGTCCCTTTCAGAATCTGATTCTTTTTTTTTTTGTCTTTCCAGGCCCTGTATCCTAAATTCCCATGATGCTTTGGAGCTTTTTTGTCTTTAAACTGTTTAGCTCAGTGTTTTGGTTTGCTCAGTAATGGAGCTCCTCCATGTTTGCACAGTCAACAATCATTCCAGTTTTTAAATGCTTGGAAGTCTGAAAATTATTCACTTTTCTAGCAGACATTGCATAAATTCAATAAACCATTTTGAAATCTAAATCTGATTAGATTAAAAGTTGATTTCTGCTTAAATGTTATACTAAACATTCTGTTTATACTGTTCTTTATGCATTAAGCAGGTTTTGTGAAGGGGGGTGTCTCATCATCCTGCTGCCTAGGTGCACTAAAACACTTATGCATTAAGATAAAAACATGCCACACCTAAAAACTTTGGATGCAAACAGTTTCTATATCAAGTTATGAAATGCTGCGGGGTTTTCAGGCTGTCAGTGCACTTTATATCCACTTTTTTACTCACTTTTTGAGCAAATATTTTATTTCAGCCTTTACAGGAACAAACAACATGTCCAAATAATTTAAAAATGTTTATTATTTTCAACATTTTACATGAGGATTGTTGTATTTTCTTCTATCTTACACACTTGGTGAGTGAAAGACAACATGTCCAAGTAAAGGCATTTCTTCTTTTCTCCAAACTTTGAAGAGTCCACGGCATTTTAAACAGTTTGACACAAAGAATTCCCAAATCTGAAAAGGTTCATTTTCCCAATGTCTTCCCTTTTAGTCTTGGCCCAGCTACTTGGAAGTTGCCACATTTAATGACAAGAAGGGTTATGGCTGCATGCACCACAGCACAATATAAACCATAAAAATAAAAAACAAAAAATTGTGTTTCTGTTTTCCTCTTTTTTTATTGGCTGTGTTGATTTTACACGATAACCCAGGACCTGGTAGTTTGAAGTCCTTATGTTGATCTCAGCTTTGAGTGTTCTATGCTTTTTTTTGACAAATATAAAAACAAAAAATTTTATTTCAGCTTATGAGTCCTAAAAACAAAGAGAAAATTGTGACTAACAAACAGAGTGAAAATGATGAAGGGCAGCTTTTCCTAGTTTGGTCTCCACATCTTGCAAAAATGAAACACAAGCACAGTTGGACAGGAGTTAAAACATGACGCATTTCATAAGCATGGCTCAAACGCATGCAGCTGAATTTCATAGAACATACCCAACCCTGTAACCCCCCCCAAAAAAAAAAAAAAAAAAGGATAATAATTCCAACTTGAACATTTTTATAGCTACCACAGTGTCCGCGCATCCCCCCTGTTTGTGGAGACATTTGGATTCAGTGCTCCAAGAACAAAAGCTGCAATACCTAAAATCACTCTTTTGGTATTTAAGGATTGACTTTACGAAGAAACAGGTATCGGAAACCTTTCAGTACAAAACAAAGACAAACACATTTTAATGCAGACGTCCAGGCAAAAAAGAGGAAAACCACTTCAACATGAACTGTCTGGGACTTTTTAAAAAGCAGTTTTAGAGTTTGTTTTTTATTTTATATTGACATAATAAATTCATGATCAATTAATAAAGAATTAGCAAATATGATTGATTCTTTACACAAAGGCATTAATAACTCTGCAGTTATGTGATTTAAAGAAAATTTTAGCTAAAAAAAACCACAATCCTTGTGATGTGCATTTATCACAGTGTTAAATAAAAACATAATCTGCAGATTCATCCGTTTATAGCTGATCCTACAAGCTTTTTCCTCCTACAGGAATGTGTTATAAGTCTCCATTTGTTGTACCTGCCTCGTATTTGAAGCTGATGCTGGGAAACAGAATTGTTGATGTTGCCTGAAGCCAGCTTCACAACAACTCAATGTGATTGCGCTGCAGACTTGTTGTGCCACGGCTGCTGCTCGTGCCTGAACCACAGGGACGCCTCAGGTAAAAAGCACAGAGTTTTTCTGTGATGGTTGGCATTATTTTGATAATTATGACATAAAAACAGAAGTTTACCACTTATATGGAACTGTCAAAGTAAAAACACAACCGGTTTTACTGGAAGAAGCTGTCTAAACTTTGATATTGCAAGAAAGATGCTAACCCAATTTCTATTAACTGCAGCAACTTTAGCGCCGTCTTTTTAACTTTTAACCCTTCTGGGTTTACATGAGACAAAACCTGAACAGAAAACTGTTTTCAGCAACACATATTCTCATATTCAGAAGTATCAAAGACGGAGGACACGTTTAAAATAAAACACAATCATCTAGTAAGCTGCACATCTTGATGTTTTCTGCGGTAGAACAAAAATGTTCTTTTTGTCCAACTGTAAAGCTGAAGTCAGGATTAAAGAGGTTTTAGAGGTCAGAGGCTAAAGCTGTTTTCATTTCATCTACAGTATAACGTTCATCTGGTGTTTTTTGGAACTGTGACGTTATTTTGCTACAACCAGCAACACTAAATGAACAGTGTACCTTATTGTTTGTCATCATTTAGTTCTCAATATTTATCTATGAATACACATGGATCTTTCTGTTGTGAATATGTACAGAACAAATATGTACAGAGGCATATTTACACAGGTCCTGTTGAGATATATCACACTTCAAGAGCAGCACAGTGACTTTGAGGCCATGTAGTGGATGCTTTTTTAAGGACAAATAAAAAAGGTCCTGTGAATCCAGATAAGTCACGACAAAAACCTGTGCAAGGCAAATAAACTGCTGCTGTCTTTAACCAACCTTATTACTCCAGATTTTCCTTCAAACTGCTTTTCCTGAAACAGTTTTCAGAGCAGCAGCTGAAAACTTCTGGTCCAGAGTCTGATTTCTTTTGAATCCACAAACAATACTCCAGTGTAGTGAGTAAAAAGTACTCCTAAATATACATGTATATATATATTTTTATTGTTACTGATTGATATATATATATATATATATTTATAAACCCCAAATAAACCCATTAACATGAATCTTTGCACACTGCCACTAAAGCACTAATTTAGACAAAACATATCAGCGCTCTCTGTTTCCTGCAACCTGAAATGGTTAGAAACGTCAGAAAAGCGCTTATTTATGAAAATAAAGAATACAGCACTCTCCACATATCCAAGGATGTTAGCTCTTTTTTATAAGAATAGTGTGGGTTTTTACTAAAGATGTATTGACAACATGTCTTGAAAATACACGAGTTCAGTTGGCAGTAGTAGTTCTGCCATTAAATTAATGGCTACTGTCACAGCTTCTGCTGCAAATCTGCCAGATAGCATTTAACCTTCAGCATAAATGTTTTTAGGTTTGTATCAAAATACAAAATCTGTGTGTCTTTGTCGCTACATTCACAAGGTTTCCATCTGAATTAAATAATATTGTAGTTATGATCACTTGCAAAGGACAAAATTGTTGGTTTCCCTCTTATTAAAAGAAAATAGTCACTGAAACTAAATTTGAAGCTGAAACAAATTACAATAAATAAGAACCTACTAAAAAAGAAACTACAAAAATTTTGTTTGAATTGTTTAACAGAATCATTTAAAAAAAAAACTAATTGAGCAGGCCTTCACAAAAATAATGGTGACCAAGACAATATTGAACAAAATGTGATCACAGGAACTTGTTAAACTAAAGTATGTCTTTTAATGAACATCACAGGTGTTTTGATGCCTGTAATCTGTCAGTTCCTTTAAAGAATGACAATACTCTCAGGTTGTTTGGTGACACACCACCCTAAACATGGAGCACAGATAGAGGAAGAGGGCTTTCTCAAGAAATTTGTAACAAATTTTTTTTAAAAGTGCAGAGAACTTCCATGAATGTGGCTGAAGAGGAAAACTGATGGCAAACTGAAGAGCTAGTATGAATGGTTACCAGAACAACTCCCCAAAATATAAAAATGTAAACTCCAAGGTCAAGGTTCATCAGTGTCAGATTCATTGATTGTATAAGAGAACTAGACTGTGTGAGTGTGACTTAACCCATAGAAAATTTCTTACTTCAGGCTCAAACCAAAGTGCTATATTGGAGCCAGACGTCGTCAGTAATCAGTGATTGGTTCGAGTCGGTCTGAGTCAATGTCTCTATGGCAACCACTTTCACCAATTAGGAGTGAGCTTGCTGCAAAGCCACACCCCTTCTACTGAAGGCGGGTTCAGGAGAATCTGTCAATCAAGCTCTTGGAATGTTTGATGTGAGATCGCATTGAGGCATCTGATTGGTCTGTTTATAACTTCAATAACTTGTTCTGCAGAAAAAAATATAAGGAACAATAAGAGGATTATCAGGAACCCGATTACTAAAGGCGTCAGAGCAAGAACGGTTATTCTGACAATTATGACTCAAAATGAGATTTTGACTTCTCAGAACCAGCTGGTACCTCCTGCTTTGAACGCCAGGGAGGAGGGGTCACTTAGCCCAGTTGTCTTATACAGTCAAAGGTCGGATTACACGGTCTGTTTCAGTTTGAGAGAAATGTGAGACTATAAAGAAGGATGCCACAGCTGAAGCAAAGTGTGGCTGGAATCTACCAAACTGCTGTCTGACAAGCCACAAAAGTCCTGGGGACAGCTGTCCTTTGAACAGAAGAGACAAAACTGGAGATCCACATTATCTGTTTGTTCGTCAATGCAAAATGAACCGTACTGTACCGAAATAGCTCAATATTCCAAATTTAAAAGGAAAAAAAACCAAACAAACTGGAGTCGTTTGTCATGAGGAGTGGGCCAATACACCTGCAAACAGGTGCAGAAGTCAATTTGGCAAATGGAGAATTTGTCTGATTGCAGCCATTACCTCAAATATTTGTGCAACAAAACATCAAATTGCAGGAATTGTTTTTGTTCCTTAGTTTGTTTTTAAATAATTCTGTTAAACAAATATTGAAAATTAATGTCAGTTTTTTCTCGGCTGGTTGCGGTCAACTTTTAGGGTGATTACTTTCCTCAGTTTGAAGTTTTTCATTAATCCTATCTGGGTTTTCTGTAATTAGGTACCAACAGTTATGTCCTCATGAATCAGTGAGTGATCAGAAAATGGTTCCTGATTTCTTCCCTGACTCTTTCACAAACTTAAGTACTCATATGTTTAATTCCCCAGCAGCATCAGCTATTGAGAAATAGTCTAGTATAGTATAGAGAAATAAATAAAAATATTATTTGTTGTTGAAATACATTTATGCTCATATTATATCCTCTTGATAAAGATCCAGTACAAACAATGCAACTTCCTGACTAAATCAAAGTGTGGAGAAACTTGTGTCTGAGCGTGTAGTGTTCTCCTAAAACTTTGAAAACAATTTCATGCCTGCCTGTAACCACTGACCCCAACAATGCAACATCATTTAGCACAATAACAACATCAGTTTAAACCTGACACTCTAGCAGAGCACACACTTGCCTTCCTGAGACACACTCACAGTGAACTACCAGCTGGGAAAGGATTGTGGGGTCACCACAGGCCAGAGCCAAGTATTAGAACATGTACCCCCCACCCCCACCCAAAGGAATGAAGGAGGGAGTGATGTCCTGTTGCATGAAGATTCTTCATGGGATGCAGAAGCAGCAAACATGTCTTCTTCCAGCAGTTCCGACTGTAATGTTAAAAGGCAACATTGCAACAGAATCAACTAAGGCAAAAGCAGTTAGAAAACATGAACATTTTAAATTAATCTGTTGATGGACAGACTAAAACTAATCCCAAGTGTTTCTAAATGAAGGTCAAGCTTTTCCAGTTTTGGAAGTGCTTGTTTTTATGTCACCCAGCTGGACTGAGGGCAGCTGTGGTGTGATGGGGGGGTCCAGTGGCTTTGTGACCTAGAGATCCAGCTGGAGAGAAGAGAACGATGAGAAAGATGAGGGAGCTTGTTCAGCACTCGTTCAGTGCTTCATCTGAAGAGCAAGAACTCTGCGGCGTCAAAGCACTGTGCTCTCTGACTCCTCCTCAGAGTCTGCTCTGTTAGTCGACTCAAGTAGCGTCATCAAGTTCCTGAAGGGGGAGATGTGGGCCAAGTCAAGAATACCATCCAGTTCCATGTCGATGACGGGAATGTCCAAGTTGCAGAACGTGTCTAGCAGAGGAGAAAGAAGAGATGAGAGCAGGCATATGCAAAGGAAGTGCTGCTTGTTGATGCCAAACACAGTATGAGGGTCATCATGAGTTCATATCATGAACATGGATGGGAAGACAGCAGAATGAGAGGATGCATGATGCACAAAGAATTTTATAGTTCTGAGAATTAAGCAGCTTCTCGAACACTATCTTTTATTTCTAACTTTAGGTTTGATAGTTGAACACTACACTCATCTTAATTTTAGACATCCAGCGGTAAATGTTGATCTTAATCACAAGCAGTTTTTTTTAGAAGTCCAGTCTATTAGATTTACCTCCTAAAATCAATGCTTGAAATACTGTATATCCTCCAATAGAAGCCCCAAAAATTTGGCAGCTGACCCGGTATTCATTAGGGACTGGCCACTATTGGAAGATTTACATTCAGTCAGTCAGTCAGTCAGTCAGTCAGTCAGTCAGTCAGTCAGTCA
>BSAI01000012.1:5941361-5986686 GCA_036245035.1 Adrianichthys oophorus
TTGATTCATTTAAAGACATTTAAGTTATTGTTTTTTAAGTTAAGGTTTTCTGTTCACTGGGGTGCAGGAGACCATATCTAAATTATTTTCCTACTCTTGCAAGAAGAAATAGATTTATCAGACTTTTTGTTGCTTGGGTATTTAAGTTCAACAAATGAACAATGATGAAAAAAACGCCTTCCTTATGATGTAAGTAAAGCTTAATTGCAGTTACCTGTGGACATGCTTTCCCCGGGAGACAAACCATCTAGAAGACCTGATGAATGGTCCAGAGGCTGAGGACTTGTGCCGGGTGTACTAGGAGGTTGAGGAGGAGGTAAGTTGGGTCTCTGTCTGGGCGGCTTTGGGGTCGGCCTGGGCTTGGTGAGGGTGCCAGCCAGGGAAGGCGGTGAGGACAGCGAAGGAGTGGTTGCTGTTTGTGTCTGACACGGTGAGCTGATGGTGGCATATCCTTGTGGATAGCTGAAGCCATAAGGGGAAGGGGTGCTGGGAGGAGTTGGCGATAGGCTGACTGGAGACGGCTGACCCGTTGACTGGTCAGACATGGCTCCCATCTGGCAAAAAGGACCTTTTGGTGGTATTGGAGCAAGCTTTTTTGCTGAAAAATAACAGAAAACCAAATTTTACCTGTTCAATGTGACACAGATGTGAAACCAATGAAGCTGTGGATTGGTTAATTAAGAAGATTTGAAGTGTTTTCCTACATATTCAGAAGAATCAGTTTTACCTCTTCTCAGGCTGTGAGGGCTGTGTTCAGAGTGTTGTGACTGTCCACTACAGGGCACTGCACCTTGGAGCACCTTCTGTCCTATAACTGGGGACAACTCTTTGTTCTTCAAAGTGCTGAGGAGAGATGGCACAAGAATACACATTACACTGTATTCTTCTGGAGCAAGGGAACCCTCTTTTTTATAGATCAGAACATAGTTATTAAAAAAAAGAGAACTCAAAGTCAAACTGGAGTAACATCCTTTATATAGCAAAAGCAGTTCAAACTATCAAAAGCATCCTGATGGCTTAGTGGAGGCTTGTAACACCATAGCAGTAGAAAGCAGCAGAAAGACCACTGGAAAGGTCTTCAAGTTCAAAAAAACTATTGGTCTGCTGCACAGGGTTGCAGAGGCGTAGATGACGTATGGATAGCAACAGAGAATCAAAGCTGGAGCCATGCCAGTGAGCATCTTTAGGATTTCCCTCACACCCACCATAAGACACCGTAAAAACTTAACCCGTTCAGGTTTTATTTTAGTGCCACTTTCTCCTCTCACGGGCATGACTGCTGGTATGACTCTTTAGCATCCACTTTTGTAAATGCATTCAACAAAAGTTTTGAATGTCCTTAGTTGCCAAGCAACAGCCTCATGAATATCCTAGCAGGTAGGTAGCATGGAAAGCTGTGTTGTTTTTTTTTTTTTTTTTGCATGGTTATTAAATTAAAGCTGAAAGTGATAACCACGGCATTGAGCATTCAAATCTGGCTAAGATGAAAAACAGGGTGGTGCAGGTGTATGCATCTCAATTTCACCCACTCCACCTCTCAAGATTATCATCACTTTCCTGTTCCTGACAGGCTTTTTATGATTTTAATGCAATTTCACTTGATAGTACGGCCATGTTTAGTCGGCTTCATCAGGTATTTACCTCTTCAACGTGGCTCCTCTTTCCCGGCTACAGGCACGGACTGCCCACGGAGGTGGAGCAGAGAGGGGAGTATTGGGTGGTTTGGGAGAGCCGAGGAACAGATTGTGACGGGTAAGAACCAGTGGGGGTTTGATGTAAAGGGTGGTACCGTTCATTTCAAAATGGGGCGCATGCGGACCATCGGGCAGGGAGGCCTGTTTTGGTAGATGCAAGGAGTTAGGTTTGGGGTTGCAGTTTACGTCAAGTTGCTGAGGGGATGGGCACAGGGAGTGTGGGAGTGGGGGTGGACTGTGGCCAGAGAGGCGAGGGGGAGGGGATGGACCGGGAGACACTGATTCAGGAGTAGGAGCAACGGGACGCTTAATCATGGGTGCCCGGGAGTTAAAATGGTTGTGAGGGAGCGAGTTAAAAGAACAAGAGGAAGAGGAAGATGAGGAAGAAGAAGAAGGATAAGGGGGGGGCGGCCTCTCCTCCTCAGGGGAGGGATAGGCATAACAGGAGTTGGACCAAATGGAAGAAGCATCATCTGAGCTGCAATGATAAAAATATCAGTGTTTTATAGGGAAGAGAACTGTTGAAGGGACGGTTTCACAAAGGATGTTCTGAGCGGTAAGTTTAATCTGGAGTCAGGTATGTAATCATTGTTAGAAACAAAAAGACTCCAGAGAGTAACAAGAAGGCAAATAAGGAGTTAGTGTCAAAAAAATAAACCAAACAGAAAGTCAAGTCACCTCATCCATTGCAGGGCCTTTCGACAGTGAACGGATAAGTTGCTAAGGATGCTTGGACTGATGGCGGAAACAAGAGATTTGTAATTCATGCACATGCAGCAATGCATCATTTGCAGTAAACCAAGCATGATCCTTTGTTGACTTTGCACTAACATTTGAAAGAGAAGACATGTCTTAGCATTGTAGGTAGGGGTGTTACGATCAATCGACTTAATCGATGAATCGACTTTTATTCCTACGATCCAACCAGATTGATCTGTCTGAGGCAAGTTGTTAATTGAATCGACCTACAGGATTATGAAATCATTCAAAATGAAATAAATCAATTATTTCGATATTGGAAAATCCCATTTGGACTGAGGTTTATTTTACTTCAATGTTAAAATGACCAAGAGCATCACAGCGGACAACATACATGTATGTGCATGTATGATGCAGCAAAAAATGATCAACTATCATTATAATCCAATGTGTGGAAACACTTTGAATTTTGCAAAGACATGGGACCATGCAGTGAGGTAGAATGTTCTAATTATGTTCACTTTGTATTATTTTAATGTGGAAAAACAACAGTGGGATAAACTTCATGAAACTAAAATGTCAAAAGATTTGACATTAATTCTTGTTTACTTGTTTGTTTGTACACATATTTAATTTACACTTATCTTATCTTGAAAACACAAAGAATCTGGAAAACTTCATCTGCACTGTCTGAGTCACGCTGGTTGAAATTTTGGCTAAAGATGTCCTGGATCCATTCCAGGTCAGTGAATTGAATCAAATTGGATTGTGAGAAAAGAAGCATTAAAGATTATAAATTGTATCATCAACCACGGATTACGATATCAATCGAATCGTTGTTGAAATGAATCGTTACACCCCTAATTATAGGAAAATAGATTATTATACAAACGTTTTGTTTTTTTTTTAATCCTGAAGACCAATCACTATGTTAGAAGAAATATTGGTGGTTAACAGAGACGTTTGTGATGAAGTGGGAGGATAAATGCTAAACACAAAACCTGAAGTTTAAAGGAGCAAACAGCGCAGGACTTTGGTCAGCTGTGGGAGGGGGGCAGCGGCACACGCCGTGATAAGGGAAGGCAGCAGCAGGTGGGTATGTGGGCGAGGGGAAACAGCAGGGCGGGGCAAAATGGCCTTACCTGGCTCGGTCGCTGCTAGTGGGAGGAGGGGTTGGGGAAGGGGAGACATAGAAATCCCCAGGCTGTTCGGGGATGATTGCATCAGCAGGCGGGGTCGGGGGGTGCACATTCGGTGGCGTAGAGGAACTTTTACGAGAAGATGAAGAGCCCCTGCGTGACACCCAAGAAGTGTCCATCACCCTGACACCCATGCTGCAGTGGGACAGAGATGCACAGCCAATCAAATGCTGTGTGGGGGTGCCCGCATGAGTAGAGGTCCAAACCCAAACTCGGGTAGCTTCCTGGTAAGAATATGCCGACTTTCCAGTCGGAATAACAACTGTGTGTCAAGTTTGAGGCCTCAAAAGACCATGTGGGTTATTTCCTGTATGTTTTTGCTGATTTTAACAATTACAAAAAAGGATCAATGTCTTTGTCATTTATAGGTTTTAGATTTAAAAAAAATAATTTCTTGTTCCTTTTAGAAATGCTGACTTTAAAACGTGGGGAAATGTCAACAATAATAGTTAATAATGTGTGGACTCAAACTGCCACTTTTGGAGCAGACAGATCCATTTAATTAGGTTGCTACAGGATTGTCACCTGCAAGCATATACACATATTTCTGACCATTTTTTAAACCAATCCTTATTACTTGTACTTGTACTGGGCATTTGTTTTGAGGAAGAAAAAGCCGTAAATTATACATGAATACTGCTGACATATCAGTGTATGTTTGGGCGTCTTGAACTCTTGAGGAATCGACCAGTTGTGCAGGCCTGAGTAGGTAAGGTGTACACCTTTAGTAAACTGGCTGCAAATAATTTAGGAGTGTTGTCAATGTTCCCAGCAGCGAAGGCCTTGGTGAATTTACCTCAAGCCCAAGAAATACAAAAATCCAAATTGCGATAGCTCAGACCTCAACAAGCCTTGATTGCACAATGAGATCAGAAATGAACAAGTAAAGTTTCTCCAGATAAAAAATAACTTGAAAGCAAAGCAGAAGCTTCATCTACAATCTGACATAATAAAAAAAACTAAAGGTACAATGTCCATCCAACCATTTACTTAACTCGCTAAATCCTTTTTGGGTTCATGGGGAGTCCGTCCCTGGAAAAACAGTGCTTTAAAGAAAATGTGCTAAAATATCAAACACATCAGTGTGACAGACGATGATCTCTAGTAGACAACAACAACTACGAGTGAGTTTGAACGCTATCATTTCATCAGAGATTGTTCTAACTTTTGCACATGATTGCAGATGTTCAGTATAGCCAACAACATGGATTAACCTATCACAGAAAATGAGAAACAGCTAACCATGATTTGCTAGAATAAGTCATAAATCATTCGCTGTCAATCTTTATAAAAAGAAACAACGTGCAACACAAAAATGTCACCATTGTGGTTTCATTGCGGCCTTCATGATACTTTTGTGAAGTGTCTGTGGTCTCATGAAATTTAGCATTTTTCTTCTGTCATTTATTTAAACACATTCATGTGAGAAACTCTTTTATACTCAAAAGTTTGTCTTTCAAAATCCATCTCTTTTTAGTTTATACTCTGATCCTAATAACTGAGAAATTGACCTAAAGCTAGCACAAACCACTTAAATGAAGCTGAAAGAGGCTGTGGTATTCACAGGTTAGAAAGAACTGTCCCATATAAGAAACAGCAGAAATGATGAGAAAATACTGCTTTAAATGAGAACGGTTTAATCTAAAACCAAGTTAATGATCTACAGAAGTCTCTTCAGAACCTCCCCAATGGAACAACAAACACGCACCACAGATGACAGGCAGCTCTGATGAAATGATATGTAAAGGAAAAATAGCAATACTGTACCTTTGTATCTTCCTAATGCTGCATTGTTAAAACAGAGACAAGCACAGTGAGGTCAGAAGCAAACACAAAGCCAGTCTACCTGCCCTGACTGCCTATGTCAAAGGAACCATTGGACTTTGAGGCAGAATGCACTGGGAGAACTGCCCAACAATGGGCTGCAGAACGGAACAGCAAAGTAATGCATGTCGAGGTGAAACCTTCTCTCTGAAATGTGTTAATGATATCAAACCCAGACACAAAATGAATGCTCCATTTAATTCTAATTAGGTCAGACTTTCCCTAATGAATATGGTGTCATTCCTTCTATTAAAAGAAAAGTGAGAGCTTTTGCTGCAAAGACTCCCAAAGCTGAAATATATGTTTTTAATCTTCAATGACAAATTTGACTTTTGCAATAGCTTGCATCAGAAATGGTCAAATTCAGGTTTGTTGTAGACTGAAAGCGCTGCATGATCCTCAAAAGTTGACAGTTTCAAAGAATCCCCAAATAAGCCATTTGACCCAGGAAGTTCTTCAGTTTCATTGGCCTGTTGTGCAGTGCTGTTGATTTGGTTGTGCAACGTGTTTATGCGTTTTTTTTTTTCGTCTTCTCCCCAACTTGTGCTTCTTTTGAGTCTGGCTCTGATGTTTCTGCCCCAACAGAAGACTGAATATATGACAGCGCTCTATCAAAGACTTGAAAAGATCTGAAACCAACTGAAGATCCACAGTTTCTTCAAGAACTATACTCTGCCATATAAAAAAAATGCATTGGTAAGTTTGATGTCAAAGTGGACAAGTAGTCTTTCACCTCCTGTTATCTCCTAGTATAAACAGCCTTGTATCTGGTTCTATGTCTCATGCCGTTGATACTCCAGATCAACAAACTCTGTATTGAAAACAAATTAGATAAGAAACATTTAGAATGTGACTTTTTATATTGTCAGGAAATGTTAGCGGTTGGATGGCTCAGTTTGCTGGGTGCAGGACTGGTTTGCATGAAACCAGGGTTTGCTTCCCAGAGCGTGCAATAAGCTTAATCCCGTGTGAGTCTTTAGGCAAGACCCTTCATGCTGCTGTCTAACTGGGTCCCCCTGTGCCTTAAAAAGACAGTGTTGTGTCAGGAAGAGCGTCCTGCCTTACACGGTCTAAATCAGTAAAAGCTGATCCACTCTTGCGACCCCTGACTGGATACGGCGAAAGCTGAAAAACATATTGTTAGTAAATGATCATCTTTGCGAAGGCAGTTTGCGTATTGTAATTCTACATGCCACATGTGTGCAGCAGCTATAGACATATGTACCCTAGATGGATAATCTCTGATAGATTGCGAACGACACACATGCTGAAAATTGTCACTTGGAGTGATATTTTTGTTGAGGCTACCCACAGTTCTACCTACCTGTCAGTCAAAATCATGGCCTTCATAATACGCAAATTTGAGAATTAATTAAATCAAAACAGAGGATTTTAATAAACTCCCTGCTCCCAAGGGCCTACGGTTTGCATGAATAGAATAGTTTAGCAATATGCATCAAAAGCTTTTGACTTAAAGCTGTAAATCTCAATATTCTAGGTGTAATGTCTGACTTTGTTACACAGACTTTTTAACCTAAAGTTCTTTACCATGAAGTATTACTGGATATTCTCTGTACTAACCATAACACTTTTGTCATAGGGACATTAAAGACACATTTGAAAAAACTCTAACATCAAAACTCAAACGCCATCATCCCCAGCTATGTCCCATAATGCCTACCTTTTCTGGTTCCCTGTTGTGTTACTTTTTTTTTTTACTTCTGATTTTTTTTTTTTTTTACTATTTTGATTTCTGGAAATTACTCTTGTTTTTCTAAACATGTCATTTTTTTGCAATTGTTTTTTGGTTTCTGGAATTTTGTTTTGATTTCTTAAATATAATGTTTTTTGTTTGGTGGTTTTGCTTTTTTAAATGTTGTCGTGATCTTTAATTTGTCTTTGTGTTGATTTGTGGTGTGATTTGCACTTCTGCGCCACGGTAAATTTCTTTATTATTCAACATTAGACTCTTGTGAGTGTTGGATGCTGTATCTAAATCATAGCATTCTTTCTCTGTGTGAAATATGAAAATCCCTTCACTTCACAAACAGACAACAGTCCTTCCTTTTTGAAATGCTGACTTGAAGATCCCTCACATCACTATCATCCACACAGAGCTCAAATGCTTGAAACACAGAATGAAGCCTGAAATCAAAGGTGCCTCATATTTTGAAGCGCGGATCAGTAAAGGGACATGGGGATGACTCGGAATATTAATCGACTTTTAAAAGTGTGCATTGAAAAGTAAAAAATGCGTGGTGAATGCGTGAATTTCCTTTTAAACCTGTTCAAAGTCCATCAACCCCATGATTACTTTCAGAGAAAACGGGAATGCAGATGAACTGATTGAAAGTTTAAAGCTTTCGCACATTAAGTCAAAAAGGGATTATTAAAGCCATCAGATGTGTCAGTTTCTTGTTCATAAAGCTTCTGTCTGCTTCTGACAAGTTTTTTTTATTTTTTTATTGAAAGCTGAACTCTATTGATCAAATCCACTCAGACAAAGTTTAATTAGCTTGGTTTCTTGCGGTCCCTCTGCTGCAGAGCTCATCCTCCCCCTAGGACCTGATAAGACCATGGCTGTGTGAAAGTAAAGACACTGGCAGACAGTGAAGAGAATCATAGCGGCTCACTGGTTTTCCACTAATCCCCCTTCACAGTTTAAGGATTGTCGGATTGCTTATTTCACAGACTAAATGTCAGCTCCCTCACTACCTCTCCTTTAGTCTCAGTCGAGTCATTGTACTTAAAAGGCTGAGAGCAGGTGATACAGAGAGTCTGAATCCATCACGTCCACCTCCAAGACTAAAAGATTGTTTTTTTTATACCAAAGTCACCTCTATGAGTCATCTGCCTCCAAAGATATTCAGTTATCCAGATAAAAACTATCAGAGCTCAATTCTTTAAACATTTATAACACTTTAATGTTTGCATAAACTTCCTCTAGGTTTATACAAAATGTTGTTTCTTGATAAAGGGTTTCAATTATGCAATAATGCATAATCACTTTTGGATGAAATTCATTTTTCTTTAAAAGTTCATCCAGAAACAAAACACTCTCCTCTGGATCAAAACAGACACCATAACGTCTGTCAAATACTGGAAACTAACTAATGCTTGTGAATGTGCTTAGACATTTACTGGAAGCTTTTATGATGCCAAAGTAGTTTGGTTTCAAAATGGAACGCTGATGAAGAGGATAAAAGCTGTGAAAAAATGTGGATAGGCTCACCGGAAATCCTAACAAGTGTGCAAATGGGATTTTGTCAGTGTTATGGGGATATCTATGCAGCATCGGGTGATGGCTGGTTATTGTGAGCACTATCTGCTGTGCAGTGATTGTTTCATTTCAGGTGAGTCATTATAGGATTTATGTGTTGAACGCTGAAACTGTTCTTTTTATGTGTTGTAGTGTCAAGCGTTCACATAAACAAACATCCAGTCAAACTCCGTTTTAGGAGACTGGAAGTGAGCATATTTGCTCCTTTAACGACATGTGGAAGTGGAGTTTAACTGACTGTTAAAAACACATAAAGAGAGCAATGCAGTCAAAAGCCATTTCTTTCAAACTGGTCAGTCTGAACCACCGATTTGAATTCATAAGAACACAAATGCAGCCAAATGGCGTCCCTGTTTTCTGTTATATTTTCCTACCTTGTTTTTTCCTGTTCCATAATAGGCTTCAAAATAAAAGTCCACCACTTACACAAAACTAAACAGATAAGTATTTGTTGAATTTATGTAAAACACAACCATATTTGGGATGTAATAGACATGCTATATATTGAGTATCAATTTAAGTTGACTTATTAAAAACAATGTTCTTAGTTCCACTCCAATCATGTTTGGATCTATTGTAAAAGCGTTCCCAGTGGTCTTTTAATTATGATCATGCAGTTTTTAGCCAGAACAAAAAAAACTTTAATATAAATATCGTTTCTGCATAGCAGCACGAATTAATCAGAAACTCGCCTCTGAGTTGTTGGTGGAACTGTTGGCGTGGAACTAAGCCTCTGAGGTACCAGCTCAGACAAGGAAACCAAAGAAGTTAATGCATCTATTTGTGTGCAAGTGGATGCATCAGAATGTAGCAGAGGAGACAGACCAATTTTCATTTCCATGTCACAAGTAAGATCTTTTTCAAACTGTTTTTGGTCTGCCCCTGATTCATCCCAATTTGTGTAAAGAAATACTCAGAATTCCGATTTTTAATCTTAAATTATTTTCCTAAATCATGTGAAAAATGCCACAAGAAAATGTTCAAAACACCAGTTACCTGGTTAAAAAAAGGTTAATTTATAATAATAACATTATTTTTGTAACCAATATTATTAAAGCTACATTTTGAAAACTATAAATTAAACATTTGCAACTATCTGGTCACGCTTGTGGTTGGTTAGGTTTTCCTCTTTCTGTTGATCTAAGAGCCAAGATTTTTGTCTGATAGAACAATACATTCTCGTCCAACTCTGTTTGTTCCATCACGTTCCAGATATTTTATTAGTCTCATTTATGTTGAAGCTTTGCTATTTGTCCTGTTGAGTCTAAGTTCATTCATTTAATCAAGGTCTTGTACACAAATCTGTCTCAGTTTCCCAAAGCACCATTCCAAACAAAAACCATGTTTAGATCCATTTTCACAGCTTTTAAGGCCAATGACTTCCTTGTATACAAGTTCTTGGCAAAAAGATGTGTTTACTTGAAATAATAAAAGCTTTTCATTCTTTTTTTTACTTTTAATGTTATAAATTGGTGAAATGCTCAATCTAAAGTAGCCAAAGGAGTCATACCCATCTTTCTTATAGAATTCCAGCATCATGTTGTCTGTGGCGACGCTCAGCGGCCGTCTGCTCTGGTCATTCTGTTTCCGATCCATCTGATCCATGTCTGGGGATGGCATTGAGCTGTAGTTGGCATTGTGGTTGGTGTGCACAGGACTGCCGTAGTTGCCTGTGACATTGAACTCGATTTCTAAGAGAGATTAAAGAAAACAGCAAAAAATACTAATCAGTCTCATGGTTATTTATCTGGCAGTTGTAGAGTTAGGATTGTATTTTTTTCTCTTGTTTTATCACAGTTCACCTCCAGGGAAGAACCAGTCAGCATGCTGGATGATTGGCTCAATGATGCCCACAATCTGAAGGGAAACTGTTGTCATCATCTCTGTTATGTTGCTGCAAAAGGCAAGTAGAATAAAAACAGCTCTATTCAGGAAAAGGATGATCACATTCACAAAATATTCTCAAGCAACAACAGGAAAATTTTAAAAAGATGTTGCAAATATCGATCAAAAATATCTATGAAAGGTTAAAACTTGATAGAAGTTAGCAAGACTCAAACAGATTTACTCTTTAGTTAATAACTGTCATCAGTGTGCTGTTGCATGAGGATTTGTTAGAAGTTCAGTTGGGCAATATATTAAAAATATGTGTGGAACTAAAAAAAAAAAGTCTATGTTGAGATGTTTGTTCTAGTTTTTAGTCGCTTCTATTTAAAAAAAAATCTTTAGTCACTGAATTTATGCATAAAAAATAGATTTCAATACTGAGGGGAATAGAGCAATATCATAAAACCTACAAACCCTAAAAGATCCAGGATTTGCATCAACAACATGATCCATAATTATGAAAAATTTGGAGTTTGGAGGGTGAGGCACAATGAAACATGGAGCCATTTTTTAGGCCTCGGTTAGGCCCTTTGTTGGACAGAAAAGTCTTAACAGTTGAGTCTGCAAGAACATTTTCCTTATCCATTTTGAAAGGAGCTTTGTCCAACAAGACCACACAAAACAAAACGCACAAAATGTGAACAAATTCACAACATAAAGCTTTTGTAAGACACAATGTCACTCCAAGGAAAATGGTGCTTTTAGGGTTTTAACTTGCTCTTGTGGCATTTTCTGATGATGGAGGACTTATATTAAGAAAACTAAGATTACATTTGCATTTCTGAGTATTTCTTTATTCAAGCTGTTCTGAATCAGGAGCGGATGAAAAATTTCTCCTTGAAAAAGATCACATTTGTGACATAGAGGTTACATTCAACAGTCCACAAGCACCATGCTCCGCCCCATTCTGATGCATCCCCTTGTAAACAACTAGATCCAAATCTACAGAATATAAAGCCTGTAGCTCACCCATCATTATGAGTCCACAGCAGGTTTGGTCCGAGGATGATGGCAATGTTTCCAGGAGTCATCTTGTTTACATCCTGATATTCAGTCAGTTTGGACAGGAATTTGATCAAATACCTATTAGAAAAGGAAAAGACAGTATTTACATATTTTGCACCAAGTTCCTAACACAATAAATCTTTAAGATATTTTTTAAGTTTAATTGAGCACTTTTCCATGGGAGATGTGTTTCGGGTCAATTCAGTTTTTGAAAACATCTTTAAACTCAAAAGTACACATTGTAAACTTGAAGAATTTTTTTTTTTATTTTGAAAAAAACTAATATTGTAAACTTGAATAAAAAGAAATATTTAATCCTCAAACAGTTACCAAATGAAATATATATATATATTTTGTGATCAGCTCGGCAGTAAAAACTGAATTAAAACTGAAAAAAGGAGAACTGGAAGCAAAGAGTGAGAGCCAAAATGAAAAGGGAAAAAACAAACCTTTTTTGAAATTTGTTAACAGTTTTAGGTTTAAATGTTTCTTTTATTAAAGTTTTAAATGTACAATTATTTTTTTAAATTTTCAATATTTATTTCAGGTGTGCATGATCATTTATGTCAAATTTACAATTTTATTTTCAAATGAAAAAAATTCCTTCAAGTTTACAATTTGTACTCTCGAGTTGAAAACTTTTAAAATTTTCAAAAATATTTTTCAAACCTACAGCGTTGTTTTCATTTTTTTTTTTTTTTTTAAATTGGCAATCTGGTTTTTCATTCACTTTCAGCTGATCATAATTTGACCTCATAGTTGCGGCCATGATCGTGCTGGTTGGCTTTGTGCGTGCTAGCGTTAGGATTTTTCCATTTTTGTAAGGGAACTATATGTTGTTAATGTTCTTAGGACTTTAACTATTGTTTTGTGAACCTTCAAATGTTTGCTTACAAGCTGTTTATTACCAGTAGGCCTGTCATACTTTTGTTATGGAAAGCTAATGTCTGTGAGAACCTTTTTCTGTTTTATTTCAGTTACAAAATAATAATATATGTATTTTTCAAGAAGAAAATACATTAAATAATCACTTGGAAGTGCTTGTTTGCACCATTAAGGCACGTGCAGTGAGGACAGCACAGTTGCTAACCAGTAAATAGGATTCATAAACATATATGTTGACAATAATCGCAGTAATCCAATGGCGACTCACTTAAAGTTGTTGTTGTTGGCTGGAGGGAGTTTCTCACAGGCTGCATACAGAGCCTGCAGTCTCTTTTCTTGATCTTGGATGCTGCAATAGAAAGGATGCATTTGTTAAGCAGTAGTCCTCAACCTAAAGGTTACATTTCATGTGAAGTTACCCACTTGGAGGCCTGGATCCAGTCACTATATAGTTCAAAGGTCATTAATGGCTCTGGGAGCTCACGCAGGTACGACTTCAAAGCACCTTCAAGAAAATACAGCGGCTTTAAGAGGGATGAAATGCAAATTCTATTTCAACAAAACACATGGAGGGAGCTGTACTGGGATGCAAGTTTGAAAGATGGGAAATATTTTCTTCAGAAAATAAAGACTACAGCAGAAAACAGGTTAAAATTTCACCTGCTTTCTTTTCTGCTCGTCCATTCATCGTTTCTTTCACAACTATTTGTGGATCAGTTCAATGTGAGCATCAGTGATTGCTTTGCTGAAAGGAAAATGATCTAGTTTTGTCACACAACTTGGTTCACTGTAATGTCTTTACAGGCAAACCTCTCAGAAACAGCCTGAAATGGCTACATTTAATTAGCAGAGTCAAATGTTTGGTTTTTGGAGATGATGTTATCAACTAGAAGCCTCCACCGGACATTGAGGAGTTTAGTTGTTAAGGAAAAGCGATTTTATTGCTCTCTTTGAGAATAAATTCTCGCCCCTCTGAAACTCCTTCTCTAATTCTGATACAGCCTGGACTGTAGATTGAAAAGAGGAAATGCAGCGTTTGAAGTGATGCAGAGGCATTTATGTACCCCAGAGGAAGCCCTCATAGCAAGCTCTGGATATCTTAAGGTGCTCACACACGGTGGAGGCGGCCTTTTTCAATGTAAAGTCAATGGTTTAGACAAATTGAAGTTCTGCGGCACGAATTGAGCGGCCGCCACAGCTGACCAGAACTAAAAAATATCTGAACTTTGGGGAGGTGGCTGTATCTCCTCAACCAATCAGGGACTCAACTTCGTTTTCAATATGGTGGATCGATCCATAACTGAGCCAGACTGAGGGCCGCTGCTGGATGGGAAAGCAGTCGGCTCAGGCCTCCTGAACTTCATGATGTTTTTCTTATTTTTATTGAGACAACAATAAAAAAAGGTCTCCTCATTTTATTCTTGTTTTTCCTTTTGCCCTCTCAGCGACAGTAAGCCTTTCAACTCAGTCAGAGAGAGATGGAAACACCGCAGAAGCAACCATCAGTCAGACACAGCAGCAGGAGAGAAGCTCACTGGAGCTAAAGGGAGACTCTAAATGTTTTCATGAACCCAAACATGGAGACGTTTTTGTAGAGCTTTTCGAAATAAATGAACCTGATCTCTAAACATCATCAGTGTCTCCCATGCATTGTAATAACAGACACATGTAGCAATCAGGCTACAAGCATTAACTGCTAGCTCCTCCCACACGTGGCCGAGGCGGCAAACTTAAGGAACACATTTTTGGCCACGCGGCGAGCAGCGAATTCTCCACACGGCAATGGAGGAGCAGAACACATGAATTGGCTGCGAATCGCATTCGGTGGGCGGGTTAGGCTCTGACACCCCCGTAACTCCGAAAGAGACAAAACGGGTTTAGAAAATGGATGGAAGTTCTCTGCTGATCTGATGAAGACCTCAATGCTCAGGGCTGGGGAAGGTTGGTTAGAGGGTAACTTTGATGATCATCACCCAAATCAAGGATCCACACCCCAAATTAGACAAAAAAAAAATCTACCTTAAAAAGCTTCCAAACCAGTATAATGTTGCAGGAGTAAATGCTGACAGCAAGAATTATCAAAACAGATCATTTTTCTTCTCATTTTCTCATTTTTGTTTTTCTTTAGTTTTAGTTACCCTCAGATGATGGTGCTGCGAAATCTGTCTTCAAATGATCTCATTTTAAAACTCCTGCTCAAAATGGACCAGACTGTTGACACGTTAAGCAAAAGCAAACATAAAGGTAACAAATGAATGATTATAATCGAAGAAGGGGAATTTCTGAATACAAGTTTGACTGTCCTTTTTTTTTATATTTTTGAATAAGTAAAACTATAGTGATTTTGCTTTGATAGGAAACAGATTTTTCTAACATGCTCAAAATATAATAAAGATTGCTTACTTATATAAGATATAATGTCCTATATATAATATATTTGTTACAGCATATTTATTTAATTGAAAGTGAAAACTCAGATCTCTCAAAATTAAAATGTTTTCTTTCCCTGCATAATGTTTACCTTTTCTTGACTCAGTAGAGACAAACAGTGTGACAGTTTACCAATTACATAGAAAATAGAGAAATAAATGTTAATATTTTTTCTCTCTCCTTGCTTGTGTCATCTGGAAAATTTACAGTTTTCTTCTGACAGCTGTGTTGCGCAGCACTCTTCCAAGCAGTTCTTCCATAAAAACCCAGAGATCAATAACAGTGCCGCAGAAGCCTGAAAGCTTTTGTTTCTTTTATCATGGCGGGGATATAAAAGATAGAAGGAATATAGAAGAAAAGCAAGAACAAAATGGATCTTGTTTTCTGCAGCTGACTGCAAAAGATGACAGATCTGTCTGACACTAATCTGGCTATATTTGGAATTTTTTGCCATGCCTTTGTGTGTGTTTATATATATATATATATATATATATGAGAAGATATCGCTAAATCAAAGTGCTCCCACAGTTAAAATGGCTTTCTGTTGTTTCTCTACAGGATTTAGATAATGCACAACCTGAAGAGCAAACAGAGAAAGTAAAAAGTTAAATGGTCCATTATTAGTACAATTATAATTCTAAGCAGGGTTCATATCTAACCTGCGATGGCATGTGGGTCTGCAGAGTACTCCTGAATGTCCAGAACTCCACAGTCTAGAGATGCCTTCAGCTTCTTCAGTTTTGAGGCAGAAGGTGCAATTCGAAACAAACCCTGGAAAGCAAAAACATAAAGAAGAGATCACTTCATTACTGTGATATGAAGGAAGAAAAGCTGACTGTTTTTTGGGATTAAAACAAGCGTCTTTAGAGATTTTATTTGATGTATTTCAAAGGAAACTGACAAAAATCTGAAAACATGAGGAGGATTGACTGGACTGTGAAATGAACTCTTTTTTTCTGTTGGGGTTCAAATGTTTTAGTATTCAGCAGTAGCATGTCAGAAAAAGATCCTTTCAATAGACTACTACAAAGCTATAGACATCTGACAGAAGAGCTCCACAATTTCTTGCTTTCTGGTGTTAATATGTTGTAAAAAATGCCAAGTAGTTTACTGTATGTTTCTTTTCATCCCTGGTTTCTGTTCCAATGAGCAAATTCAGTCCAGTAGACAAGCAGCTCACAGAATCTTCTGTTTTGGTTTGCCTTTGCAGCGCACTTTGACAGTAGGATCAAGCAACCTGAAAAGTCAGGTCGGCCTGACAGCTGCTAGTTTTTGGGAGGTATCTCCCAAATTAAAAAACTGACCAAGTCAAAAGTCCAAGTCATTGCTGGTGCTGCACATTGTTAACACTCCCTGTATGTATTATGTCAGTAACCATCTGCACCAAGTCACAAGTCCACTTTTCTCTCAGGAGCTAATCGCAACTGTTTTTTGGACAAAATTCTTTTTTTTCTCCAAATGCACACCGTGTACTCCACAAATTTCCTTTGCTGCAGTTCCTCTTGATTCACTTAATGACCCACTTTGAAGAAAATGATGTGTTTTTTAAAATGCAGAACAGCAGTGGGGACAGAGCATCACCTTGGTATTTGCCAAATTAGTTTTTTGTTTTGTGAAGAACTACTGTGTTTATACTGAGGGTGTTCTTGTGGCATTTTTCAATGATGGAGGGCATATATTAAGAAAATGAAGCTGAGTATGAAGCTCTGAGTATTTCTTTATTCAAATCATTGCAATAATGAGGAGCAGACAATAAAAATTGTTGTTTGAAAAAGAGGGCATTTGTATTGTGAGAAATTCTCTCAGAGAGCCACAAGCACCCTGCCCTGCAACAGAAAGGGGGGGGGGGGGGGGGGGGGGGGGGGGTTGCTCAATGTCAACAATCCCACCCACAACTCAGAGGTGAATTTCTGATGAACTCCTGCCACTCTGAAGAAACTACGTCCCAGAAAACAACACAGCTTTTTTAAAATTTGGCTAAAAACAGCATGATCATATTTAAAGACCGCTGTGTCAGAAGATGATCGGAGTGGGTCTTCAATGGTCTGTTGGTTTTTAAGAGACATGTATAGGATTTTAAACAAACCCTTGATCAGATGAACCAGTTAAGATAAAATTTCACATCAACACAAAGAGATCAATAATCTGAAAAAAAGCTAACTCTGGTCTGGACCAAGCAATCCTGACATGAATTATTGCTCAGAGAATGTAAAACAAAGAAAATACAGAGTGCAAAACACTATAAATCACTTGATAATCTCCAAAACGGGTTCATTTTTCATTTTGAACAAGTTAACTGGACAAAAGAATTGGTCTTGATGCTGCAGAGCTTCAGCACTCCACTCTGCGTACAGCAATGTCACTGTCCCTACTTCCTGTAAAAAGAAAAGCCGCTCGTATGTTTACCTCTTCTTGCATGCCGCACTCTAACAGCATAGTGACACAGGCTTCAATAGGGAAGGCAATATCTCTCCCACTGAGCGCTAAGTGCTCCTCTAATGGTTTTCCATAGCACGGTTTCTCCACCCAGGTCTCTGCGAATCACACACACAATCATAAAGTGTTGCAGTGTCTCTCATATCATCCTGCTTTTGGATTAGATCTATCCACATTTTCACATATTGCCTGTCAGCCTCCAAACAGCTGTGTAAACTAACTTTAAGGAAGAACCACAAACTAAAAAATGACAAATAATAGTGACAATGAAAACAAAAATAATCTTTTTTCTTCATGCACTACTTGCAGGCAATCTTAATATGAGTTTCAAAAGGTAAACACTTTAGATAACAATAATAGAATTTTTTTTAAAACACGAGTTCTTATCCCAAAAATTAATTACTACATGGTGTAAAAGTTCCTAATTTGTTGCTGCTATGGATCAGTTTAGTGTAATTCCAAGTAGCCTTTGAAATGTTTTATATTTTTCTTGCAGTTTTGTGTTTAATGGTGAGCTGTGCAGCTCAGTGGGATGCTGTCAGCTGCACTCTAACTGACTTGCAGGAAAAAAAACATGATGTTGTAGACAAACTCACCCTGATGAGCTTTGATCTGAGGAAGAACACTCTGCAGCAGCTCCAATGACTTTCTGTGGTACTCTGCCTGCACTTCTATCAGCTGTACAGCCAGTCAGAAACCCAGCAGAGGGTCAGGGCAGTTTGTGCATCGATGTATAAATTCACTCATGTTATACAAGTACACTTACCGTCTGGAAGTAGCTTGCATAGTCGATTTCTTTGGCCACAAAACTGTACATATCTGCTGACAGCTGATCCTGGAGAAAAAAAAAGTTTTAAAAAATTCAGAGTTTTGACATTGATCATGCGTGACTGTATAAACTACAAGAGTTATTATTATTGTTTGTTTAAATTGAATAAATCTACTTTGTCTTTTCTCAATCATTTTTGGCACAAACAAAAGACACTTAGACCTAACAACTTCATTTGTCAAGACAGTAAAAAAAAAGAAGATCTACAACAAAAGTCCTCTTCTAACTACAGTTTACTTAGATTATCTTTGCAATCTTTTAATGCAAGACTATTTTTAGCTGCCTGGTCTATTGAAACCAAAAAAATCAAGCCCCGAAGGTTAAATAAACGTCATGAATTGTGAAAGAACACTAGGACTCACTCTACAGATCTCCATGCGGTTGGCTGCCTCCTCCATTTCTTCCCTGAGGTGGTCAGCCTTGGCTCCTGTTGACTGCAGATTGGTTGACAGCCCTGATGACTTAGAGGACTGGTAATATCTGGGAAAAGATGAAAGATGATGAGAATGTATGAATATATATGTATTTTTGTTGTTTCTTTATTTGATAAACTTTGCATTTTGTTTCCAGAGGGAAAAGCACAAACGCTGTTCAGACAGACAGCTCCACACAAAGTGATTAAGGAAAATCACGCCGACACCTGTCTACATAATTCCTCTTTTTTCCCTCATTAGTGTTATCCTTGACTCCTGTTGCCAGTCTCAGGTTTCCTGCCATTGTCCATCCATCTGATCTTCTGTCTGAGTGCACATAGTGTATCATTCTGCCAGAGGAGCTCCGCTCACAGCGGGGCAGTGGGAAAAATCGCTTCGCATTTGGGTAATTTTAAAGCAGCTGACAGACTGAACTGCAGTGAGGAAAATAACATCTTACATGTCTTAGATTACAATGCTGACCTGACAGGGTCAGCATTGTAATCTAAGCATTGTAATCAACCTCAAAGAAGTTGTGATAAGTAAAAGTCTGAGAGATCAGGACAGTTTGAGCTGTGCTGAAAAGCACTGACAGATTTCAGTTTCATACACAGCTCAAAAGGACTGAACTTTTCAGATCTTTCATTTTGGTAAATTTCCTTTCTAGAGAATATTGACATTGACAAAGTTTAATACAATAAACCTGAAGTTCAAGTTCCACACAAACAGAACCCAGCTGGGCACTTTTCTTCCTCGGTCTTGACAGTGGGAATCACGTGGGGGCGGCCTTTCCATTAGTCAAAGGTAGGTCACAGTCTGGGGCCACTAAAACTTTTGGGGCCCCGAGCTGAAGGCTTAAAATATTTCTAAAATATTTTTTATGGCCATCGTTTTTTGACTCTGTCATAATAAAAGATTAAAAAAAATCACTGAGATGCCATAAGACAGCTCATGTAAAAGAGTTTCATCTTCCCCTGTAAATCTGCACATATTCTTTCAACAGCAAGTTAGCTAGCAAAGAGACTCTTTCAAGAGTTAGACAAGAAAAAAAGACAAAAAAACGGTAATCAACCAGCTGTGAAAAAATTAAAAAGCAAAGAGAAAGCAAAAACATCTGTTGCTGAACTTCTAAAAGTGCAGGAAGAAAGACAAAACAGGAAAAGAAGAACAGATTCAAAGGAACTCAAAATGAAAATAAAGAAAGTCAAGAATGAGAAGAGACAGAAAAAGAGAGAAAAGGCTAAATGAAGGGCAGAACATTGTCATTTTGAGAATGATTTTTTATCCTGTTTTGTTGACACCACTCCATAGGGTATTGTTTTGTTCCATCATTCAGGTATTTTTGTGTTGTTTGCCTTCTTTAGTAAAACCTGACAAATTAAAGAAATTACATTCTTTCCAGAAGTTTTACCCTGGGTAAGAATTTTTAAAAAAGAATTTATTCCTACAACCACTGCACAGGGCCCCATCTTACTGTTCGCTCGGGCCCCCAAACTGGTATGTCTGCCGCTGTAACCACCACACCGCTGTGCAGCAGACTTATTCCTTTTAATGTCTGAAAATCATTTTGCTTAATAATAAATCCAAGCTGGTTCGAACACACCTATATCTTTATAAATGTTGCACATACATCTTCATGTGCCATTATTATTTCTTATTATTAGTACTTTCCATCTGCATCTTGGCTTTCTCGTTTGAATCTTTCATGAACAAAAGCTGGGATAAAAGTCACAGCAAAACAGATGATTGTGACTGAAGAAGGAGGCGACCTTTCAAAAATACAATTTTCAGATATTTCTGTACTGTCTCTGCTCAAACCAAACAACCTGCATGGAGAACGTATAAATACTACATGTATCCTTTCAGAAATTAAATTTATTCTTGAGGTAAAGTCAGACCTAAAAGAGATCAAGCATGTTGCCCTGAGGTACTGTTCACCTGTTTTTGAAAAAACATTTTTAAATTTCAATCATCTAGGGGGAAAAAACTAAAAGGGAAGCAAATTAAGTTCAAGGCACTGGAAATCCGGGAACCTGTAAACTTAAGTCAAATGAATTCACTTTTATGCACTAATAATGCAAAATGTGACACCTGAAATCCAACCATACTTGTCAAAATGTCCTAAAAAACAGAAACAATTCCAGGAATGTGTTTCTGTGAGGAACTCTTCCCCACAAACGGTGGCCCGTGGTGGGAGGAGCTTTGAACACACTTTAGTTTCAAGGTGCAATCAAATCCCAATGACATTTGCTGGGAAGCATCAGGATCAGAGCCTTCACAGTAGATGGAGTTTCTCACATCCCAACAAAGTCCTGCTTTGTGACACACTTACCGTGTGCGTGCAGAGTCCATGTCCAGGACCAGTTTTGCTAAATGTTTCCTTTGTTTCTGAATGTTTGGGATTTCCACCTGGGAGCACAGAAAAAGTTAAAGCTGTTGTTTGTTGGTGCAGAAAACAGCTCGATATTGGTGGATGCTCCACACCTGGGTCTGTAAAACTTTGACTGACTGCTTTCATTTTTTTAAGTCAAATACTTTTCTCGAGATTTTTTTTCCTTGTATCTTTAAAAAGATTTGAGAAAAAACATTTTTGACCATCAACACGAGAGTATTTAAAGGGTTAATCTGAAAAGAGCAGGTTTTTATGAGTCAAAAGGTAGCAAACAAATGCAAGAAGTGGCTTTTATGGAGAGCATATGGGATCAGCCAGATTTGTGTGTGCGTAATTCTTGATTTGTACTCATGTAATGCATTTTGTGCAAAAGTACAAAAATTACAAAATAAAAAAGATACAAAATACAATTTACACATGCACAACCTAAAATTGCAACAGCTTGAAACTAACTTCACACACAAATGTTTAAAAGTTGCGCACAAATCGCTTGTTACGCACACACAAAACTGCATTTGTGCACAAATCTCACGTGACACTCTTTTCATGTCCCCATGAAAGAAAAGATTCATGCGTTAGTGATGTGTTTGAATGCAGCTTGAATGCTGGGTCATCAGAGTTTTCTTATCAGGCGCTTTAAACTTAGATTGTAAATAATAACTAGCGAAAACTTGACATTTTCCCACTTTCTTAAACAGATGCCCGATCAACCCTTCTCTACTTTCTGCTCCATCAATCCACATGCTTTCTAATACAGATAATTTGAGTGTATTTAATGACAAATGATGACAAGATTGTAGTTATTGGAACATTTAAGATAAACTTTACAATCTTTGGTAACAGAGGATTTTCCACCTTTTTTAGTCAAATGAAAAGAAAGATTCCTGATGTAAAATGTAATGTGCAACTTTCAGACCATTTAACCGCCGTTTAACCACATTAAGTCTCAATTTTAAAATGAAAAGCTATTAAATACATAAATAAAAATGTACGTAAGGCTTTTTATTAACTGTTACACTGGGTTTACAGTTGCATAAAGCAGCATCAGTCTCCATACCTCTGCGAGTTCACACAGCGGGTCCACCACGTCCCTCTCAATGGTGAGTTCAAACAGGATGAGCTCTTGAGCGAGTCTCTCCTGCGTTTCGCCACAGAGCTTCAACATTTTCCTGCAACAGCAAACTGATTTTAGTCTCAGCAAAACGTTTATTCAGCAAAACAAACTAATTTTCACTCACATCAATTTAATGAATCCACTTTTAAAAACTTTTTTCATAGATTTTTTTAAAACTTATTTTTAAATAGCTTTTCATTTATCTTTATCTATGATTCATACTTCAGTTCTCTAGTTTAGTTAAACTTGTTTTGCATAACAGATTTGGGATTGAAAAACTGACAATTTAAGCAGTATTTTAATTAGTTGGAACAAAGCATAAATGTAAATAAATCATATACAATCATTCATTGGACTGAAATCAAAACCATCAAGTGTGTTGGCAGTGAAACCTTATGGAGTTCCCAAATGTTCATTATTCATTAAACAAACTTAGTATTGCATAATAATATGGTCAACAAATAAATAACTTTTTGTTTTATTTGGTCTTTTTACAATGATATATATTTAAATGTTCTTTAATAACTGAAATGTTGTGTTTTTATTTTGATCTATGAACACTTCTCAATACCCAGCACAATTCTATCTTTAGCTTTTAGGAACATTTTACTTCATCCCCTATGAAATAAACATGCATAAATTCATTAAGTACATTTATTTGAAAATAGGACTTTGAGTATGTTTTACCGCCTGCTTTTTAGATATTCCACTTATAAGCACTGAAGGAATAATGATGGGAAAGTCTTTTTTTTTCTATAAATTAGTTTTTAAAGTCACTTAATCTTGAAAAATTTGGTTCTTGGAATTGGTTCTTAAAATGAAACAGGTCGTTCAACATATAGTGAAACAAAATTTAAAATAAAAATCCCAGTATGCATCAAAGCAGCAGTATGAGGTCCGGGTTTGTGCGTGAGCTCACCCCAGTAAAGACTCGTCCCCGAGTACGGCTGCCCCCTCCACCATACATTGTGCGAGTGTTGTGAGAGGAAGCTTCTTCTGCACAGAAACAAGCAGACAGACTGGATGAATCAGCTCCCACGGTCTGCTGAATGTGTCACTCAACTCTGAAAACTGTGATTAGAACCTGATATAAACAACACATTCACACTGGAACAAAACAGCAGATGACACAGAAAATGCTTTAAGAAATGGGACGAAAACATTGATTCCTGTAGCCAGCTTTCCTGCCAAAACCCATACTGCCTAAATTACCGCAGAAAGACCTACAGTCTCCTTGCTCTTTAGTTTCACTCATCAAATCGAAAGACAACAGTGCAGATGTTTGTAATCCTCATGAATTGCTTAAAAGTGATGTATTACAAAAAGACAATAAACAAAAAAACAATGACACTAAAAAACATTACCACATTAAAAGATCAACAAATCCCTAAAGCAGAAGTGATGCATGATGGGACTAAACAACATTTGTTTAAGACTTGAAATTCATCAAAACTATGAAAGGAAAGAAAAGATACAATATATGTAAAAAAAAAAATAGGGCAAAGCTATATATGTTTGATATTGATCATTGGTATGAACAAACTGAATTAGAAAACTATGAATCAAAACTTTCGAGACAACAATTAAAGTCTTGTTGTTACCAAAGGGACTTTGCTTTTTAATTATTATTGTAATTTGTATTCCAAATAAGTAACAATTTCAGAATTAACACAACTACAATTTAAAAAAGAAACTTTTATAAATGAATAGCTTTAAGCTGATATTCAGTCCACGGGTAGTTTTCAAATCATTTATATGTGTGCCCTGTCTAAAGTCATTATTCAGTAAGTCATTATTGAAGTAAATCTACTCTTGCTTGAGCACAGTTTTTGGTTGCTCTACTCTTCTCCGAGTCTCTGTATGAAATAACAATGCCCACATTTTTCTTATGAAGAACTTTCTTTTTTATTTCTGGCTTGGCTTTTTAAAAAATACTGTCAACTTTCTTTGTTTTGTAGAAATTCACGTGTAGGCAGCTGTCAACACACCACTTAATACACAACTTTACTTGAGTTCTGGGCCATGACCCATGTGTCTTGGTTGTCTCCCTTTATCTGTCAGAAAAGCTGCAGTAAGAGAAGGATGTTGGATTGATAATCAAATTGTATTTAACTATCATCTGCCGTAACTTACAGGTTAAAACAACTTTTAAAGACATTGTAGGCAAATGTAAACATTAATTGCATTTTTCTAAAAGACGGCAGTGGTTAAAAGTTTGATGCGAGCATCCGACTTTTTTAAATGTTTACACATCATTTAAGTTTGGAGTCAAATATGATATTTTTCTGAGGTGCAAAAATCTGTTGCAATGTTTCCTGACAGAAACAACTGTGTTTACAAATAAGAAAGTCTCTCCACATCACACTCCACATTTGCATGTAGCCAATGGAAATAAATCATTTACATTTAAGAACTCCTCAGGTTAAGTCTTTAAATTTCCCTCTGTGGCTATAAATAACTACTGCTGTCTGCTCTACATTTGAGCAACCCGTTCTAAACGTCTGAGCTACTTTTAAATGTGTTAAATGGAGTTTCCTGCAGGACAAACCTTTGAATGTCAACATGTTATTGCACACAGTAAACTTTTTTTTAGATATACAGAAAAATTATTGTCCGTACTAAAAATATTCTTTGCTTTATGTCAATACTTGCACTCACTAGAATAAAAAAAATGACCTGTTTGCCAGGGATGAACTACAAGCTTTTAACTAAAAGATACTTTATTTATTCCAAAAAACATGTTTCACTGAGGTGGACCATTTTACAATATGTTTATCAAGTGAAATAGCATTATTCTTTTTTTTAAATTATTTTTACCTTTAAGACTGTAATGCAAAACAAATGTAAAACATATCAAAGAACCAAATAAAAACTAAAAAACTGACTCAAACAATGGAAAAGAAGGGGATGCATCAAAAATAAAATCATTCAGATTCATTTACAACTGTGTTTAATTTCAGAGGAGAAACGACTACATTCACAGCTGATACTGTTTGCTTGATAAGCCGTTGCTGTTTTTTGGAAACCAAATGTTAATGGACATGTTTTATATTAATCCCATAAGACGAGAAAAAAAAAAAAGAAAAGAAAACTGGACTGTAATCTGTAAACTGGATGGTATTGACCTCAGGACAATGGGGCTTCTAACTGATCACTCAAAATAAGAAGAGTCAGAACATGAAGAACACACTGAGATGGACTGGAGATCCATCCAGGGTGTACTGCGCCTTTGCCCAACAGTGGCTTTATAGGCTCCAGCAACCCCGTGACCCCCAAAAGGTATTAGGCAGATCTGAAAAAATTATAGATGTATCTTTTTCTTCCAAAAGTGCGACTTATCCTCTAGTGCAACTTATATTTGATTGTGTTGTTTTTATGATACATTTTTTTGCTCCTGCAACTTATACTTCAGAGTGACTTCTCGTCCGAAAAGTACGGTAGTTTGTAATGGACAGTGAGGTCATGGAAGGGTTTAAGAGTTCCCCTTCAAATAAATCTCCCAGCAACAAAAAAACCCTTTTCACCCAAGGGTCCCAATAAAACAGGATTTGTAAATTCAAATACGACAATTTACACAGGCACTGAAAAAATTGATTCTCAGATATTGATTATGTGTAATTTGACTAAAGGCATAACGGTACATTTATAGTATTGCAAGATGGAAACAAAAATTACACAATTATACAGTTATTTTTTTTCTTACCGAGGGTGATCTGACAGACTTCTTCTCCACATCCACACCCTGCAGGCCCTGCAGACAAGCGGTCAGCTTCTTGTGTGTGCTGTGGGAAACCTGTTTGACCAGCTCCAGACGTTTCTCCACCTGAAGCAGACAAACGAGGGAAAAGTTGACCTAAAAAATGAGAAGTTGTGCACACCTGCACTACATTTTCAGGTTTAATACTAGAATAAAGCAAAATATATATATATATATATATGAAATGTGCATAAAGTGTCAAAGTCTTTGATTTCAGAAGAAATCAAATAAAATGTTGCTGTCTGGTTTTCTGTAATGATATTTAATATAATCCTAGAATTGAAATTCTTAGTAAAACAAACTAAAGTTTACTGTAAAATTAAAAGTATGTTATTTAATTAACAAACCAACTCGGTGGAATTGGCGAGGCTGTCACTGAGGGCATTTTTAATCTGATCAATTACAATGCTGCACTCCCCGGATCAATCATGGGGGACATCCAGCCTTTTGTCTTGCAAAGAAGTTTAATTTCAGTGGTTATTAAAGATGTCCTGAGGGCAGTTCAGAGAGGCGTTTAAAAAAGTCATTTTATGCATACTCAATACTTTGCAGCACTAATGATTTTTCCTGTGAGAGGCAGCGAAAATCACATTAAGAAAAGCAGACACACACGGGCTCACTCATTCAGGGAAGACTCATTAGTACCTGCAGCAGATCTTCACCCAGTACTTCGGTTTTTTCAGCCCTTAAAGAAAGAGGAGAGGGAAAAATGGCTGTTAGGGTGACAAAGAAAGATTGCGTAACTTGTTACTGTGGGAACTTGGCAGCACGTCTTCATCCTAATCACCGAGTGCGATCACTTCATTTTCTGAGATTCTGTGCAGGCAAGAAATAATGCAACAGCTTCCAGGATTTGATCACAGGGAACTCAAAATCTCAGCTTTCCCCCAAGTATGAAAAAAAAGATTTTCTTCTTGTTCTTTTTCATGAAAGAAAGTTAAAAAAAATTGTATTTCCTTTTTTGAATTTACCTGTTTTTATAGCTAAGAAATGCCCTCATAATTGTGGGATTTTGGCTATTTCTAATTCAGCTAACTTACATTTTATTCTGAGCCCATGAAATTATGTAGAAAGAAAGATAAACCTTTTTTTCTTTTTATTTGTTGGATTTATTTGGAATTTTTTCTTTCAATCATTCATTTGGTTTTTGTGGGTGGAGTAAACTCCGATCAATATGCCGGTCTCAATTCAGGCATATCCAAGGCCGAATCCAATGCCATTGTACAGATGTTTGTTGTCCGAACCAAGTAGAATCATGCTCCGTCAGATGGAGGGATATCGGTTTTCTTTCCCGGCAGTTGTTTGGTTGTTTTAACATGGCATGTATGAGTCAAAGCATCTTTGAAAAGACTGATCTGTTAAAGCAACTCTGACTACAACAACAGCTGACATTTTGACCTCAATCCAATGAATGCTACAACAGGAGGGACTATGAGGAACCAGAGGTGATTAATAAAACACAAGAAAAACTCCATGAGTGAAGTGCTCCCTGCAGCATTCCTGATCTTAAAAAACCAACTTCAATGAAAATTTTATTTTTCAACATGTTCTTGTAGCATTTTTCTCATGATAAAAGACATATATAAGAAAAATATATCTTAATATTGTGTTTCTGAGTATTTCTTTTTTCAAATCGTTGTGAATCAGGAACACATGTAAATATATGTAGTTGGAAAAAGCCTACAGTTGATGTAGGTGCCACAATCCGTGGGCCGCAAGCTCCAAGCCTGGCTCCACTCCATTCTGATGCATCCACTTGCAGACAAATAGATCCATGTATGTTTTCCTCGTCTGAGCTGGCTCAAAACTGTACGACTGGATAGTTTGATATTGTTCTGCGTTTTTGTTGCACCAGTACTGTTGGGGTTGTGATGAGCAGCAGGATAGCACATAAACAGATGAATGATGGGAAGGGGACAGGCTTACTCCACACCAACTCAGAGGTGAATTTCTAATGAACTCCTGCTGATCTACAGAAACTCTATAGTAGAAAATGACACTGTTTTTTAAAAATTATTATTATTATTATTTTGGCTAAAAACGGCATAATCGTAAGTAAATGACCACTGGGAACGATTTTACAACAGATCAAAACATGGTTGGAGTGGGACTTTAAACATGTCAATAAAATTTGATCACATGAAACAAATGTTCAGAGGACGGATATTAGATTCAGTGAAAGCAGTTACTTCACAGCCTGGTTTCGGGAATTGTCTGCTAAACGTTTTCTCTAATAACATCCATCAAGAAATATTCTTTCAGATATGAAAATGTAAACCTTGTCAAAAATGAAAAAATTCGAGCACTCTTACATTTGTTGTCGCCCCTTTTAAGTGAACCACTAATGAGCGCAACACAAAGTAATTGGGAAAAACCGTTTGGTTTTCACTCATGTCAGCAGTAGAAGAGCCAGGCCGTTAGGACCAAAGAAAGACACTGATCAGCAGTGGTCATACAAATACAAACAAGAGTTTTTCACAAAATAATCAGTCAATTTCAGTTACATAACACTTTTCAAGCAAACATTCACAACACAAAGTGCTTGACATGCCTCAAATGTGATACAGCCCAAATAAACAGAAAAAAATTAAAGAGAAAAGAGAAACAATGTGAATTCCTTTGAATAAATTAAAGGTCGTGACATCTGCTGCTGATTATTCATATCAGCAGAAGGCAACTTGTTTAAACTGTTTTTCAGAGCTCGAGAAAAAAGCTTTACAGCTGTTAATTAATTCAGTGCTGAAAGCAGAACTATCAAATGCATCCTATTTATTATACTAGATACTCATCATCATGTGGTGCTCTCATGTGGTGTATGGGGTTTATTTCTGGCGGTTGCTTTTGCACCTCTAGTTGAGCACAAAAGAGGCGTGGTCACTTGACTGACAGGTGACTTTTAAATCTAATTTGTACAACAAGTCGCATTTCCTGCCTAGATGGTGATGTCATTTCCTTCCAAAAGAACAACGACCAGTTATAAAATAGGCAATAACCCTAATCTTTTAAAAAATAGCATATTTACTAAAAAGCAGATAATCTCTGACCTTTCTCAATTAGAAGCATCCAAACTGATTAGCTCTTTCATACCTGACTTCTTGAACAGCACTGTTCACACATCCAATGATGGTATCCTGCCTCAAACTGATGTCACTGCAATTCAGTCTAATTGAAAATGCCTCTGAAGGCGACCCACTGAGGCTGAGAGGACTTACAGAGCTGTGCTGTCTCTGCGTGAGGATCTAGTCCTGCTGATCTGCAGCTTTCTCCTCCACATGCCTCCTGCTAAACAGGTGGCGAAGAACCTCTTTTCAGACAGGAGCAGGTGAATGTAAGTCAGAGGGGCAAGGAAAACCAAAGACTCAATGAGGAGGTGGAGGAATATGCAAGTAAATGAACAAGGGAGGGAGGGAGGGAAAGTGCACTGAAGAATGAGATCTGATAATCTAGTCCATTCTGTTACCCCCTCTCAGCATGTTGGACTGCAAAAAATGCTCCGGATGATAGGTTTTCAACAGCATACCTGCACTAGAGTAAAGCAAAGGCAGACCAAGAGCAAAGACTTGAATCTTTGGCACCTGTGGCTGAGCGGGGATGAATATCGATCTAAGAGCGCTCAGAGAGGAGTTGTGACTTTTTGCTCCCCACAGCTGGTGTTAAGCTTAGCAAGCAGCTCCTTCTCTTGCTCTTTTCAGATGTCTGCAGATTTCAACTTAGCGGCTGCTTTGAAGTTACTGTCACACTGATAAAAAGTATATTCATGCAGTTACATGCCTCTTAAAATATTTTAGAATCTTACAAATGCTCACATATATACTGTAAACGTACAAGTTCTGTCTGACACAGAATTAAAATCCCTCCAGAGTCTGGTGCAAACCCTGCAGCTCCCAAACCCCCAGAACACCTCCCTGCTCTGCCGCCACTCAGCTCAGTGCATTATCTTTCCCAATGGCCATTCTTCTCAGAGCCAGCTTTGGATTGAAAACATGTTTTTTAAACAGTTAGCAACAGAACTACAAATAAACAAATTTAAAAAAACAAGCACTTTTCTTTTGAGTCTGAGTCAACAGCTAAATAAGCTGCTTGTTATCAGTGTGTCAAGAGTGAGTCACATTCAACCAGAACATTAATGACAGGTTCAGCTTAAAATACAATAGGATTTAAAGACTTAAAAAGGCATAAATATGCAGATGCAAATACAGACATGTCAGTTTTTGCATTTAATGTTGTTTTTTTGCAATAACATGTTTAAAGCTTGTTTTGTATTATGCCCAATGAGCGACAAATCTGCACAGTGTACGCACTGACACCAGTACAAAACTGTGTGTTCAAACACATTTACTCCTGTTGACACTGTGCACAAAAAATATTTCATACAACCCTTTTCAGGACTAATTTCCTATACAGTTTTCCTGCAGGGCTGCATGGTGGCGCAATAGTTAGAGCTCTCGCCTCACAGCAAGAGGGCCTGGTTGAAATGCCAGTTGGGACGTTTCTATGTAGAGTTTGGATATTTTCCCTGTGCTTTTGTGGGTTTTCTCTGGGCAGACCGTATTCCTCCCACTGTCCAAAAACATGCTTCATAGGTTAATTTGATTTCTCTAAACTGCCCCTAGGTGTGTGCATGGGAGTGATTGTGTGCCCTGACTGCCAACAATCAGTCCAGGTTGTACCCTGTCTTTGCCCAACAGTAGCCGGCATCCCTGTGACCCCGAAAGGAATTAAGCGGATTAAGAAGATGGAAGGATGTACTCCTGCAATTACTTTGCTGTTAATGCTACTGAATTAATTCTATTTAAGAAAACATACAACAGAAAAATTCATAAACGTATGAAACACAAATACACATTTACAAATGCAACATTAAAACAAAGAAAAAAAACCTTCAAAACTATTTAATTTACCTTCATGCAAGTCAGTTTGAATCCCAACAGATACCTGGATGTGGGTCATTGAGATCATGTTGCAAGTTCTTAATATAAACCGTCACCTACTCTACCATAAACAATCACCTGCCTTTAACTCACGTATTAGTTCTAAACGTAAGGACCAGGTTATGGTTCTAAAATAGTTGGGAATTTAAATTAGAAAATATTTTACAAACCTATGAACACAGCAAACGTGGACACACCCATTTCTACTTTCAGGTGTGGAATGATAAATGTGTATTTTAACATAAAGAGGACAAACTGCTCTCAGCAGTTTTGGATGCAGGATTGACCCACAGGATAAAGATTCAGAGTATTTCTGAGGGGCTTTCCCCCTGATGTGTCTGCACAGGTTAAACCTGCAGATGCACCTGAGAAGAGCAGAGTATGAAAACAGCGAGTTCTTCATGGCTTCTGTTTGTACGTAACCAGCAGGAGGCAAGATTTGATAAAAGTGTACTTTGACCAAATGACTCTCAGTGAAAACTCTATGTATTATTAACTGTGTATTAAAGCTAAAGATAGAACTGCAGGGAAACTGAGTCAGAGAGGCCCTCTGCTACAGAAACTCTTTAGTGCACATGCATGCACACCTTTCAGACTTCTTTGCAGATGCATCATCTCTAAAAACAATGACGTTGAGGCAGAAAACCGCTTTTCGTTCTTCCTCAATTTTTTTACAACAAAATGACAAATTTGGGCAACAGTTTTCCTAACTTCATTCACCATTTTTTTGCTCAAGTCTGAGCCACCCTGTATGAACAAGACTGCTTCCAATAAAAATTGTTTGTCTTTTTGGCTCCAGTGCTGAGGAGAGGAGGTTCACAAGGTGACAATTATTGGAAGAATTTAGTCATATTGTTTCATGACAGAGGCCAGGCTAGAATAGAAAAGCTAAAAAAAATGGTGGTTCTGTATTCTGGGAGCGCATACGTAAATGCTCAGTGACTTGATCCATGGTTTGCTGAGATAAAAATGACACTGATAGCCATGGCAGGCTTTGTAATTAAGAATCACTTATCTGACTTGCTTTCACTGCAGCTTTTACAATTTTTTGGCACATCAAGGCACTACAGCATCCAGAATTGAAGCCTCAGCAAAGCGGCTGTGAGTCTGCTGCAGCATCAGCATCTGTCGTCACATCAGGGATTCCCACAGACTCAGAGAGACCAAAGGCAAGGAAGAGAGGGACTCCAGACACAGAGAGTATTCTTACATTTTTGGATCCTTTCCAAGCCTTGAGGGCACACAGTTCTCTTTTCTGGTCTGGTCTTCAAGCAAAAACTCCTCTTGACAACACGTTCCACAAAGTATAACTGATAAATTCATAAACAGTAGTACAAAAACGTCTTTTGTTTACTGGTTTGTATTTGCCTTAATCAGATGTAAAAACTATTTGCATGTTTGGTCTGAGGTCAGGGAAAAAGCGAATATGCCGTTTTTTGTGTACACACATGGTATTCATGCATAACTACGGCTCAGATGCTCACTGAAACTATTTTACATTACGTTGTGCATAAAAAAGTAAGAATTACTAAAGAGTGTTTTACTAAACAGCTTTTCACGAAATTTGCAAACGGACAACCTTGCTTTTCTTTTTGCCAATTTTCTCATGATAACATCTACTATCACATCATCATATCATGATAGTAGATGTCGTTATCATGAGATAACAAATGTCATCATGTCATGGTAACGAGATAACAAAGAATATACTTTTTTCATTTTTCCACAATCTGCAGTAAAACAAAGCAGTTTGTCAGAGGAATAACCAGAAGAACTGATCAAGTTATAATTGATTACTTTAATCGTGATCTAACTCGGGTGGAGTTTGTTCTGACGTTGTCGGTCATAAACAGCATTCAAATCAGACATGGTCTTTAGAGGAGAAGGTTGGCTCGCCGATGAAAAAAACGTTTTTTCTTGTGTCAACAAGATAGTACATGACAGGGACGTTTAAAGCTCAAAAATACAAACCACAAGTGAGAAAATGATCTCTTTGTTAGAGTGAAAGCTAGGTTCCAGTTTCTGTGTGATGATTTCATAAAGGCTAAGGGCATTCCATCGAAAAATAAAAGAAATATTTGAGTGTGGTTTTGTTTCTCTTCATTACTCTGTACCTTCCTTTACCTTGCTAAATACTTTTCATTCTATTGTGTTTCTAAAAGAAAATTACTGTCTTCAGATGGGCGGAGGAACACACAGTGTTAGGTTACTTACTGTACTTGTTTGAGTTACACCAACATTCAGTTTGCTTAGACACAATGCATAAAGAAATGAGCTAAAATGGAAACTGCATTTGAAAAATGTATGTGTTTTTTCTTCGAACATTTTCAGTTTGGTTTTTTAAGGCACTGTACTTGATGGTCAATTAGTTTGTCAGTCACTTTCTGAAAGTTTTATGAGTCATCTTGGTTTCTGGAAAAAACACACACCCTTCAAATGAACCAGCTCCACCACAAAGGTTTTCATCATTTCTATGCACACAAAGGAAAAGAAAGCCCTGTAATCTGGAAATAGAGAACATTTATTAAGTACAGGGATTCATATTACCTAAGACAAATTCTCAGATTTCTTAGGGTAGGATCTCATAGCACATATGTGTGGTGGTTCAACTCTCCACAGTTGTCTACTGACCTCAGGTCACATTATACAATTATTACCCACATTTTACAGACAAAGCATTTCTGTACAACAGGCTAAACATAATGTAAGCAAAATCTTGTCCATTTTATTTATGTTGGCCTGTTCATCTGTAACTATTTAAGAGCTTGTGTAAATTTAAAAGGGTACTAAATGGTTAATTCATACAGAGATACGAGGCTAAAATGGTTCAAGGACAAAAAAGTCCCACAGGAAAAACCTTCCAGGTGAAGTCAGATTACCCGTCATGCTTCTCTCTGCTTACAACCGGGTGGGGGGGGGGGGGGGGGGGGGGGGGGGGGGGGGGGGGGGGGGGGGGGGGGGGGGGGGGGTGTTAAGCTGGTTGCCATGGCAGCAGGTGTTGGAGTCACAATGACAGAGCGGGTGCTGACATGGAGAAGGCATCTCCAATGAAGGTATGGCAAAAAGTGGAGGCACTCCTCTAAGAGGAGAGAAGTTGACATTTGTCACAACAGCAGAGCCAGCTCAGAGAAGATCACTATCTTTGTCGGTGTGGTACAAACCCAAACACACACGAGCTCACAGCTTCTTTTGCCTTCAAGGTCACCTACTCTGCCCTGATGGTGGAGGGCTGGAGGCCAAACGTAAGCCTTTAAACCAAACGCTGGAGCACTGACATATCAGGAAAATGCCACTCCATGAACAAAAGCAGAAATCATAAGGATTTATGGCTGAAAAAACATCTGAAAGAGGTTCTGGTAAATGCATGAGACCACTATTACTGACTGATTGATATCTGTGACACAAAACTACCACACTAAAAATACTTTTTGAAGTAATTCTATGAAGCCAATACTGAGAGTAGCTTTTCTCTATATATGTTACTTGTCAGAAAGTCCCACTCTGATCATCTTCTGATCTGTTTTCAAATTGTTCTCAGTGGTCTTTCAAATATAATTATGACATTTTTAGCCAAAATAAAAAACCTGTCATTTTCTAGAACATAGTTTCTGCAGAACAGAAGTAGTTCATTAGAAATTTGCCCAGTGTGGGTGAGTTTTGTGGGCTGGGTAAGCCTATCCACACTTCCTATAATGCCTTTGTTTACACTTTCTTCTGCTAGCTTACAGCCACTCACACCCTATATAAATAATATTTGAGCCAAATGCCAGCTTGCATGAGGAAAACTAAGATGTACATGGATCTAATCATCTGCAAGTAGATGAATACGATTTTTCGATTTTCTACGTAACAAATACGATCCTTTTCAAACGTCATTTTGCCTTCTGCTCCTGATTCACAACAATTTGAATAAAGAAATACTCAGAAATGCAATTTGAAGGTTAACTTTCTGTATAATTGTCTTCCCTCATTAGAAGAAAGCTACAAGAACATGTTAAAAACACAATTTTCATCAGAGTGGGTCTTAACATCACCTTTTTTAAATCATAATATATTTTATTTGTTCCTTGTTTTTTTGTCTAAAACCTATAAATTATGACATTGAAGATCAGGTGTGATCATTTGTCACATACTTAGCATTAAAGATACTACAATTAAAATTCTGAAAATATCAGTAAAGCTTTCAAATACATGTATAAAGCTAAGACGATTAGAACAGGAGCAACCCATAAATATCATTTAAACTCAATTAGCTATAGTCTAAGTATCCTTTATGTTTTCATACTGGAAACAAACCTATTATGTCACAAAATAAACCAAAACCTAAATGACAACCTTGATTCAAAATGCTGTGTTGCAGTCACACACTGCACACAACAGCAGAAGGTGACAACAATAACCACTTTTCTATCAACATCATGCTTGCAGCCAAATGTTTGGAGCATTCAGGTCTGCCTCTTCAGAGAGTTTGCTTTGAAGCAGCCCTAAATCCCATCAGCTTTCCCCCGCTGAACACAAATGAAATAGTGTGGCTCATTCCAGATTTACCCAGAGTGCATCAGTCCTATTGGCCCTGACAATTAACAAGGCAATAAAACATCCAAAAGTCTGGAAAAATAAAATCCGTGTGAGAATTTATAGCACTTTTCATGATATGTATGTGAATTTACTTTTTCAAATGTTGGAGAACAAAAAAGTAATATATTTAAAGAAATGCTGAGAGCAGGATTAGGTATTTTCATGATTAAATCAGCTGGCAAAATTGGAAAGAAAAATGATCTGCAGTTCAAACCGTTGGAAATGATTTCTTTGTTTAGCCAAGCAAGTGTGTGGATTATTTTAAAACTCACAGACTGTCTGCAAAGCTTTCCTTTGCAGCCCATCGTTCTAAAACAAGATAGTTCCCTGGGTTAAAAACCAAGAAAATGTTCCTATTTCCATGGAATCATTATTTGATCGACTATGTTGTATTTTATGAACAAAGATGCCACTACGATAGAACAGCAGAAATCAGCAAAATTCCATCATAAAAAAGTGAAGAAAGCTTGTTCGCCCCTATTCTCTTCTGAGTTTTGAAGGACTTTGAAACAGTGGCACAAATCTGAAAGTACTGAGGCAGCCATGCAGTGTAATGAAACTTTAATGCCTTAGGCTTAAATGGTATTAATATTTCAGAGCAGCTAAAATTATAACTCAGAGTACTGTTAGGATTGAGCCAAGTGAGTTCTTTGAAGGTAAATCATCAGAAAATGACAGAAAATGTGAATGTAAGTGTCTTAGCAGACCGTCAACAACATGACTGAATAGGCAGATAGGCAACTGCATACACATACAGAGCAGGATAATGTAGGAATTTACTTCTGACTTCCAAACAAACAAGAAGTGAGGGGCTTCTTCTTCTTCCTTTTCCACTGCTTACTAAAGCATGTCCACCACTTACACTTGGAAGAGGCTTGGTGTGAAATGTTGAAGTGGTGCAAAGCTCGTGAATATTTTTCCAGGCTTTTTTGTTTGTTTGCAGCTCTATTCCGAAAGAAGAAAGACTTGGTGTCATATAATTCCAGTTGGGCACAAGCAATTAATAATTTCTCCTCCATGTTCAATTTTCAAACGGTTGATACTTGTGTGAAATAAAAGAGATGCCATCCACATGACACTGCCAAATCTGAGTTCCTGATTGGTCAAAGTTTGACCGAGATTAATTTTCAGTGGCAGCACATTTTGTACAGTTTTGAAAATGTGTGTAGCGAGGCGTCAATGCAAGAAAACAAACATCTGGTGAAGTGGCTGCTCTCCATCCATCTGGTCATGTTTTGTTTATCCTGTGCCCCCCCTCTAAAATAAACTCCACCCAGTGTTCTTCTCAGCTGGAACTGGATCTCAGCCAGATATGAACTATAGAAGATTTGTGTAGAAGGTCTGTGCTCCGGAGCTACCCAGTCAAGTCTTGTTCATTTATTTATTTCTCTCCAGCTCAATTTATTGTGTCCCCTCCCTCTTTACACCCCTGCAGAAGTGTGCCGTTAATGTCTTTCACTCTCAACCTTCCAGGATGTCTGAGGAAACAGCTTTCCTGCAGCGTAACGGAGGACAGCCCGTCGTATTTGTCTGTGTAGGAGCACAGATTGAGCAGGGGAGCCACCGTCCTCATCAAGATCAACACATGCAGGGAATGACTAATAAGTGTGAGAACAGAAATGGTGATGAGAGAGAAAAGCAGCTTTGGTTCTAAAGTTAGAAAAATGTACAAAGGGTAATGTAATTCCTCCAGAACAAAACCAGCTTTGTGTCCGTGCTGGTAGAGCTGTCAGATAACAGGAGCAGGTGACAGGCAGGATGGAACAATAAGGTGAAGAAGGTGGTGGTGTTTCTGCTCATCTTACAGATGGCTGACAACAACGATGATCTGTTCCGAGCCTCAACTCCACGCTCTAAAATCTTTAGACAGTCTGGCTTGGCTGTTCCCTCCAGAAAAACAAGGCTATGCTGTCGCCCTGGATACCGCTGACCTCACTCACCCTCTTGGTAATGCAGCCAGGACATGGCTGCTCACATCAGCCACGGCCTTTGTCCTCACACATTTCTGAAATCCTCCTCAGACTGATTCAAAACCAGTTTCATGCATGAAAGATGCCATTAACAGCATGACATCACTTCCTGCCTCTGGCGTTTCTCAATAACTAAGGCAAATCTTGCAAATGAGCATTGTACATGCAGGCAGTTGTCTTACAGCTTGCTTTTTTGAAAGTTTTGTTAGTTATAATCAGATTCTCACAGTTTGGGCTGCATTTCTTAGAGTATTTCACACTTCAGGGCTTTAAGATTTTACCAAAATAATAAGTCAATTGATCAAAGTTAATCTCATTTCTGAAAACTTCAGCTAACCAAATGATCCATAGAAATTGATTCAAATAATGAAAAATTAATAAAAGCAATAAAAACTCAAAAAAATCTAATAAAAAGACTTCTAAATCGGTGCCGTCAAGTGATGTCAATGTGTCTTAAATTTGATTTTCAGCAGATGTAGTGATGATCTCCATCTTCATGGGCATAAAAAGCAAAAAAAAACTTTTTTGACCAGTTCGATACGTAAAAAGTGACTGCTCTGGTCTTACTTTTAAAAACATAAAAGATGTGTTTCCAAACATTAGTGGAGCACATTTATGAGGTCATATTAGATTTAGTAGGTTACGGTGTTTTTTTTGTTTTTGCAAAAGAAAAGCCTGAGTTCAGTTGAGTTGGGTAAAAACCATTCCTTTACCTAAACTTTACCAGGCTGACACTCTTCTGAATTCTTGGACACTCTTTCAAAATGCACAGAATTTTACCAATTCAGTGAAATTCTGGCAAGAAGGTAAAACCACTTTGGTTCCATTCAGTCACAAGCGTCTAAAGCACATATTTCAATCTCCTGCAGAGCAAAGACCACTGACTGAATAGAGATGCAGAAAAAGTATGTTTGCTTTGCAGTATTTTCTTTTGAAAGTAATTCAAAATGCTGCTGAAACAAAACACCTCATTTCAGTTCTTTACTCTTTTTATATAAACCTTTATTGTTCCTCTATGCATAGCATAAGTATAAAGAAATAATGTTGGCGTTGTTTTCATTTTAACCCCTTCATACCTATATTTACTTCTAAGTATCTCCATTCAAGGTGATTAGGTGGAGTCCTGCATTAAATGTTACATTTTGAATTAGAGACACACCATGAACGTTCTGCTGACACAAGGTCTATCCAACTAAAATGTATGTATCTGTTTTACTCTCTTAACTACTGTCCGAATTTTGTGAAACAAAAAACCCTCAAAAATGAAGTTAAAAGCAGTTGCCATGGAATCTGTCCTGTGTTTGATAGAGCAATGGAATCCAATTTATCATCTCTAAATCTAATTTAAAAAATTAGGTGCAAAAATGGTCAGCTGATGGCCAAAACCACAATTTATATTTTTCTTGTCCCATTTATAAAATGTCTTTATTTTTTTGCCTACTTAAATTTTCTGTGCAGAACGCAGATGATACATGACAAATACATGAAGTGAATTGATCTAATTATCAAAAACTTTCAGTGTCTACACTGTGTTAATCAATTACAGCTCTGAAACTACATGGTTGAGAAGCTTACAATACGTACAAAATACATTTTTCTAAAATTTTGAATTTGCATGAGAAAACAAGAACTATTTTGTCTAAGTTGAGGTTCAACTAAAACATGTAACACTAAAAATGTTTTTTCCATGCGCATTTTTATTACAGTCAAATATGTAACTTTATATTCAAAGTTATGAGGCTCATTTTCAGTTTTATTCAAATATATGGTAAGATATATTAAATCCAAGCCCAATCATCTGCTGATCTATTTTCAAAGTGTTCCCAGTGGTCTTTTAATTATGATGATGCTGTTTTTAGGCCAAAATCAAGAAACCCGTGTCAGTTTCTAGAACAATAGTTTCTGCAGAGCAGCAGGAGTTCTTTAGAAATGTGCTTCTGGGTTGGGACTGTCGGCGCAAAGTAAGCCTGCCCTGACTTCCCATCATTCCTTTGTTTATATGCTCTCCCACTAGCTTACAGTATAACCCCAACTTAACATTATCCGTGAAAACAAAATGGTGAGCAATATTGGAGCTTTTCAGCCTAACGTACAGCTTTGAGTCAAGTCCCAGCTCAGAGAGGAAAACAAAGACGTACATGGATCTATTTGTTATTAATATACTGTTAGGGAGATTGCTGCTCGCCCCACGTAGTTTCTACATCACAAAAAAGTTATTTTTCCAACGATGTTTTGTTTACTGCTCCTGATTCCCAAAATTTTAACAAAAAAATACTCAGAAATGCACATTTAAGCTTATTGTCCTTTATATATGTCCCCCATCATGAAAACAAGGCCCCAAAAATGTATTAAAAAACACAAGAAAGCAGTATTTTCATTGGAGTGGGTCTTTAATAAAACAAATTCAGTGTTGTTGTTTTTTTTCAATCTCTTGCAAAATGGAAAAGTTACGGCTCATTAAGATGCACATGCTCATACGGTGTGTTTAGCATGCAGTCAGCAGTCTCTGATGATGTGTCCTTGTGTGCATCTGGGTAACCACTGCCCTGGGAAATCTTTCGCTCTCACGAAACACAGAATATCTGTCAGCAGCTCTGAAAGACATAATATATACACGGAGGTGCAGTCACACCCATGCATGCAGCTGGGTCTCTGCTTCAGGCGACTCAACAAATTTATGGAAAAGTGTGGCTGGATCCTGTTCATAAAAAAAGAAGAAATCCAAGCAACAAATTGGTTTTCAGGTGTGCTTTGTATGCAGGCTCATTTCTGGGCATGGGAGATTGCAAAAAAACAGTCACTTTCTGCGTCTTAGCGCCCTGACCCTCTTTCTTCTTCTGTTTCTAGAGACTCTGGCTAATGAAATACAGGAAGGAGTCATTTCCCTAAAGATGAACGCCTTGCCCCAGGCTACTGTGAGCTCCTTTGGGCTTCCCTGGACCTTATAGCTGCACAGACACCGAGCTGGTATAAAGCATGACCATTAAAACAAGAGAGGAATATTTATGGCTCTCCCTGCAAGGCGTCCCTGCCTTCTTGTGTCCCACTTTCTGTTCTGGTGAAATATTCATCTCTGTTATTGGCACCGATCTGGATAGAAGCCATAAACAGCAGGACCGGTGTCTGCTGGGAAACAATGGGAGTGTGTCATGTTCCTTTGGATTGTTATCTCACTTTCAAGGAGCATGTATTGTTTTGCTTCAATGCACATCTAATAAATGAACCAGGAAAGGTCAGCAAGCCCAGAGGAACACAGCAGACATGACGGCAAAAAAAGTGAGAAAATTAAGTGTCTTCGGCTCCAAACCAGACATAATCTCTCGTTCAGTGCGCTTCATTGACTCCACTGGGCAGAGTCTTTTTCAAATGTCATCGGGGATTTCACTTGGCATCTTGTGGCTCCTCAGTTGAGCATCAAATGCCTTTAGAGGAGAGAGTCCCTCAGGCAGAGCATCCCTCAAACACAAACGCTCTCTTTGTCATCGCTGAAACAACACAGAGAAGGTGCGACACAAAAACTACCGCTGTTCTGCAGATCAGCACATATGCTGAGCTGACAGGAGGAGGCATGAAAGAATTACAGGGAGGAACACTTTGAAGACGAGCTCAGCAGAGCCAGTCTGCTTCACTGCATGCTGTGGAGAAAGCACCTGCCATGTTATTAGGGAACATATGCTGCTCCTCTAAGCTACAAGTCTTTCAGGGAGCATCACTACAGGATGACATGACAACAAGTGTTTAAAACAGGAGCAAGCAAACTATTGCTGCAGATACTTTAACCTGCATTAGAAACCTTTACAAATTCAGTTTGTATATATCCTTAAGGAGTCATTTTCATATTTAAGTTTGGAAACTCTAGTAATTTAGTTGAGCTTGTAGACTTTAAAACTGAGGGATAGTTTTTTGTTCTTAGTCTGCAGGATTACAAGTCATTCCAAGAATTTCCTAAAGCAGAGTAACTGCAGTGAGGCTGGACTGGTTGACCCTGAAATATTTCTTTAGTTATGTCACTATAGACTTAACACGGCTGGAAGTCATTTTAGCATACGACTTTCCTCTGTCTGCCTGCTTTCCTGTCATTTTCAGACAAGATTGTTTTTCTTTTGACCAAAAGCAGAAGTTTCAGTGATTTTGTTTGTCTCCTCTAGTCCTCTTATACACACACCAGTCACTGCAGATACATCTGCAGAAATATCAGAAAAATGAGCAGACACCTATTTTCATCAATGGAGGAAGACCCCAACACAGGAGACAGGAGCAACTAAAAGTATTAAATGAAAAAACAGAAAAAAATACTTTTAAAACTGACACTAAATGTAAAAACAAAAACAAATAACATCTGAACTTAAAATGGCAGCAAAACGATTGCACAAAGGAGAAGGCGATAAATAACTAAAACCATGGACTTCAAAATACTGCAAAGACCACAACAGCAATTCTGACCAGAGAAAAGGAGAATCTGTTCTGTTCTTTAAACAAAGGAGTTTCTAATCTTGCACATTCATGACAGTGAGAATGAAGACAAAAGGAGTCTGGTGAAGTGAAGTGTTTCTTTTCACTGCAAACCCCCAAACTGTCAGATGATATGATGAGCCAGCATGAAGGATGTTTGCGTTCTCTTTATCCTTCCTTGATATTATCTGGAGATTATGTGAAATTCATCTGTTACAGTAACTCGTGGCAACATTGCAGTTCAACTGCACGTAGCTGCAGTGTCTTAGAAAGCTTAAAGACCCAACCATAACATTCTTAATATTCTTGTTTATTTTTACACTGTCAAAAGCAGCTTAACAGTCTTTAAGGTGTGTCTTTAAGAATGCTGCACTATAACATGAACTTAATCTATAGTCTGAAAGTAGTAACGAAATTTTTTGCCTCAAATTGATGGAACTAAGTGCTATTTACCCTTTTCATAAATGGTATTTTTCCATTATTTGTGTTCATCTGACAGCAGCGTGGGAAGATCCAGCCCAGTGCACATCGGAGAAATCAATGTTGAGAGGTTAAACCAAGAGGAAGCAGGAAGGAGGAGAGAGGGAAAGCCTGGCAGCGTGAGTCACCACCTGCATCGTCTAGATTCAGACACCCCGGACACTGAAGCAGTGAAGCACTGAAGCACAGACTATACAAAGCAACACAAACACAAGAATCCTTTAAAAATCCAGAGTATGTTCATGCAGATGGATTCAAGTGGACATTTACAAAAAGGTTTTAGATTTTTTTTTTTTGGATAAATGACAAGAAAATAATTTCTAAGCCAAAATTCAAATAGAATTTCTAAAAAAAAATGTTTAATATGATTTTCGGAAAAGGTTTATTAAACATTAAGTCTTTATTAATGTATAGCTCTCTTAACGTTTTAAAATGACCTAAAATTATAAAAGGTTTTTATATTTTAAAAAAATTGCATTCAAGAGATGTGCTTTTTATTTTGTCATGAACATATTCTGATATGTCATCTTCCCCACATGTTTGATACAGTGATTGCAACACAAGCCCAGATCATCACCCTTCCACCACCATGCTTGACAGCAGATCTGATTGGTTTATGCCAACATATAAACTTTGGCCTGTTTTGGGCATTGTCTAAAGACCCACTCCAATCATGTTTTGATCTTTTGTAAAAGTGTTAATTATGATTATGCCTTTTTTAGGCCAAGTCAAAAAGACTGTCGTTTTCTAGGACATATTTTTTGCAAAAGTTCATGGTTGTAGTTTGTAAGTAACAACTACAAGCTTTTTTAAACTGTAGTTTTTTGTTTCCTCGTGATTCACCACAATGATAATGAAGAAATACTCAGAAAAACAGCTTTTATCTTTATTCATTCATTCATGCTTTTATTTTTCATTCATTTTCTAAACCCGCTTTGTTCCTTTGTCCTTTCAGGGTCACAGGGTCCTAACCCAGCCACTCGTGGGCAGAGGCAGGGTAAACCCTGGGCAGGGCCACAATCACACAACATGCACACTTGCATCCACATCTAGGAACATTTTAGAGACACCAGTTAACGTTTGAAGCATGTTTTTGGAGGGTGGGAGGAAGCTGGAGTCCCCGGAGAAAACCCACGCATACACGGGGAGAACATGCAAACAAAAAGGTCCCCCCATTGAGGATGCTGTTTAAGGTCACCCGGCTGGGACTTAAACCAGGGGACTTCTTGCTGTGAGGAAAGAGCGCTAACCACCACACCACCGTGAAGTCAATCTTATGTTCTTAATGTTTTTTGTTTTTAATAAATGTCCTCCAATGCTACAAGAATGTGAAAAACACCACAAACAGAGTTTTCATCATCTTTAATCAACTAGCAGTTTTAAACTTACAACTGTCTAAAAAGTTGTGGCTCAACGATTCCTTTTGAAGCACTTTTGTAACAAGAGTTTTGTCAGGACTTCAAATCATGGGTTCCCTTGTTTACACGTTATATGTTGCTCTTCTGAGGTTATAATATTCAGATTTTTTGAGTTCCTAAACCTCAAAATATGGCTGCTTTCATGTTGAATCTTCATAAAGAACATGCATTATACATCTTTACTTTTACCAACAATTTGACAGTTATTTACAGATTTCTAAATTCTCAAGCAAATAATACCTTTCATTAGAGAAAAAGCTGTTTTGATGAGAACTTTATATGATAGTGGTATTTTAATGCTGGAGCTTATCTTTGTTAGAGAGCTGCTGAGGCTTGAAAATGCATTTCAAATGATGCTTCTTAAATTTTCATATATTTTTACCAACTGATATAAAATTCATAAAGCCTCCACTACAATCTGTTTTCCATCCATCTATCATCAAATCTTGCTTTGTTCTCATGGAAGGAGAATCCTTGACAGTTTGCCAGTCCGTTGCACGGCTATAAACTGTTTTGAGGGGAAAAATCATTAAGGCCTTAGACCAGGGATGGGCAACTCCAGGCCTCAAGGGCCGCAGTGTGTGCAGGATTTCCAGATATCCAAGCCCTACTCATGACTGATTACCTGCTTCAGGTGTGTCCAGCCAATTAGAACATGCCAGATCATAGTATGTTGGAAAACATGCAGGAATGCAGCCCTCAAGGCCTGGAGTTGCCCATCCCTGCCTTAGACGCAGCACCGCTACGGGTCAAGCCCTGCTCAGGTGCTGGGGGTTTTTGGGTTGTCCAGGCAGCGTGACTCCACTTTTGAGTCTCATGCTGCCATCTCGTTGGGGGGGGTTTGGGGGTCATAAATATGTAAGTGACATGCTCTTTTAACATGTGGTGGGGAAATGCTGCATGTGTGTGCAGGTGATACATAAGTGCAATCTAGGTTCCTCACTTCACACTTATCACATGAAGAGCACTAACAGGCTCCTTGCACAGAGTTGGGGGAGTTGGAAACAAAAAAATCTGTATAAAATACCTGCGCCTCACCTACTTCACCCTTACTAATCCTGATGTGCTGTTTAAGTGTTGGCTAGGATCTGTTGCCTACAGCATGCCCGTATAACAAAATGTGCATGAACCATTTTACTTTACAGGCTCATGTATGACATGTATGCGTCTTAAATCTGACGTATGAGGGAGCAGGTCACTGGTTTTCACAGCATGGAAGCTGTGATAGCTTAAGACAGGAGAAAAACCTTCTTTTATCCAGAGGGGTTGTTGGACAAACCACTGATTCATAAAACAGACAGCTTAGTCTTTCCTACCTAAGTTGTTTTGCTTTTTTTTCTTGTGCGCTCTGTTTGCTTCCACTGATGGTTCACACTCAGGTTCTGTTCTCATTTCTATAGCTGCATTTCATCAGTCATTACTCGTTCTAGTAAATGTACTCCTTAGTTTTCTTTATTTCTTCTTAAACCCTTATAATTAGCAAGTCAAAGGTCAGTTTCCATCTTCATTATTTTTGCAAAATGAAAAACGTGCTGCCATTACGCTTTTCATGCTTTAATAGAGTACATGTGCGTTATCAATCTCCCTGACACATACATCTTATTACGTCTTCTACAGCATCAGGCTGTGTTTTCATACATCCTGCACAAAGC
>BSAI01000012.1:5986696-6002510 GCA_036245035.1 Adrianichthys oophorus
ATCCCTCCATGATAGACACAGTGGCTAAAGTTTAGTTTACTATATGAGATGAGTACACACGACAATCTCAGATAATCTCAAAGGATCTTATCTAAACAATCTAAAAACACATTAAATACCCCCTCAAAAGAAAATTGTGTTTTAGTGTTTTTTACATGTTCTTGTAGCATTTTTCTCATAATGGAGGACATGCATAAAATAACTGAAGGTTCAATCTGTGTTTCTGAGTATTTCTTCATTCAAATTGGGCTGGATCAGGAGCAGATGAAAACCTGATGTTTGAAAAAGCTCAGGTTTTGTGACGCAGTCACTGCCATGGACCGGCCAAAGTCTTCCTTCTCCATTTCAATTCTAAATTCTCCACTTGAAGACAAACATTCAGGTGTGTCTTTATTTCCCACGTCTGAGCTGTCATCTGGCTCAAAGCTGTCCGGCTGGATAGCTCCTCTGTTGCTTGCCTTTTTTTTTTCTAAGCTATTGTTAGCTTGGGCTTGTGAGATGCTTGTCGCTAGTGGGAGACAGCGTAAACAAAGAGATTATGGGAAATGAGTGAGGCAAACTTCCAACAGTCCTGCCCACTTCTCAAAAGTTAATTTCCAATGAGCTCCTGCAGCTCTGCAGAAACTATGTCTTAAAAAAACAACACAGGCTTTTTTATTTGAGCTAAAAACGGCATAATCATAATTAAAAGACCGCTGGGAATGATTTTACAACAACAACAAAAAAACTATAGCTGGAGTGGGATTTTAAGGTCTCTAGAATTTCAAGATCTTCTAATAAACAGTTTCCAATTTTTTTAGGGGAATTGAGGTGAATCGTCAGACTAGACAGGAGCAGCATGTCCTTTCTATGACCCAGCTGCTTAGACATATACTTTTCCCAATAGTTAAGTGGTTCTTACCCTTGGATTAAACCCAGATTACACAGCGGTAAGATTTTTACCATTTTCAGTGCTTATTCAGGAGTCGGTGGTGTTGCACCAAAAATGCAAAAGACCTGGCTTGGTGGCAGAAACCTAAATGAGACAAAATAAGTATCAAAGGAAGAAATAAAACAGATGGTCGGACAAAGCTCAACTGAAAACCAGACATCTAAATAAACTGATGATGGTGATTGAGCAACAGAGGCAAGTGTAGAAAATTAGCAACTAAAACCTGCTGGAAATGTGACTGGACCACTGATTGTACATGAGAACTGGACTGGGTGACCCCTCCCTTCTGGCATTCCAAACAGGAAGTACCTGCTGGCTCCAAGAAGCCAAAATCCCATAAACTATAATTGTTAACTAAACAGCTGTGATACCTTTTTTAATCATTTTTCACTTGATAATCCAAATTTTTTTATTATATTTTTTCTGTATAGTGCTTACTGACAATTTCTGGTTCCAACATTGCGGTGTCCAAATTGCAAAAAATGGCGACTGAATTGATTTCCTTTGCTGGAACCTAAGTAAGCCGTTTATGGGTGACATCTCGCTCACTCAGTCTAGTTCTCTTGTAAAGTAAATGGTCAGAACTGGAAAACCATTAAAAAATTCACTCTGACTCTTTACTTCAAAAACAAAACCTTTCATAAAGATTTTGATTTTAAGTTTTGCATTTTAGGGTCACTTGAGCATCTTGATGTCTGTCTACCCATGATGCAAAGCTATTGACTAAAGAAGATCTGAAAAGGGTAAATCTGATCAAAAGAATCTGGAAAGGCGACAATTAATTTCTGTAGCAAAGATTAATTTTTTCAATCATTTTACATAGTCTGCTGGCAAAATATCAAAGATGAAAAAATATCTGTTGTCTTTCATTAAACGGTTGATATCAAAAACTACCTTTGCTGGTTGCTTTGTCTCACCCGTGTAAGCGTGCTTCAGATGCTGCTCCCCTCTGTCTGAAATAGAACGTGCTTTTCTGTGTGTAGAGTGTGATGTGAAAGCACACACAAACCACTCATCTGTCTGCTGTCGTATTTGACTCTGTTACTCAGCTCAGCAGTGTGCCGTTAAGTTTCCCCGCAGGAGTCGTGTATGTCAGCTCACTTTGATGGTTTGGATCAAAGTGCTACGAAATTTTACAACTCAGTGCAACCTGACAGGTTTAGAAAAAAAAAAATGCATCATGTTCCTGTGAAGACTCAGTCCCAAATAAAAACAATGATCCTTAAAGTGGAATTTTTTTTCTTCCTCTGCAAAAGACAAGATCTCCTCCAAGTCTGTGTGATGTTTCTGTCTGAAGAGGCCCAGTTTTCAGCATATTCTTTTCAACATGTTTGTATATGGGACGTATGTAACACTATTTTCATTCCCGTTTGGTGTTTGACCCGGTTTAAATGTCAACATCTGTTCAATGGGTGCACGCTTTGTATGTAGAACCCAAAAATAGTTGTAGAAACTTGCGTAGCTACGTGTGAACGCAAGAGTAATACAAGCGGAAGCTGAAACGCGCACATTTGCACTTTTATTTACAGTGTACTTTTCAAAGTAAGTGGTCGCTTGAACATGTGTTACCGAGGGCGGTGTGAATGTAGCTTCATACATAAAGCTTCTTAAATGAAGAATTAAGGGCTGAAGCTGTTATGAGCTAAAAGAATTAAGTCAGAACAGAAAAAATGGAAGCATATCCATGTCAGATTAGGGATTAACGGCTTTCCTAAACTTCTCAAAAGAGCAGCCGATTCTTTGGGCGATCATCTGTCTTCACCTACTTCTGGCCTGTAATAATTATGCCCAGCTGCTACGGTTTGTGCTGGAAAGCTCATTTAGCATCTCAGCAGTTGTGCTACTGAGCAAAGACAGACCCTGCAGACAAAAGACATCCAGTTAAAAATGAACAAAGTAGAACTGCAGCTGGCTCTGCAGTGCAATAAAGCCTTTGCATGGATCCAGTTTAATTGCAATGTTACACCACATTGGGGAGCAGCATTGTGAATGAGAACAGAATATAAAGGGCTTAGAAAGGTGGGACACATAATAACGGTTCATTTTTAAGCATATTACACAATCCTGTCAGCAGCTCCATGAGTAAATATGACTCAACTGTCAGCGTGTATTTACACTTCAAACAATGACGGTCTTTTGATAAGATCTGATTTCATCAGACATACTCGTATCATTGTATCCATGGTGATCATAATCTGTGCTGCTTTCTGTTTCTGATCACCTTCGCTGGACTGACAGTTGTTTAGAATGTAAAGTTTCTTCAGAGGCAACTTCTGGCACAGCTTTACCAACAAACACCACTTGGTTGCAACATTTTATAAAAAGGTTCGAACTATCATTACATATTCATATTGATCTCAATCTCACAGGTATCTGAGGAAATCTGCAGGGGTAAATGCACTAAAAAAGTGCAGTTTATTTAAAATTAAGTTAAAAAATGTGTCTCCTACATTTGGTTTGAAGAAAGTCTTTCAGAAACCTTATGTAATCATTTATAATGCAACAAATAATACAAAAGAAGACATCCCTCTCTCCCTCCATTGAAGCATTTCCTGAGCCAGGATAAGGATTTCTTCTCTTCAGTGTGGCAGTTCAAATGCATAGACCACACTCTTTTGTGAAGTGCTTCATCTTCCCTCATCATCCTCTGTCTTTCTCTCCTCTATTGCTAACTATCCTGAAGGAAACCACAGAAAAAGAAACTCAAGGTTTTTCAAAAGCTAACACAAGTGTCTAATGTAATTATCTTTTATTTTGAGTTTGACAAATGCAATAGATTTAAATGCATTTTTGTTTTAGTTGTGTTGCAACAATAGCTTGTCTTTGTGAACAGCTTATATATTTGAATAAATGAGATTTTAACAGTAAAATAAAATTTTGAATATTACTGATGGTTTAAAAATGTCATGTTTTTTACATGTATCTTAATATTTGTATTGGATCCCCAGTGTTAGCTTTAGCAAAGCAGGCATGCAGACTGTTTAGATAAAGTGAACTATGGTGCATGACAATGATGTAACAAACAAACACCAAAACAACGTTGACTGACATGTTTTAGTTTGGCCAAGCTTTGACCTTACCTACTAAAAAATTGAACAAGTACAGACAAGAATCCAATCCACTTTCTGGAACATTGTCCTCTTTACCTCTAACCTCTCGCCAGCACAGCCGGCAGTGCAGATAATGACAACCGAGCTGCCAGGCTTTGACATTAAAGTTTCATACACTCTGATAGGAGTCGTGGCAGCAGGTAAGTTACAGGTGTTTCTGCCCACATGACCACACCCTCTGAATTAGACATCCAACAGAAGCTGTCAGTTAGGTGCACATTCATGAGGCAAGAGCAATTCAGCTTTGAGGGCAATTCAAAGCAAAATGTATTTAAGAAAAACATCTGAATGAACTTCCATACTTGAATTGTACATTGTGTAAAAGCAAGATGAGATTTTTCTACAGGATTTATCTAAAACACAAAAGAAACTGTTCAAATTTTCATTTTCTCAATAAGAACAGCATCTAAAACCTTTAAAAAGAACAAAGACTTGCTACGTTGTGTAACAATCAGTTTAAAGTTATGTTCAATTACCTGAACTGCAATTGAACATTTTCTTATTTTAAATACATTTATATTTAATAAAGTAGTACTTTTGAACAGATTTCTTACATAATCAATATTCCGGTTTAAAAATATATATATATTTTTTTTCAAACTTGCTAAAAATTTAAAAAAAAAAAGTTTACCATAAAAAACTGTTGAAAAACATTGACAAAGAACCACAAAAATATTTGCACTGAGACGTAAAAATACTTAGGTAATGTGGGTATACATTTAAACATTTTTTTAATGATGCACACTGGAAGTGCTGTGAAAGTACTGTGTGTTCTGTTACATGGTTCCTTAAACTGCCTGAATGACTTTGCTGAACCAGGGCAGAACATTTCTTTTTTGTCTGGATTTGTAATTTTTTTAAATGAACTGTAGTTGTTCATATCCTTTAAACAAAATGTAGAAGTCCACTTGTCATCTTTGGTGACAGTTGTTTTTGCAAAGCAGAATAATTAAAATATGATGCAACACAGTGCAAACAAGAGAATGAAAAGAATATGTTTTAGAATACGTTCATAATATTTCTATTGTTATAATACATTGACATACACTGTTCATATCATTATATGTTTGTTCTTTGGGATATATTTTACATTGAATGAAATGTTATAAACGATGATATAAAAGTCAACTCTCTGAGCTTTCACTGCAGCCATGAGATACCAAAGATTCTCACCACACTCAGAACAAAAGTGAAAAAAGTAAAATCATTCAATAACAGATGCATTTGAGTGGGAAATGAATGAATCTGACTGCAAAATACAATGAGCAATAAATGAGAATGGAGCCTTCAGGACTCAGAGTTGACTGTTTGATGTGAGCACAGATGGTTACAAAATCCAGACGCATTTGCTCAGAAATTTTTTATTAAAACTATATGCAATTAACCATTGGGGGTAGACAAATGAGCAAGTATTGTAATTACTGTGATTAAAAGCATTCGGTTGTTTCAAGTGGACACTTAAAATCTTCTAATGAGATTAAAATGATCAAGCATGTCCATCTTTATTTACAGTTCTTGCTAGATCTTTTTGTCTCTTACTTGATATAATGCTGTGTTTCTTCATTTGCTTCATTTGTTCTTATTCTTAAAGTTCCACTCCAATCATCTTTTGATCTATTGCAAAAGCGTTCCCAGTGGTCTTTTAATTATGATTAGGTTGTTTAAGCCAAAATTAAAAAAAACTGAAGCCCTTTAGGGTCACAGGGTTGCTGGAGCCAAACCAGCTACTGTTAGTGAAGGTTGGTACACCCTAAACAGGTCACCAGTCTGTTGCAGGGCCACAGACACACCTAGGGGCATTTTAGAGATATGAATTAGCCCCTTAAGACCTTTTTGAACTGTGAGAAGAAACCGGAGTGCCCAGAGAAAACCAGAGGTTCTCTTTGGGAGAGATGAGGATGGACAGAATCAGGAATGAATCCACCAGAGACAGAAACAGATCATGGTAGATCTTTTGGAGATAAATGCAGGGAAGCAGATGGGGATAGTTTGGAGATGTTGAGAGAAGGAACAGTAAAGATGCTGAGGTTAGAGCTAGCAGAAAAGAGGCCTAGAGGAAGACCCAAGAGGAGGTTCATGGATGTGGATGAGCAAGTCAGATCCAGAGAATAGAATTAGATAGAAATGTCATGGAAGTGGATGATTTGTTTTGGGTATCTCTAAAGAGAGCAGCCCAAAAGAATGTGTACAGTATTTCCAATGTTTAATGCTTTTAGATCATATGGAAAACTGAATTTAGTGAGACACAACTCTAATACCGAGAGGGCAATTGATGTTGAAATGACGTCAAATCAACATGAAAGCTCGACATCAAATTGAGGTAAAAAACAAGTTGAATGTGCAAATCAAAATTATTGTAAAAACTTTAATATCAAGTTGACATCATGATATTTATCCTTTTTTGATGTCATGAGAATTTAAAATTTGGACCAATAAATTAATAAAACTAAAACAGAAGTATAAAACAAACAATCAAGGGTTTATTGGAATATATATACTCAAAAAATAATTTGTTGGGTATGCATAAGAACATTTTGTAAATTATTTTCCTTTTTAAATCAAATTTGTTAATATAGCAATAAACTGTGTCTGGAGATCTGACTGCAATTATGTTGGTGCAACAGAATGTATTAATGTTGCTGTAACATGATGATTGCAACAGATGGCCTGACCCTGCTGCTAGTGTCAGGAAATGGTGGAGAAGGACCCAAGATGCAGGAGACCAGGCCTGTTGGTAGAAACTAAGACATTTACATCCCTCCCTCCCTCCCTGTTAACCTGAAACTGGTGGGACTGACAAGGACAACTTAGAACATGAACAAATATAACAAAATCCAAACTAAACCACAGAATCCTCACAAAAGTGCTCTTCAATAATTAGTTAAAGTAATCTTGATGTTATTTGTAGTTTATTAATTTCCATGACAGAAATTGTTCTTTAAAAAAAAAGTGATGCAAAAAAAGAAAAGTGTCAATCTCTCAGAACTGGTGATCCTCTCAAAGGGATCTAATGGTTTCGAAGATCTGTGGACCCGCACAACATTTAAACATTTGTTTTCAAGTTGACTTTGTGTCATTTCAGCCTGGTTTGTATTTTCTCTTAGACACCAGATGGAGTTGAACTGGACTTATGTTTAAATGATTGAATATCAATTATTCAGTTTTTCACATTAATATAAAGTACCAGTGAAACTTAAACTGTTTCTGGTTTTGAAATCTTGACCTGCTGGGTTAGCATGAATTATTTACATTTTAATTTTGAGAAGTGCCCTATTAAATTAAATGACACCTAAGATTATAATTCAAGTTGAGATAACTCAACAAGATGATGTCAGGTTATGTGTAGCTTTCTTACCATAACTTATACAACTAAAGTGAAACTGCACCTTGATCTTCATGTTACAGCAACATTAGTACATTCTGTTGCACCAACATAATAGCATTCAGATCTCCTGACACAAATGTTTATTGCTACTTTAACACATTTGATTTAGACAGAAATACTTTCTAAAGTTTTATTATGTTCACCCAAAAAAATGACTTTTTTTTTGGTTTTAAATGTCCAAATTGACAATTCACATTACATCAAAAAATGGGTGAGTATCATGATGTCAAATTGATACTAAAGTTTTTATGTCAATTTGATTTGTGCATTCAACTTGTTTTTGACCTCAAGTTGATGTCGAGCTTTGATGTTTATACAACGTTATTTTAGCATTCACTGGGTACATCTGGGATATTTGTAGACTCACCGCTGCGACTGCTGGGAAATACAGCAGCGTTGAATTATAGGGTCCACTCTAATTCAGTTTCAATTGAAAAGAACACATCAAATATCATTTTAAGCCCCATGCTGAGATTTAATAAACCTAAATTAATTTAATTAAGTCAAAATCTTTCAGAAACAGAAGAAGCATGGAAGTCAATTTGATATTAAATTAACGTCAGTCTGATGTTTAACACGTAGCCATGGAATTGATATCAAATGAACGTCAAATATTAACCAGCATTCTTAACTTTGTTTTTTTATGTGAGATTGAACTTCTACTGTTCATGCATTTCCCACACTAAAACAATGGTATGACAACAAAAGTAAAAATAATGTTGTCCACTAATTGGATCAAATGTCAACTCAATTTTGACGTCAAGCCAGAATCAAGGTGTCCGCTGGGTAAGGTTCATTAAAATATCTAAAAGAAATCCAGAAAAAAACAGCCACTTGAAAAAAATCCTCCCTTTTAAAAAAAGTAATTGATAAATGAAGCAGTTTAAGGAGATGGAAATGCCAGTTTGTGTACATCTAACTTGTTGGAAATTGTTTTATTAGTTTTCATGTTATTTTATTGATATACAAAATCATGTTTGTGCTAAAAAATAATAGCAAAGTCTGTAAAAGTCTTGTTAAAAGTGAATTATTACCAGATGCTCAGTTTTTCTGCCCTAAAGTGCTTCTGTTCTGTTGAATTCTATGTTTATGAAACTGTCAAATCTAAAAAATAAAAGAGCTCATGCACAGAAAGAAATGCTGGACTTCTACACTTGTGACTTTGGCAAGAGACCTCAACTCAACCCTCACATGGACTTTGGGCATCTTCCAAATTTTGCACATTATCACCAAAAAAACTCCAACAGATTGCGTAAAAAATCTTCATGGATCCAAAAAAACATCTGTGCTGCAAAGAAGAATTGGATAAAACAATGTCCTTCCCTTTTTCTTTGTTTTCTGCAGCACCATAAAACAGGGCAGCTCCGGCACCATCTTGCTTTCAGTTAACCCTGTCCTGCAAGGGATTGGTTAACTGGTTCAGGTGTGTTCATTGACTCTACACAAAACCTACTAACCCAACTAACCAGCAGATAGTAAGGCAAGGACAAAAAAGCAAACTAGTTATCAGACAGGTGTATATACAGTATGTCACAGTTGCTCTCTTGAGATGCAACAACACTTGAATGTAGACAACTTTCTGCTCCATCAATTTGGTATCCAGCTCTAGTTCAGGTTTGATTGACGCAATTGTGGCAATCAGGGATTAAGGGACACCTCTGATGATGCAGCTGCTGTGAAACAGTCCAAATCAGCTTTTTAAACTAAAACATTGCTAAGACCTCTGAGGGAAACAAACAGTAAAGCTGCATTTCTGCTGAAATGTTTACATATGGACCTCTCAGAAGGTACCTGATGGAATGAAAAAAAGCCCACAGAATGACAGAATCTTGATGAGCTGTTTCTGCACTGGGATCTCATCTACTCATCCAGGCAGCTCTGAAGGAGATGTCATAACTGCAGCTCCTCTGTCCAGAGAAGGCTCACAGCTGCTGGAGTTCAGCAGCCATCAGAGCTGCTTTAAGGTGGGACTCACTGTCAGCTGAGCTAATGTTTCCAGGGCAGCTCACTATTAATGTAATGACGCAAGTGGGGGTACCCAGTCGCCACGGCAACTGAGGAGTTGTGACAACTCCACAAAGCTTGGTTTCCAAACACCAGTTAGTTTTGTTTTTAGTCACTATTGTGAATCAGTATTGTGTTTCCATCTTTTGCCACAATGCAGGAAGAGTCTTTCAACATGAGAATAGTCTTCACACACTGTGACTAGCTGCACAAAGCTTTGAGCCTTAACCTCATCCAACATCTTTGGAATTTACAGGAACTCACACTGTGAGCCAAACCATATCAGCAAACATCAGTTTTCAACCCTACTAAAGCCCATGAGGCTGAGTTAGAGAGGATAAATCCCCACAGCAGCTGCTGCAGTCTGAAACCAGCAGAGCAGAGGCTGCTACAGCAGCTTTTTGATTAAAAAAAAAAAAGCAAAAGCAACTCAAGTGGTAAATATAACAGAAAAAATTGAAGACTATTTAAAGGCAAACAATTAAAATGGCAACTGAAGAGATTTTTTTTTAAATCAAATGTGGATGATACAGTGATCAGAGACCAACAAATATTGATAATTGGTCAAAGAAATCTCTACATTTGTACATTTATTTAATACATGGATGCTTAGTTTCCTGAAAAGCAGAGTTTATATGAACTCAAACTGTTTTTATTGTTTGTGGTTACATTAACACCTAAAATATATATATAAATAATAGTTACGTCTGCTTTTATTGTCCATAAAACCAAAAGCTAAAACATTTGAAAGAATAACTCAGAAGTGTGGACAGAACACACCTAAATGTTCTTCTAATCTTCATGATGTTATTATGAACTTTCCTCTACACCAACTCCGGCACCATCCGCTGTAGGATGGCTTTACAGTACAGTAATCTGTTCTGTAGGCTCAACACAAAGCAGTAGCTCTATCAACAAGCCTATGAAAACCTTAATGCTCCATTAGGAGTGGCAGACAGATTTTGCCCTGAAAACCTGCAGCGGCGGCACACTGACAGACTTGTCCTGAGTTCACGCTTTTATTCCTGTTTTGATCCAGGAGGCATGTAACTGCATCAGGGCTGCTCTTTATTGTGCCACAGGAGGCTATTTTGGTCAAAAGACCCACACATTTGTAGTTTCTTTATCTTTTTCGTGCTTATTAGCTTCAGGACATAACCGGGTTCTCAAAATGAAAGCGAGCAAGCAGACGGAGAGGCTCAAAGGAGGTGAAAACAAGAAGAAAGTCAGGGTGAAAACTGAGCAACAGGGGATCCACTAAAGGAATAAAACCATAAAAATCAGAATATGTAAATGAAAATTGTGAAATTTAAGGAAAAACCTGAAAAAGATGTACAAATCTATCTGGATTTGTATTGTTAATTTAGCTAATCCTCTTTTTTAGACTGTAATGTTTTCTAAGTTTATTTTAATAACCACTTTGTTTTGAAAAATGTAAGAAAATCTTTGCAGAGTTTAACTTTTTATCTTTAGAAGATGTTCTTTTACCTTTTACTCTCATCTTGTTGTATCTCTTCCTTTTGTTCCTGCATTGTTGGATTCTTCTGCTTTGCTGGTCAGGACTGCTCACCTGCTCCTGCAGTCTCTAATGGTCATCTGTTTACTCTACGTCATTGTAAAAGATCATTTCTGTCATCGAATTCACTTTCTGCGTATCAATTCTGTAAAAGCACTAAAAATCAAACCAATATTTGTTCTTATTTTTTTAAAAGTTGTCTCTAAATTGTTTTAAGTTTTTTTTGTTTCTTCTTAAAACTCAAACATGTTTTGAGGTCAGAGAATAAGCTAATAAGTAAATTACAAATACAAAAAGAAAATGAAAATATAAATAGATAATTAGAACATTGTGTGCTCACCGAGCAACATTCATTTGTATTTCAACTCTCATTAACTAATCATATGCAATAAAATTCAAAATTATGATTTTCCTAAAGGGAGTGTAAATACAGTGGTTTTATTGAAAGGCTTTAACAGTATTTAGCATGCCAGAGTCTCTCCCTGTTGATTCTTGATAGTTTATAAAATACAGTTCAAGTCTTGCTGTTCTGCTTTACTGACTTGCATTGGAGCAACAGCTCACCTTGAACAGTAAAACCTGTCAACAAAAAGCTGTGTGGCTCACAAACCATGAAAATAAATATTACATCCACATCCTCATCTCACTGTGAAAACTCCTCAGTTGTTTTAAAATAAAAAAAACCTTATAGTGCATGGATACACAGAGATCTCTCCAAATAAATTTAGAGCAAATAGTTTCATCTGCTGCAAACCAACACTTCAAAGGACCCTCATTCTTATTTACCCTTTTAGCTTGTGTCAGCCTGACTGCAATTCTCTTCAATTATTAAATGTTAGTTCCAAGGGCAGCCTAATCTATTTGTATTCAGTCTATGAAGTGAGATGAACGACTAATTATGCTCAAAATGAAGGCTGATCAACTATCACATCCACAGGACGTTTCAGGAGCGAGCAGCTGACTCCCTATTTGACAAATGACTTCATTATCTTTCAGCTCAGTTGCCTGACAGTTGATGACGAACAAAGACATCATCAGCTTTTTTTTTTTTCTCACTTCCATGGAGCCAAAGTACATGTGACAGAACAGAACATATTTATTTGTGCCAAATAACACAAAGGATCATGGCAAGCTGTTAATAATTCATCCAGAAAGTGCTAAATTATTTTGTCAAAATATATGCAGAGCAAAGCTTTAGAGGGTTTATGTGACTGTAATACCAGCGACACCTGAATAATTATGCAAAAACAGTCATTTTTAAGCTGAAACATAAACAACCATGCAAAGCATGCATGCCCTGGGCTTTTTGTACAACATACAGAGGGAACAGGCCATGCTGGTGGTTCATTTTAGCAACTTCTTTCAGTTTGTTTGTTTTTTTTTTTATAAGAACAGGTTTAATATTTTGCTCTGAAGGGAGTTTACAACCTGAGAAACCAGATTTTCATGGAGACAGTTTAAGACGTTACATGAACTGCTTGTGGACAAAGCACACTAACATATCAGTACAATATTCAATCAAAAATTTTATATTTATCTGTAATTTATTCAAAATCTATCTATAACTAACCAGTGCTGCGTATCTCAGGTGAAGAATTTCTGAAAAATGTTTTGAAGAGCAGGGGCCATCCAGCTTCCTCTTCCCAGTAATCCGATCTGATCACCTGTTTTCACTTTGTTTCATCATGGAAAAGATAGAAAATACAGATGTGGCTGCAGCGTCGTCTGTCACATTAGATCAAAAACTCTCCTGTCCTCATTGTTGCTCGTATATTTGCTATTGTGCTACAGGCAGTGTCTGTGTGGAGCTTTCCTTATCAAACACATCAAACTGTGTGAGCATGTCAGCCCTGCAGGACACCCCCCCACCACACACAAACACCAACGTGCTGTCAAGAAAAACCAAACAAGAGCGGCTGGTTGCACAAGTTCCTGCTCCGGTTCCAGTGAATACGAGCACACTAAACAGGAACTGTCCGTATCAGGTCCAGTTGGAGTAGCAAGAATGTGACTGAGACCAACAAGTTGCCAAAGACATGAAGCCATAAAGGTGCACTGTTGGGGAAAAAAACTAACAATTTTCTCTTCAATCATTTGACAATAGGCAGTGGTGTGAAAGCAAATGCAAACAGGGCTTCCTGTCACCCACAGCCTGAATCCTCTGCAGCAACACAAAGAACACATTTTCCTGCATGTTGATAAAGATTAGAAATCCGTTTCTGGATATCTCAAATAGATTTTTTTAGCTTTGTCTTATCTCACAGCAACATCCTTTAGCCTCCGACTGGCACATATTGTATGAGCTTTCTTCTTGATTGCTTGAGGGACTCTTGGTTCTTATGAACACACTGCAAATCCACAAATCACAGAAGAAGCAGCCTGTTTTGTTTATGGGCACAACCCAGAAACCTCAGTGGGAAAATGAGTTAAAAATACCATGCAGGAGAAATGACTGAGCCAAAAGAGGATTAAGCCTGTCCCCTTCCTGCCACAACCTCGCTGTGGTCACACACAAAGTTACACATTTTCATTCAGCCGCACAGTTTACGCAGCATTATGCAGGATTAATGGTGCAGGCAGACTGTTTTAGAGATGAATTTAACTGTGTCTGAATCTCTCGTGACCTATATGCTTAACTAGAGCGCTGCAGCAGTGATGTCCTTAAGAGGGATGTCTCCCCATTCCACAGCACCAACTAGAGATGCAGCTTTGAGGTAAAAAAAACAAACAAACACTAATTTATCAAACAAACTTATCTCTACTATGATTGAAGAAAGCTCCTCCAGGACTGAGGTGCTTTTAATGGATAGATTATATGGTTCCAAAAAGACCATGTCATCATCAAAGAAGTACACGAACCTCTACAAAAAGCAGTAAGCTTCTCCCCATATTCTAGTGCTCACCAGGCAACTCTGTTCTATGAGAGGTTAACCTGGGACAAACTCTAAACATAATCCTGTTTTTATATTTATAAATCATTCTATGAGCCACAACAGCAGTTGACTACCTGACATGAATCCGATCTTCTAGATTAAAATCCTGTGTTTGAGTTCTCTCCACACAGCCAAAGTCCAGATTAGCTACAAGGATTCATCCTAATCACCACCTGCATCCATCCTCTGCATCACCTGAGCCCCCCTAAACTGTCTGAGCCAGTCTAAAGCCTGAACAGGAGCATCGGAATAAAATGCATGTTACAGTGGGCTGTGTGTTCCTGGTGCCTGCCCTTTTTCTCCTCCACCTGCACAGGTGCAGGTGTTTGGAAATAAAAGATCAGCCTTCGTAAATCTTCTGTCTCTGGTCTTTCTGTTGTGTCCAGGTCTCTGCTCATCTGGCTTCTCATTTCCTCCCCTGCAGGCACTCTTCAGTTTGGTCCCATTGGTTTGCTTAATACTCCGTCCACAACTTGCACTCACACACCCAGACACTCATGCAACACCACACCTTAACACGTCATGTTATTTTATTGATTATCATCCTTTGTTCTTAATAACACTGTGAGTACTAAAAAAAGATTTTGTCTGCATTCATTTTGGTAAAGAGACAACCGTAACAATGCACACCTCCGACCAGCTTTAAGCCTTAGAGTGTGGATTGTGTAGATATCTTACTGACACTTACATATCACCTACACACCCTGGCCATGCAACATTTGCGCACAGTCAGTAAGGAGCCAGTATGCAGACCTCACTATCGACTTCAGTGCTGCATAAAGAGCACAGCATCACCTGTAATTCATAAGTGCGTGTAACTTACATTATCCTTCCAAATACTTTATGATACACTTAAAACACAAAACGACAATGGTACGTTCCGTTTTCATGACGTCCATTAAGGTGGCTGCACAAGCCTCAAGGAGCAAGACTCACCTGCACCCCCCTTAAGATGCAGCAGCCTTGATGAAGCAGCTGCTTCGCTCTACGACCCTCTACAAGCTCCGACAACCCAAAGCGCATGTGACTAAGACATTCAACTTGAAGAAACTGAAGCCGACACAGCAGCACTAATTACACACTTTGTTGAGAGCAAAATTGGTTTATAAAAATGTTTTCAACTTAACAGCCTAGATTGGTAAATTGTTTATGATCAACAATCTTTGTGAAGATCAAACATTTCTAACCAGATTTGAACATGGTTAGATCTGAGTTAGCAGTACTAACTATAAATATATTTTATATTTAGGACACATACACAAGTACTGATATGGTGCAATTAAACTTTGACATACTGGACCGACTCATAAGACATGAGGTGATGAATCCTGAGTAGAGTGTCTGCTTAAATCTGCCAAGGTCATAAAGGAGGTTTCACCTGTTAACTTTGTGTTCAGTCAACACATGCTGTGTTGAAGCCTTCACACTGTAAATATGACTAATTGCCCTGATGTTCTGCCTCTTATGATACCAGAACTCATTAGTGGGATGTTCCACCTCACTGGTCTCTGGTGTGCCGTCTCAAATGTAGATGGGAAAAAAAAAAAAACACACATGGCAACGTTTAAAAAGTATTTCTATGATCTTATCACTCTGATTTTTATTTTACAAATTTACAGTGCATTAACTATCAGACTATTTCAAGTGCACTGATACTATTTCCCTTTAAAGTCCCACTCCGATCATCGTCTGTTCCTGATTCACATTGATTTGAATAAATAAATACTCAGAAATGCAACTTTAAGTTTAATTTTCTTCCTCCATGTCCTCCATCATGAAAAAAATTCCTCTAGAACATGTTAAAGACACCAAAAACATCATTCTCATCAGAGTGGGACTTTAACCTCTTAGGACCTGGTGTCCACAAGTGTGGACATCACATTTTGGCCGCGGTGTATGCCGCCTTTGCCAAACAGTACAGGGACTGTCTGGCTG
>BSAI01000012.1:6002520-6235027 GCA_036245035.1 Adrianichthys oophorus
GATGGATGGATGGATGGATGGATGGATGGATGGATGGATGGATTACCACAGCAATTAAGTCTGCTTCACTGAGCCCTCTGACTACATATTTAAAGGGTTAGCTCAAATTAGCTTGGGTCTTCAGAGGTTAAAGTTGTTCTTTGAGGTAAATACAAGAAATCTGCTGACAAATGGAAGCCTCTTTGAATGAATACTTTCAATAAGGTCAATGGAGGTTCTCAATCATCAAGGTTAGCTTGTCTTGAAGTTGGTAATGGTATTTGGACTATAGTGATCTTGTGTTGTCTTTTCTTCCTGAAATGTTTGCCACTCATCCGGGCAGCTTACACAGTCTCTATTTTGTTTCTGCGCCTAAAGCAAAGCATCTATTTGAGACAAAGCATTAGATACCTGTAACCAAATATTCTTTTCCTTTGCTGAAAATGAGGAATAAACTGAAACAAATAGACACATGAAAGTGAAGATTGATGCCAAACCTTGCAGTGAATACTTAAACATGTACTGGGCTCCCTGTCTACTTACTTGTATGTCATGTGATGTATGGTCACATACACAGCCACTGTTTTAGCTATCAGGTATTGAAATCCATACTTTAGAAAAATGAGAAGAAACACTTCATATTGATTGCTGCTCTCTTCTTATAAGAAGTCTTGAAGTTGCTTCGATTGCAATATTTGGATACCTATGCACTGAATGTTGCTGTAAATGCAACTAAAAGCATAAAAAGCAGCAAGATATGAGACACTTTGACAAGAAAGTTTTCAATAAGCTAATACAGAACTTTTAATATTTTGAAATTAACTTGAGAAATGCTTTAAAATCCTTTTTAAAAGAGAGCACTGAGTAAAAACAATGGTTCTTACTGAAATTGAATTCAAATTTAATTGTAAAACTGAAGCACATGACATTTTGGATGAATAGTAATTGTAAGAGGTTCAAGGACTGTAGATTCCTCATAGACATTTGCATTGTTTTTAAAGGTGTATTTAAAGGTCTTCTCTAAATACCTAACTATGAGTATCTTTAGATTTAAAAATACTGCTAAATTAATAAACGTGGCTGCACAGTGGCAAAGTGGTTAGTATTTTCACCTTAAGAGAAGGCCTGGGTTAAATTCCCTGCGGGATTATTTCTGTATGTAGTTTGCATGTTCTCTTCGTTCATGCGCATGCACGCCTGAAAAAACCCTACGTTTGCTCAACATTTTGGCACCAGTGACCCAAAAATGTAAAAAAATGATTGACAAAGATCTGCTAGCATACTTAGAAATACATACTAGTCAAACGTTTGTCCTGTAAACCTACAGATAAGTGCAAAGCTTTTACTTATTAGAACAAAAAAATTACCCTTTTGGCCTTAGATTTTGGTAACACCTTTTTTATGAATACATAAAGTGCTAATGTCTATGAAATGTGCATGTCAGTATGTCAACATTTCTCTTTTCACTGCTGAAATCCAGCTTGTCTTTCACTGTGTTTTGTTAAGTCTTTGTTTTTATCAACCCCACCCTCCACTTGAAACAGAAAGTTATTGCCATGTGTGGACTCATTTCCCTGAAGCAATTTTGATCATTTAAACTGTAAAATGTTGCTCAAATCCACAAAAGAATCATTTCTGTGTTTGCAGATGACATTTTTCCTGTCAGAAAACCAGGGGATTTAAAGTTAGTTTATGCTTGATGAGCAGAGGCTGCCACTGAAAAGATATAATGCATAAAATGTGAAATTGTTGAGGTGGAATAAATACAATGAAACCAGTTTGTCCTGCTTAACAGATGGAAAAGTTGCTGCTGGTATACTGAGAGGTCGCTTCTTTAAAGATGATTAAACGTGGAGAGAATTGAACACTTTTCTGTCGGAACATCCTTTGAGACTAAAAACTGATGATGAACTGTTCCTTCACTTGTTAAGGAACTCACCATGAGAAGACAGCAAAAACCCACATGGGAACAGTTTGAAAATATTCTAAAACTCAAACCAAAACTGGTCATAAGCCAAGTTCAAAGCTGTTGGAAACATGGTCACAGTGAAAGTCATGCCTGCAGCCAGTTCTACTATGAACAGAATCTATCTATCTATCTATCTATCTATCTATCTATCTATCGATCGATCGATCATAGATAGATCCATCTTTTGTTCTTTCCTAAATTTTCAACCTTACTTAGCTTCTGCCTGAAGCTGCGTTCACACCCAACCCGATTTGCACGTCAGGAGCGTCCAGTTGCAATGTTAAGTCAATGTGGAGATGTGATCCGAGATCTTGCGGCGTAATTTGGGCAGGTCGTGTCCAGAGTAAAAAAAAACTGAACTTTGATGAGGACGACGTGCGACGTCAACCAATCAGGGACTCTGCTTTGAGCATGCGACATGTTCAGTGAATCAATCAGCAGGTGGAGTCCAAATCCAACATGGAGTATCGGCGCAATCGTTCTCCTCCTGAACTTTATTATATTATTCTTATTTTCATCAAGAGAATAATAATAAAGGTCTCTAATTTTAGTCTTATTTATTTCCTCTCTTGGACTAATGCTAGACAGCAAGTCATGAAACTGGGTCACAAAGACTAGAGAGTAAGCGGTTTGGGAGAGATTCTGAAGGATCTAACAAACACAGACATTACCCTTACCCTCTCTATTCATCATTCGTGTTTTCCTTGCATTGTAAATGAGATTTACACAGACACTGCTCCATGTAGGCTAGAAAAACATTTGGTGGTAGCTCTTCCCGCATGCATGTGGGGCATCAAGGTTATGAACGTATTTTTGGACAGGCGTCGAGCAGAGAATTTGTCACGTGTCCAGATAGAGATGGTCAACATCTTTTTTTTTTAAGAGACCTGGGACAAAACCGTCATATAAACTTAAGAGATAAGAGGACAATGACTGAATTCAGGCAGGAACAATGAATGGTTGAATTCAGATCAAACATTTATTGTTGTCATTGGATTTCAAAGCAAGTAACACAGGCTGTGTCAAAAATGTGATTTATGTCATAACTTACCTTTTCATTTATTTATTCATTAAGCAGCTCACTGATTTCCATAATTCTAAGATATTCTAGCATCTGAAGCTCAGCAGAGTGAGTTAGGCAGGTGCAATCAAAATAAATAGAAGACATTGTAGTATTAAAATATCACGGAAGCTGCTTTTTAAGTTTGAACTTGAATTGCTGTTTTGCTTTGGATAGGATCCTATAGGGCTCTTTTATTATTGTTTTTATGTCATTATTTTCTGATATCATTGAGCATTAGACTACAGAAGCAGAACTATGTGCTGTCAGTTATGATTATGTGATTTTATTCACCGTGTTTACTGTAAAATACACTAAATAAAACTATTTAGGACTTCTACTTTTACTTTCAAAATAGCTATTTTGAAAAACAAAAAGAGTTTTATCTTCTAAAAATAGATGTCAGTGCTAAGTGTTCCCATTTCCCCATCGTGTCAGTCTACCACCTCTGCTCATGAATTATTATCAATTCTTTCTTTCACCTATACATGAAACTTGTTAATTTATAGTTTTAGCATCTCCATAAAGGCTGGAGGCTTTCCTCCAGTGGTCAGCAGCAGCTTCGTGGGTACCATCCTCCTCTGTGCAGGAGCGCTCCTCCCCGCTCAGCTCATCAGTCATTATTCAGCTGCATGTGTGACCTGCTCTGACAGCTCCTGTGTAAACCCAACCAGCTGAGCGAGGTTCTGTGGCTTCAGACAGCCGGCCGCTGGATGACTCAGAGGCGCTTCGCGGTCGTGTGTCGTTGCTTCACGCCTTACCTGCCCACTGTTTGGTTGGCGAGCTGCCTCATTCGGTTGAACTGCTTCTTCATCGTGTGTTTTTCTGCGTTGCCCCCGCGCGGTAGAGCCTCCTCGCAGATCTCATTGATAGAGTGAAGTCCGGTCTCCGCGCTGCGTGTGCCAAACGGGGAGGTTCGGGCGTCAAATATCCGGTTCGTGCATCGTGGTGGAGAGCCACGGAGACGCGGGACACGGCGGCGGAGCTAATTCCTGCTCATGTCGCTGATGAGGGCTGGATCTCTGTCATTGGTTCCGCTTCGCAGCTCAGAAGATGCTGGACCAGCTTCTCTCTCAGCGTTGACAGCTCGACGCTCCCGACCGGAGCATTGTGGGAAATGTAGTCAATATGTACTGGGAAGATTTTGACTCAATGCCAGTCACATTCTTTTATCACACTTAAAATAAACCCTCTTAAATACACTTTTAAAAAAGTATTTTAAAGAATTTATGAGTTTGAAAATGTTTCTTAATTTTAAAAAATGGGTCAAAGTTACTTAGCTTTCCATCATGAATACCTTAAACTAGTTTTACTAATGTTTAGTCAAGAAAAAGGACAAAGGCATAAACCTTTGTCCTTTTTCTTGTATCCATTTTTTTGCTCATCAGAAGGTGGTCTCAACATGAGCCTCTGTGGCTGCTTGCACCTTCCTCCACGCTTTCCTGCTCTACTCAATGCAAATGTTCAAGATTTGTCTTCTGTTTTATTATCTTGTTTTAATGTCATGATGCTTTTCATGTGATCATTTAAAAATGTGGATTTGTGGTGACTTGACAGAATTTAATATATTTAAAAGAAGTATAACAAACCAGAATGAAAAAAAAAAACAATATAATGTTGTGTCTATTTAGTTTTAAATATTTTTTCAAGTCACAAATAATCATCGAAAGTATAGTTTGTCTTTAGTATTTTTGTTTTGATTGTTTGAAATGAACCTATTTCAAAATAGCTTTCGGATTAGTTTTTTTATCTTTATCTGTCTTTTTTTCTTCGGGTACTTTCTTTTTGAAATTTACGCCTCAATTTTACAATATGATTTGTTTCCAGACTTGCCATATTTGTCTATGTGTGCATATACTGTGTATACATGCATGTCTGTTTCTTTTTCAATCCTGTGGTGAAATTTCCAGAATGTTGTTTTTATCCGAGCTGTTTGTAGAAATGTTGAATATAATGACAAAGGAAAAGCAAAATGAACATGTTGAAACTCTGAAATACTAAAACTGGTTGCACCCTTTAAGCCAGAATTAAAAGCACAACATTCAAGCAGTAAAAGTTCTTCTATTTCTCGAATGCATCATCTGTATTCACTTTATAGAGTCACAGCTGTAGCTGGAGACCATCCCAGGAAAAAGACAGGCTACTTCCGGGGCAGGTCACCAGAGTCACATACAGAAAACTTACTCACACCTAAGGGATGATTTTGAGACTCAACTCCAACTATCCTGCAAATCACGGGTTTGACTGTTTTCTTTAGGCCAGAGTGCTTGGAGGAAGTGTAGTCAAGCACAGGGAGAACATGCAAACTCCATGGAGAAAAGAGCTGACAAAGACCCATGGCCTTCTTGCTGCAAGGCAACAGAGCAAAGGCCCAAAAGCATCATGCAACTTAAAAAAAATGTTTCAGTGTTTGAACAAATTCAAAAAGAAGAAAAAGTCTCACAGCAAAATGCAAAATTGCAGAAACCCCAAGGAATTTAGGACATGATTTTGTCATTCAGGGTGTGTCTGTTTTCATTCATCTCATAAAAGCAATAACCAGGCCTTCGGTTTTAAGCACAGCATTTTTAAAGTGTCATTTATTTGTTTATTTTACATAAAATTATCAGGTAGCAGCACATAATGAAGGTTTTTTAGATGTCATGTTTGTTAATCAAAATAATTGTAGCTTTTTTCTGCCTGAATGTTTGCTTTGATAACATGAATAGTTCTCTGCCTCTGTTTTCAATGAACCTTTAAAGCCATAATTACAACACCAAATGCTTTAAAGGTGCAGACAAATCCAGCCTTGCTTCAAATGTAACTGTTAGCACAGTTATACCTGAAACTTTACTTTTATATACTATAATATCTGTGTCAAGTTTCTTGTTAGAAGTTCTTCATTTGTTAAATTTCAGCTTATTCCTCCGATCATACATCATGTCTGACTGTGGCAGAACACTATGTGACACAGAATCTAAATTAAAGATAGTTGACTCAACTACTAATGTTTGACAGGTCAGTAGCTCAGGTGCTTGTGCAGATTGACCAATGATCAAAGGATTGGTGGTTCAATCCCTGCTCCCTCCTGTCATCTGTTGTTGTGTCCATAAGCAAGGCACCAAATCCTCCTTGCCTCCAGGTCACCCTTGTAAAAGAGATCCTGATCTAAACAGGTTTCCACCTGGTTAAGTAAATGTAGAAAAGCAGAAGTGCCATTGAGTTCATACTTATTCATTAGTTGTGAATAATTTAAAATGTTTTTAGCCATAAGTTATTGTAGAGTTAAATGTGGTTAAAGGTTTCCTAAATTTCACACTATCTTATAAAAAGTCATCAGTTTTATCCTAAAATACTGTTACTCTTAATCTTCCTCAGCTGTCTCACCTAAGTTTTACATGTTGGTATCCCTCAGACTCAAAAGCGCATTGAGGGAGCAATTTTCTGGGAAGACGATGATCAACCTGGTCCAGTCCATCTTTAGGATCGTAGTTGTTTTTTATGGCAAACAGTGGCCTCTTGTGGTTGGAAGGGATTGTTGTGGTGTATTTTGTTTTTATTCATAATCCTGGAAATTTACAGTGAATGTAGCACACTTTTTAAGATATAAAGTCAACTTACATGAAGGGCTTTCCTAGGTCCATTGCTAATCATCTTGGGGCATGAGGCTGCCCCCTGTTCTATTTTATAAGGACAACCTCTCTGGATATCTTGATGCATGTGAGAGTGGGTGTGTAGTTTAAGACACAAATCAAAGTTAATGCTGATAATCTGGTGGTTTTAGATCCTTGTTGTATCGGTCTTCAGCAGCAAGTGTTGATGGTTTGTACTCAGAAATCAGCATCAAGTTAAATCGAAAAAAACAGCAAATGAAGGATAATGCGTAGCACAGATGATAACTCATGTTCTCTCTGGTGAGGCTCCTTCACCTTTGAATTTAGCAAAGACGTGAGACCATACAGTGTATTAGAATGTTCTAATAATGTTCCCTTTGGATTATTTTGATGTGGAAAAACAACAGTGGGCTGAACTTTATCAAACTAAAATTTGATTTGACATCAATTCTTGTTTACTTGTTTGTTTAGGCACATATTAAATTTACACTTGATTATCTTGCAAGAAATACAAGAATCTGGAAAACTTCACCAGCACTGTTCAATATCAGTTATTTATCTCTGAGTCACACTGGTTGAAGTTTTGGCCAAAGATGTTCTGGATTCATTTTAGGTCAGTGAATCGGATTGTTGAAAATGAACCAAAATCAACTCTAAATCCTATCATCAACCACAAATTATGATATGAATTGAATCGTTGTTCAAATGAATTGTTACACACCTTCTATTTAAATAATTTTCTCTTCAATATTGAAAAAAATATGGAGAGAATAACAGCGAACCCATTTTACTGTCTACATGTCTGTGTGAAAGTCCCACCTGTCCAGTACTCTCATTGAGCCTAATATTCAAATGTATGAGAGCAGTCAGTCACAGAGTCTGTAAATAGAATATCAGTTAATACAAACACAATAATAGTCTACTTAGTATGCATCCACATTGTGTGGTCTCTGACGTGAAAAGCAAGAAGTCCTGTGACTAATTCATTCACTCACTCACCCACTCACTCACTCACCCGCTCACTCACTCACTTATCCGCTTACTCATTCATTCACTCACTCACTCACTCATTTATTTGGTGGCCCTTATACTGCGTAGTAGCAGTGTTTTTTGCAGGCAGTATAAGTTTCTGTCACAAGGGGGCAATCATCAACTAAATTGTATTTGTTTTAAGCGCAGAGGAAGAACTGTGAGAACTGCTGCTCTGGAGTTCAAGTTACTGAATGACAGCAAGTTTGCAGCTTTTGTTGTTTGGGGAACTGGTGTCCTTCCTCGGCCGCGTGCTCGCAGCGTTTCTCACACCAACTGTAAACATCGACATCAAAAATGCGGGATCGAACAAAAGAGTTAGATAATGTAAGTTTTAAAGTTGGTGCTAGCATGAGCTTTAGCCTGCTAACCTAGCTTTATTGATTGTTTCAGTGAACTTTGAAATGCTTTTCTTCAGTATGTGATTATCTATTAACTGTGAGCCAGCATGTGAGATCAAATATATGTAGTTTTTTTCTTTCATTTTCTGTGTTCGGAAGCACCTTTAGCGACATCGCTTTACTAACTTCCGTTCGAGTTCTTCCTCCAAAGGCCGGGAGAAGGGCAGGGCTCCCGGCTGAAAATCTGAACTGGCACCTTCACACAGCTCTGCCTCATTTTCTGATGTGTCTCTGTCCACCTCACTGTAGAAAGCGGAAGCTTCAGATGAAGAGAATGAGGAGAGGACAGCTTTGATGAGCAAACCTGGAAGCTCTTCAACAAAAGAAGATAAGGAGAATGAGGCTTTTTTCAAAAAGGTGATCATCTGAGTTTTCGATGGCTCCTGCACATTATTTGTAGTATTATTAAGACGTGGATGTCACGGGAAAGTGCTCTTCAAAAAGAGCTCTGCTTCATGTTTATGAGACAGATGAAGAGCTAACTGTCATACAGACAGAATTGTTTTGTCAACATGACATTCTCTGCTAATCCCAGTTTTCATAACTAGACCGAGCCACAAGAAAGTAAATTAAAAAGTGCAAGAATGAAGCTACAAACGTGAGTGAGAAACTGTGTCCATGTAAGACATTAAAAGAAAACACTGCATTTACATTATTAAATAGAGGCGTTTGTCTAAATAATCCTGATAACTTTAAGCATTTGTCAATAAAGTCTGGATATCTTAGTTTTTTCTGTCCATCTTTAGGCTGTAAAACCTCAACTTTACCAACTGTCCTACAAATGCAGTATAATTTTTACATTGTAGAAAAAAAATGCCACATTTTATTTTGAAAAAAATATGAAAAGGAAGTTTCAAAATAGTGACAAAGAAGCTCCTATCGTTAATGATTATGATGTTGTGTTAAACATGGTGTAACCAGTGTTACAATAATGTTCTAAAGGAGGTACATTAAAAGATAGACTTCTCACAATGTTTTTTTTTTTTTTCAGTTTTGATTGAACTTTTATTGTTTGGAAAAAGGGCCAAACCATTGAGTGAATTTATCATAGGTTTTTTAAAACAAATAATTTTTATTACAACAAAAGAGTAGAAAGAATAAAACATATTTTTTCAAGTTTCATCCTGTCCTGATTAAGTAAAAAAGTCACATAGATTAGGATAATCTCATATTTTTGCATATCCAACTTTAGTTTCCCGATTGTTTTTTTTTCTTTCGTTAGAAAAATCTGTATAACTTTAGTATCAGTTTAAAAAAAGGAAAAGATGACCCAAGTTGCTAGTTTGTTATTTGTGTCTTATGTACTGCAAAATTCAACATTTTTCTGCTGGTATTTAGCCTTTAAGTCCTTAAAGTGCAGCTATCTACTTTTATTTTGAAGGAAAAGGCTGGAATCTGATACTATCATGATGATGTTGAAACATGAAATCTGAACCATTTGTGAGGAAATAAAAAATAAAGATCAAGTGTAGAGAAGTGTGACTATAAACGAAAGAATGATTAAATTATAAACAGTTTCTGAAATGATTTCTGGTTCTGAAATGTTTTCATTAAAAGTAAAAAAAAAAAAAAATTCTTAAGGAAATCCTGAAGTTAAAGTCAAAGGGAGTTTTGTTTAAATATTTCTTTTCTTTCTAAGGTGCAAGAAATCCACGAGGGGTTGCAGAGCTTTAAGAGGATGGTGTCAGAGCTGGAAAGCAAGCAGAAGACGGTGCTGAGTGTGGCGTTGCCAGAGGAAAGTATGTACACTTTACATTTAGCAGGATGTCAACAAATCAATGCAAATAACTAAAACTGTCAGTCATAAACCCGTTATTAACCTGTTTAAAAAAAAAAACAACGTAAACATTTAGATTTACACTAGATTTAAACATAGTGTGAAAATTTATTTATTAAAATGCTGAAAATTCATTCATTCATTTTCTATCCCTTTCGGGGTCACGGGGTTGCCGGAGCCTAACCCGGCTGCTCATGGGCGAAGGCAGGGGATACCTGGTCGCCAGTCTGTCGCAGGGACCACAATCACACCCCCATGCACACTAACATTCACACCTAGAGACAATCTAACCTATGAAGCATGTTTTTGGATGGTGGGAGGAAGCCGGGGTCCCAGGAGAAAACCCACGCATGCACGGGGAGAACATGCAAACTCCACACAGAAAGGTTCCCCATTGGTGACACTGTTTCAAGTCCCCCAGCCAGGACTTGAACTGGGAACCTTCTTGCTGTGAGGCAAGAGTGCTAACCACTGCGCTACCGTGCAGCCAATAAAATTAAGAGAGAAACTGTTTTGCCTAAAAAAGGACATTCTTTGCACTTTAGGATTAAATCAGTTTCTCAAATTTTTTACAAGGATCCAACCAGGAGAAGGCGGGAACACCTGTCCAATCAGGTTTTAACTATAAATCTTAACGTGAGGACAATTATTTTGACATTTTCAGCACTATTTTTCTTCGCCTTCTCCCTTTTCCATTTTTTGTGGTAAATATGTTGCAGAATTGATGCAGCAAGTGCATTAACTTTAGTGGTATTTTGTAGATTTCCACCAAATATTTCATTCTGAGACTCCATTCGCATTCGATGTATTGTGATCTTTGGTGTTTTATTCAACCACGGCTTTCTCCTCAGAAAACTTTCTTACTGAGGATCTGCTCACCCATGCTGTTTTCCTCTCGGGTTAGGTATGAAGAAGGAGCTTCAGACTTTTCGAGAAGAGATCAAAACATTAGCAAGCCAGATCCAGAGGAAGCTGAAAAGTGAGTATTTGGGTGTTCAGTTTAAGAAGTATGTCCTCAAACCTCTCAAATTTCGTCTCATCCCAACTCAGGTATTGAATCCAAAAAGTCGGACGATGATGGCAAATATATTCCCATAAATGTCCGGATGCAGCGCACTCAGGTAGCATCGTTAAGATTTATTTATTTTTGTCATATATAAACAATAGTTTTATCTATTTGACAGAAAATGAAGCTTGTTTTGGAGACATGAATGCTTAAATTTAGCCTGATGCTTCCTTTCTGCAGCTTTTGTGAAATAGATGTTTGTTCTTCCCAGCATGCCATACTTTCCAAGGAGTTTGTGGAGCTGATGAGCCACTGCAACACCATCCAGGCCCAGTACAGAGACCGCAACGTGGAGAGAATACAGAGGCAGCTTAAAATAAGTGAGCTTCAATGTCCCTGTTGGTCTGATTGCATTCAAGGACATCTAAATGCTACGTCAACTGTGCGTCTGTTAACATTTCTCATGCCCTTTGATTGACTGATCTATTTGATCCCCAGCTGGCACAAATGTGACAGACGAGGAGCTGGAAAAGATGCTAGAAGAAGGCCTGACGGATGTTTTCACGCAGAATGTGAGTAGATGTAGGAGTCGTCGTCCTGGAAACGCTGCAGCTGTTTTCTATCACTCAAAAGCATGTCATGATAGGTTTGCTCTGTTGTTACCTCTCCAACTGCTCTAACTGGACAGCAGGTGTGGTAAGAAACGTATGATGGACTTAGGTGTGAAGAACCATGCTTAGTGCAGCCTTCCTCAGATGGATGTTAGCCCAAACACCCCAGCTTGGTTGGGTTCTCTCCTCTATTTATTGCGCATATTTGCGGCTCACAGATTTTAAATGATGCAAAAGCTACAAAACAAGCCCTAAATGAGATCGAGTCGCGGCACGATGAGATCCTGAAGCTGGAGCGGAGCATCAGAGATCTGCACGACATGTTCCAGTACCTGGCCATGGAGGTGGAGGCTCAGGTATTACAGACACAGGCAAGCCTTCATGCTGGTTCCATCATAAGTGTTCCCTCGTCATGTTTTTTTTTTTTTGTCGTGCAGGGAGAGATGGTCAACAGAATCGAAGAGAATATCAAGCAGTCGTCCGACTATGTGGAGAGTGCAGCGAAAGACACGGAGCAGGCCGTCACATATCAGAAGAAGGCTCGCAAGGTAGGTGTGGACTGTTGGAGCATTGCAAAAACAGGAAGCTGGCTTTTCAACTTCCTGTCTCAAAAGATATTCTAACATTTGCAGGGTTTCTTAATTTGATCAGATTTTGGTTAATCACAGGTATAAAAAGCAAAAAAACAAAACAAAACAGAGTTAGTGACAGAAATTAGTTCTGACCCAACTTTTGCTTTAACTCAGACATTTACATTTTGATTACAAAAATATTCATTTGTTATCCTGACATGGATCGACCTGCTCTAAATGAGTCCATGCATAATCTGCCCTCACCGGTTATACTGGGAGCTGCTTTAAACGTATTTTTTCAACCTAGTAATGTTTGGTTGTGTGAAATCTGTCACCACGAAGCATCACTTCAGTCTAACTAGCACACGCCTGTTGAGGACTGGATGGAAGAGTGCTGGAACTCAAATGAGTTTGATTTGTAACAAAGCAAATGATTAAACTGATACGTGTCAGTTTGTTTCTGGGAGAGATCCTGTTTGGTCCTCACTGGATTTGCTGATCCCGCTTCAAAACATGAACAGAAACTTTTTTGAAATGTTATTTCTAAAAATAACTTTTCAGTTCTCTCTTTTTAAAAATTCCACAGTTGTGCAAGTGTGTGTTTGTGCAGACTTCAGAATTGAGTCACTGAGGTTTTACAACCTTTCTATCAGGTGTTTTTTGCCTTCGTTTGTGTTGAAATAAACTTGAAATAATCAGGAATTCTCCCTTCCTGTTTATAATTTTACAGTTTTTAACCTTAGAACTGAGGGTCATATGACATTTTTCATTCCAAAAGCCATATCTTATAGTTTGGTGCGAAGTCATCAACAGTCATCACTGATGTATTCATCAGTGATTAATTCTCCAAATTCTAATTCGGCAGATGTTTTTGAACTGGAGAAAAAACTTCAAAGATTATGGATAGAAACTTGTCTTTGCTGAGAGAAAAGTTTTGTTTTTAGGAGCACAGAAGATGCAGAAGAGCTCCGTTTTTAACATTTTCAAAGTAGCTGTGAGAATGTATTCCACTTTTGCAGGAAATCGTGGAGATATTTAGTTCCTTTTGTGTTTCTTCAGATGCTTAGAAACTGTTTTTAAAAAAAGGTATTTTCAAGTTACTTAGTGGAAATGTATTTTATTAGGAGCTTCAAATATGTGGTGTATTTATGCACAAATATTCAAAGTCAGCTTTTATTTTTGTTCCTGCACTTTGAAGCCCTGAAATTCATGCAAATATTTTTGTTTAATTCAGATTTTTTTTAAACTAATGTGTTTGATTTGCATTGATTTAATTTCTTCTTTTACTTACAGAAAAAACTTTGGATCGCAATCTGTTTGGCCATCCTCATCCTCATTATCGTCATCGCGGTCATCTCCATGTTTACATAGTAACAGCAGACACTGATACTGTCTGCAGCATGTTAGATAAATATATATAAAATGTAAATTATCTGTTCTGTGTTAGTAGAGGAGTCCACACAGGTGAAATTAGTCACGGGACACTTGTTTTCTATTCCTCACCTTCTTAGTCTGTAACAAAGTGTTTTTTTAAATCAGGTTTTCTGTTTTGTTTGCATTTTATTTACATTTTAGGATGCAGTCTCTTCCTGCGAAATCCAAGAACAAAACTAACATACTGTTCCTGATCTTTTTGTTTTTTACCCCCATTCTTCACAAAAAAGACAGAAAGTGAGCTTGAAAAACATGAAGTTGCAGTATTGATCTCAGGAAATCTGTTCACTTTTGTTACGCTTCCACTGTGAAACTTTAAAAAAGTCTGTTTTACAGGTCTTTATGAACAGAAAATGAATTAATAACATTGTAAATAACAATTATACAAAGATCTTATTTTATCTTGAGCATTTTGACTTCCAAATGTAAATAGGAAAAAATAAATTCCTTAGCACCGATGAGGCCAACCCCAGTTCTGTTTGTATTTATTAAATGCTAAGCTACTAAAACATTTTCTCAATAAGCCTTAACTTCTCAGAACTGTGCCTTCTCCATGCTGTCTACTTAAGAATGTGATGCTGAGCACTAACACTGTCAAGAAGGGATGGATTTTTGTACCTGTTTTAGCTTGTTTCGGCAGAGCTCACAGCCTTTTTCGTCAAACTGTTGGGGTTTCAGTACCTCGGGACAGTCAAATGGCGTGCTAGGGACAAAATGTGAGGAAACATTTAGCTCCACTGAGGGAGGACCACTGTGCTACTTCACATCTGTTAAACATTGTAATATTTGTTTTTAAATAAAATACTCTGCCTTTACTCTGTCATTTTCTGCTTTTTTTCTCTTTACTTCAAATGTCTTAAGGTTTGAATTTATGCAGGACGTTGAGTCATGGCATCAAGACTTTTTAACTTGGGACTTTTTAAGTCCAGATGTCATTTCCTTCACACATTCAGACCACACATCTACCAAAAATACAGCAACAAACCTTTAAACGCCAAACCGTCGCTAATTTTTGGTCTTTTTATTCAACTGTAATTATCTTCGTTTTCAAGTAAAACAATGTAGAATTACAAGGGATCAAAGGAATGCAACAAAAGAAATCAGAAGTAAGACCATCACCAGAACTACCTATAATCCCGCCCCCCACTCCCAGGTCAGTCACCTTTGCTCAAAATTAAATCGACAATTACAGTCATCTGGAACTGTACCAGTTATTTTATTCACATATTTTGTTCATGTCATGTGATTTTTTTTTCTTTTTATACATGACCCAAAAGCAATGAATGGCAAAAGGTTTTAAAAATCAAATAATTGGATTGCACGGATGCTAGGGGTGGACTTCTGAGATGTTGGGGGGCAGCAGGGGGGTGGGGCGCTTTCGTTTGGCTTGGGTTTCTTTGAATGAGCTCATCACCCCAGCGCCGTGTGCTTCACAAGGCAATTCAAGGTTGAAAACCATTTTGGCCGCAGAGGCACTTAATTATGCCCTTTCAAAATAAATGCATGAAGCGATACACGTAAAGATTTGTTAAAAAAAAAAAAAAACATCCTGCAATAGTCTGAAAGTTCATTAAATACATTTTCCAAACGGTTGAGATACACTGCGAGTTACCAGGAATCAATTAACTGACTTTAGTTGAAGTACAAACGTGTCACTACACCACAATGTGTTCAAAAGCTGAGGGCCTTTTCTTTATTTTTACTATTTTTATTTTTTTTTCTTGAGTGTGCAAATGAAAAATGCAAGGCTGGATTTTCAAAGAACACAAATGACTTTATGAGGAGGCCCAAGCAAAGACGAGCTCCAGCATAGTACAGCCACACTGACAGGCCTGTTTTTTCCTCTTCCTAATACCAGGGAAGAAACATTAAAATATGCATAACTTATCAACTGACTACAAAGAAACAGCTGACCAAACCTTTCATTCGTCCGTCAAAATCAAACGTTCTAAAACCTCCAGACTCATAATACAGCTGGTCGCTCAAACTCCAATAGAGGGAATTGAATAAATCTGTCTGAAAACAGAGTTCCAGTCTAATGATTACAGTACATGTATTAACCCGCTTGTGTTACCTCTTGCATCTGGTGGTGAATTCAACCACTGCACCACCTATGACTGTTCATGGATGCACGACGATGCTTTTTACCCTTAAGTCCAGCATCCCTGAGCCTCCACCCCCCCAAACATTCAAAGCTGATGAGGGCCCAAGAAGTCGGGAGGTCCTGGCTCGTGCAGCACTTCCTTCCCGTAGTTTCCTCAGAGTGGAGACAAAGCAGCAACCAGAGTTTTGCTCTCCCATCGTCCTTTGCAACACTCTTGCGTGCGCTCTTTTTTTTTTTTTTTTTTCTTTGCTCACTTCACGTCTTGTTGCTGCGTTGTTGACCAGAGGAGGAGCGAGTGCTTGCAGCAGGTGAGCGCGCCTGAACCGCGGCCAGGGCGGCAACGCTCCGCAGTACCCTGTCCGGAGTCCCCTCGGTTCCTGAGCTGCTTGTGAGCTCTTGAGGAACTTTCTGAGACCTGCTCTCCCTTTTTTGACCGTGTCTCTCCTTTCTGTCCCAGCTCTTGGCCCGCTCAGAGCTGCGGTCCCTGTCGCTCCCAGAGGAGGCTGCGCGGGAGCGCGAGGACCTACGCTCGGTGTTCTGGGAGCTGACACTGTGGGTGCGCTGGCTGCTGTTGCTGCTGCTGCGGCTTCTGCTTCTGCGGCCACCACCCTCGCCATCACTGCTCATGCTGCTGCAGGCGCTGTTCCCTCGCGACGACGACGGCCTCTCTCCCTCCCCATCCTTTCCTCTCAAAGCCTTCTTCCCGACGCCGTCTTTCTCCTCTGTTTTGGGTCTTTTGTACTCCATTTCTAGCGGTGGAACCAGATCTCCAGGACACCGTCTGGTGGAGCGGGATGGGGGCTGGCTCGTCTGATTGGGTGTTGAAGGTTTTCTGCCAGCGCTTTTGTTGTGACTAACGGAGTTACTTGGAGAAGAGGCCGGCATAGGCTTCTTTTCTGATAAAGCGGCAATGGGAGTGGCGGCAGTCTTGGCTCCTGGGTCTTTGCGCGTAGTGTGGCCTGGAGTGTCCACCCTGCCTTTCATTGCCAGAAGTTTGGCTGCAGCATTTAGAGCTGAACATCTTTTTCCCAGAACCTCTGGCTCAGGAGGAAGCAAGGATTTCAGATTGGTCTGAGCCTTGTTGTCCTGCACAGGCAGAGACGCTGCAGACTTCCTTGTAATCCTGACAGACGAAGAGTCGCTCGACTCCCCTCCTGTAGATGTGTTCGCATTGGAAGCAGCTCTGTCTAGGTTCTGAGTAGGTTTCACCGTCTTACTACTCTTTTGGCTTTTTATCTTCTCCTCATCTTGGACCCTGAGCTTGGCTGAACGTGTCAACCGCTTCCTGCTCTCACTGCTGTCAGAGTCTGAGGAGGAAGAGGAAGACCTGGACTGCCTCCTTCGAGGGGTGGTGGTAGCTTCCTTCTCACTTCCTTCCTCATCCTTCTCCTCTTTTTTGTCCTCTGCTTCTCCCTCTGACGTGACATCTATCCGCCGCTTCTTGGCAGGATGTCGGTTTTCGTAAGTTCTTTTATGGTGGGCGTGACGAGTGAGGGTGGATGTTGAACACCCAGATGACGGGGAGGAGGAACAGGCAGACTCCTGACTACTCTGCCGACTGAGTGATCTTTTCTGGTTGAGATCTTTCTGATGTTTTCCATCCTCCACTGACTGCTGCTTAGGCTCCTCCTTCTGATGAGTTGTGGTCTTTTCTGTTTTCTTCATCGTTTCTTTGTCTTTACCAGACTCTGAGTGTTTGGTCTCAGAAGAACTCTTAGCCGTTTGGCTTTCGGACATACAGTCTACTTCCATGTTGGTGGCTGTGTCTGGGTCACACTCCTCCTGTGGTGGTTCTGGTGGCTCTTTCACAGATGCATCTTCAGCGGCAGCAGCTGATGGTGCCTTGGTGTCAGCTGTTACTACCACCTCTTTGGAGTCTCCTGTAGATGCAGAGTTGGGTTCAGGTGGAGAATTGGGAGCAGCACTTTGTGAGTTTGATGAAGGAGGTACTTCATTGTTCTTTGCAGCTGTGGTTGCTTCAACCGTTGCTGCAGAAACTGGGGTACCAGGGGCTGTGGAGATTACAGCCGGCGATTCTCCTGGAGGAGGTGCAATGGCTATAGGGGTTAGTGTGTCATCGGGGGATGTTCTTGCTGATAGTGTGATCTCAGCATCCCTTTCTGTAGTTGGGGATGGAATGGGATATACCGGTCTTCTGCTTTCCTCTGGAGCTACAGGTAAAGGTGTAAGTGTCACCTCATCAGCTGCAGCACTGGCAGATGATGTAATAGGACCACTGACTGAGACAATGGAGGACTTCTCAGGCTCTGCAGTTACTTCTGTTTGTGTAGGTGAAGCTGATGGGATGGGAGCTGCAGTGACATTAGCAGTCGTTACTTCATCAGATGGTGTAGGTGGTGTAAGTGGGGTTGTGGAAGCCTTGACAGGTGCGGGTGGGCAAAAGTTTAATGTTTCTGACTGTGAAACTTCAGGTGTGGTATCTGAGGAGTCAGCTTGAGATGTTTTCAGAGGAGCTGCTATGAATGAAGGTTGTGAATTTGAGATTGATAAAGTCTCTGAAAGCTCTTGGGTGGTTGTTGAGTTGGAGGTTACTGCTGTAGCAGATGCTGAAACATCTTGTTTTAAGTCCTGAACAGCAGGAGTTGTATCTGTGAGAAGGATTTCTGTAGCAGCAACACATTTCGTTTCTGGTGCTGTGATTGTAGTGGTCACCTGTGGAGATGTTCTGATTGCTGTGGGAGAGGACATGGGCAGAGACAGACATGCAGAGTCTGATTCTGCAGCAGCTGTGAAAACCGCGGGTGTTGACGTCACAAAGAGAGGAGCAGAGATGGTACTGGTAGGGGATAATGGAGCTGCAGCAGCGATGAAGGTGGTGGAACATGTAACAGAAAAGGAAACCTGGGCTGGCGATGTTTGGAGACTTTGAATGGAACTACAGACGTGGGTGGATGTTGGCACGGGTGTGCATGCAGACGGCATGGAAGACACTGGGGATGCAGGTGGAGCTGCTGCCTCAGCTGAGACAGAAGCTGATGCTGTATCGATCTTGGTTTCAGAAGCTTTTGTGGACTGGGGGGTGGGACTGGTGCTGATGCTCACAGCAAGAAGGGTGTCTGATGGGACTCTCGGCTCTACTTCAGCATCACTTTTGGAAACAAGGGTCTGTGCTTCAATCCCAGCTTCTGCTGTGGCTGAAGAGTCTTTGCGAGGGCGACCTCTTTTACGTTTTGGGGAAACTGGGGGGTCCACTTCCTCGTTCATAGAAGCGGCTTGTAGTGGGGGAGTCCGTCTACTGTCCATCTCAGGTAAGGCATGAGGAGTTTTGGGGGGCCGGCCCCTCTTTCTTTTCAAAGGCGTCACAAGAGAATTTGGAGTAGACTCTGTGGAAGTTACAGCTGAGTCTTTGCCCGGAGAGATTTCCATTTTCTTGGGTTGGCCTGCACCTCTTCCTCTGCCCAGATGCTGCTGCTCCCCCAGCTGAGCAGCCATGCGGGATCGCACAGGAAGGTTCCTTAGAACAGGCATGTCTGGAGAGAGGTGTGGCAGTGAATAAGGGGGGTAGCCTCTGACAGGCTGCCTATGCACCAGAAAACTTGAACTCTGGCTCTGAGGAGATTTGTCATCAGTCCCTTTAGACTTCCCATCAGGGCTATGAGGTGTGTCATCTTTGTTTGGTTCATCAAATAATCCAGCAGCGTTTTCCTCCACTGGCACATCTTCTGAGGAACCTCCCGCTCCAGTGTCACTCCCTCGCCGTCTCCTCTTGCGTGGTTCTTTCTCCTCCACCACTGTGACCAACCTTCCTGGAAGCTTTCGCAGGACTTTGGCTGAGGGGGAATCATCAACCAGGCCCTGCAGCACTTCACCGTCAGCTGACTGACGCTTACGAGGGGACCTGGAGTAGGGCGGGGACACAGCGCTGTGCTCTTTGCCGTCATCATCTTTAGTCAGATGATCTGCAGGACAGCTGGAGTCCAGAGATGACTCAGACACTCTTCTCTCCTTCTCTCCTTCTTTTCCTGCTTTAGAGCTTCTACTTTCAGTCTCTGCAGTGATCTGCTGCGTTCCTCCAGAAGGAGGGCTTGCAGTGGAGGAAGGCACTGGGCTGGGATGGGAGCGGTTAGGCTGAGCTCGGCTTTTATGTTGATCTCTTGAGGGAGACTTAGAGGAATCATGTTGCCTGGTAGAAGAGGGAGATTTGTGACCATCTGTTTGAGAATGAGCTACAGGCACCCCATCTCTGGCTGATCCTCGTCCTCTTCTCAGTTTTTCAGGCACTCCTCTCGAGTTTGTGGAATCTGGCTCCATTTCAGGTGATGCTCCACGAAGTCGGCCACTGGTGCGTGTTGAGGTGAGAGTCTTGTCCTTAGGTTTACGTCCACGGCGAGCAGGAGTTGGATGGGGAGGTTCAACGGAAACCTGCGTTGACAAGAAATCATTGTCTTCCTCGGATGAAGGGTGAAGCATGAGAGCTTCCTCTTTTGCCTGGTCCAGGTCCTTCCTGGCAGCCTCAACCTGTTCCTATAAATAAAAAAAGGGGAATGAATTTTACTCTTCATGGAATCCAGATTCATGGTATAAAACACCAACTTCCATGAATTGTTTTGCTTAAAGTAGTTGAAGGCGTGCAACAAACAAGTCCATCTAAATTTAAAGTTTTTATGCGTCATTATGTATTTTCTCCTCCAAAGATAAGTTCAATTCAATTCAGTTTTATTTATATAGCCCAATATTGGGGGGGGGGCAGGCACTAAGAAACCTCAGGGTTGTCCACATGAAGGAGAGATCCTCAACCCCGGACGGACAGGTGATGTGCTAGAAAGTTTCCAGAAACAACTGAGAATGGAAACACCTTAATCCTAGTAATATAGCCTCTTCAGATGTCTATAGAGACAGATGAGATAATACACCAATTATGGCTGTCAAATTATTGTGCTAATTGCAATTAATTAATTACAGACATTTTAGCGCATTATTTTTTTTTTTATTGTGTTACTCTCATTTTTGCGTTGGATGGTTACTTTCATGTTAATGCACACCTGGAGGAGCATTATCCCGCTCATACTGTGGTCATTTAAGAAAAATATAAATATTAAATAAATTATTAGAACTGCAGAACTGTTATGTTTAAGCTAAATTGTTTTTTACAAAAGCAGACTATTTTAAACACGGCGTGTTGTCATAGTAACAGCTTCACCAGGTGATGCGCAGGAAACGCGCTCTGGTCGTGCCAGAGGTTAAAAAAAAAAAACATAATTTCAGAGAGAAAGTTCACTTCTTAACACTTGTTTTTGTCTAGAAGATGAAGCAAAAGTGCTTAAAAACAAAAAAGCAAAGTCTAAATAGTTCAATTCCTCCGCGATGTTTCCTTTCTTCCCTCTTAGATTCTCTTCTCCATTTCTTTTCTTCTTCATCCCAGTCTTTAAAATGATCAAATTCACCCAAATAGGTTAAAGAAAACTATGAAATCACTCTCATGTCTTGCTTACTCTCAACTGTCTTGCTGTTGTGGTAATGAGGTATATCAATTTTTGAGATGGGTACTAATAAGAAGTTCATGTTCAATATGTTTTGGTTTGCTCAGAAAAGTGTTTTTACTATTTTTTGATGTGATAAACTAGAGCAGTCTGGACCTGATGGTTTTCTTTTTAATTGTTGTTTTTTAGTTTTGTTAATTGTCCAAGATTTTAAAAAATTACCCTTTGGTGGCGTCAAAGTAAAGGATGGAAGTCTTTTTTAATAAGAAACTTCATAAAACCATCTTTTTAGTTGTATTTTAATCTTTTACAATGTCACAAATATAAATAAAATTATCTCATTGCGATAAAAATCGATTGGATTAATTAATCAGACCAAAAAATGTAAGTGCATGACAGCACTAACACCAATACATAGTGAATTCTGCAGCTCTCCAGGAAAAAAATGCAATTTGCATTGACATTTTATTTTGTTTAAATACAAAAGGCAGGGCTTACCTCAGCCTGCTTTAACTCCTCTTTGCATACATCTTCTAATGAGGCCTCCAGGAAGTTCATGGCATACCGCTCAATGGGAGTGAGCTGAAGACAAACAGCATGTTTGTCAGAGTTTAAATAAACATGGAATTTTTACTGTTTCAATTGTTTTAAGATAAATTCAAAGAGAAAAATGTCAATATAAAAGGTGATTGAAGCTTAATAACAAAATAAAAACACAAGATTTAAGACCAAAAAAATCAATTAAGATAAAAGAATCACACAGTCCGAGTTCACCCAAAATGTGTGTGCTGCGTCAGTTAAGACTGTACAACCAGAGTACACAAAATACTGTAAAGACAATGCACATTTCCTTTCCTCATCTATAATTCCGCTTTGACTTAATCACATAACTCAAGATGTTGGACAGTAAGTTTAATTTAACACCAGTCACCTGTTCAACAAGAGCTGCAATTTCCTGTTCAGCTTTGGAAAGCTCCTCCACCTCCTCCTGTTCCCCGCCATCATCCAGTGGTATGTTCTCATTAAACTCTGCCAGTTCTGCCACCTGCTCTGCTTTGGCCTGAGAAGCAGCCACTATATCCTCCTCATCCTCAGCACGACACAGCGCCTGTAGGAACGATCCGAGCGTAAGCAGACCAGGAATGATCAACAATGATTACAACTTCTTTCTAATAGAAATCTAAGAGCTGAACCTGCTCCAAAATGGTGGTGCTTTGTTTGGTGACACCTTCCTCCTCCTCTGATTGAGGAACGGACAGCTCCACTGCCGCATCCTTCTTCTCACCATCATTGACATCAAACAGCTCCTTGATGGTTTGCTGAGACACAACAGATTACACTGAATTTAAGAAATAAAGGTTGTGTGAACTTGTTTGATGACAATTCCTAAACGTTTCTTAAAAATGGTATGTCTTAACACTAGAAAATCAAATCCGCTTTTTTTTTAAGAGTTCAAATAAATGAAGTGGGTTGGTGAGTTTGTATGTATTTTTGAAATCATGTCTGAAAAATATGGTCAATATTGGATTTTGATTCCATTAAAAAAAACATAATTCTAATAGACACATAGAGTTATGATTGGATGATCAACAGGATAGCAGCTAATCCAGTCACATCTGATGCTCTGACTGAACCCTCTTTACTTTTTTATTTTACACACACAGAGAAACAGGAGACAAACAAAGTTACCTGCTTGAAGAAGGCAGTGGTAAAGTTTCCTCCTTCTATTGCCATATCTCCCAGCATCCTTTTCTGATTAGCTTTCTTTAGAATGTTTTCCTCTACTGTGCGTTCACTGATCAACCTGAGGGGAAGGGTAAAATTACATCACCAGTTGCAAATAATTTAGATTTTTTTTGAAAAGATGAAAATGAAATTCAACTTTCAAAAAATTGTGAAGTTAGGGGAGATTACCTGTAGATGTGGACGTCCCGGGTCTGGCCGATTCGATGGCAACGGTCCTGTGCTTGAGCGTCCATAGTGGGGTTCCAGTCGCTGTCGTAGAACACAACTGTGTCGGCTCCGGTCAGGTTAACCCCCACGCCCCCACTGCGAGTCGACAGAATGAAGCAGAAGATTCTGCGGTCTGCGTTAAAGCGCTCCATAAGGGCCTGTGAAGGAAAGAGAGAAGATTAAGATGAAATTGCCAACATCGGACAAGAGAGGTCTGCTTCCTGAGCGTTTATGAACACAGAAATGCTGCCATCTGGGTATAAGACTGAATCCGGACCTGTCTCTGTTCTACTCGGGTGCTGCCATCCAAGCGCAAGTAAATGTGCCCGTGGTAGTTGAGGAATTGCTCCAGCACATCTAACATGCGCGTCATCTGGGTAAATATCAACACTCTGTGCCCTTCCGACTTCAGTTTTCGCAGCAGAACATGGAGAGTCTGAAGCTTACCTGAAAATAAGATGGAAAAAGAAAGTTCAAAGCAAAATATTATTAATTTTTGAAGGCTTTGGTCTACAAACAAAGACGTGACGGCTTTTTCAATTCAAATAAACCCTTCAGGAATCACCAATACGAAAATTATTCAACCAGAATTAATTGTAGCTACTTAACTTCTAGTTTTAGTAAATTTGCTACTACAAAAATATAAATGAAAAAGTTTTGGAAATAAAAAAGAATACAATTTGTTTTTGTCAAATTCACAATTTTTCTGCAAGTGTTTCATAAGCTTCTATCTGGAATAATAAGCAAAAATTTAGGATTACATATATATATATATATATATATTTTTTTAACAAGTTCTTTGTTCAAGCCTCTTATATTAGCAACCACAAATCTCTAACAAAACATCTCAAGTCTCAGACACATTTTTCAGTATTTAGTCCACTACTGAGTGGATTCAGAATTTTAAAGCAAATTTCTGTTGTCCTTTGTACAAAGTTGTTTTTTGTACAAAGGAGCCAAAAAGATCCTAAAAACTCACCACAATCATACTGTATGAGCCTCAGATCAGGGAACTGAGTCCTCATGTTACACTGGATACGGTGAAGGCTACGAGTCAGAGGAGCAACGCAAGCTGAAAGCGTGGATGAAAAAATGTCCTGGTTGTGGTGCAGAGATGGAGGAGGATGACAGCAGTGCATGGAGATCTGAGAAGCCTCAACTGGAGGAATCACGAATGTAAACCTAAACAACAGAAAAAAAGTTTGTTTACTTAAGTTACAGCTTTTATAAAAGTAGAAAGAAAAACTTATTGGTGCTTGCCTGTCTATTTTATCACTGAGGAGCTCCAACCGTTCTTCAATGCTTTGGATGGCCTCCTTTAAAGCAAGGCTTTGAAACCAAAAGTTGCTTTTGTTTTGCCACTGAGCAAACAAACAACTGCTGTGACCCGATCGGCTCCACTCTCCTTCAGAGCTAAAAGTAGCAGGAGATGGATGAGGACCAGGTAGAAATGTCAGAAAGTTCAGAACCTCCACACCATACACCGGGTTTACTCCACAATGATGATCATTGACTCGAGAAATGAGGTCCAGTCGGCTTTTGATCTGGTCTTTGAGGGTATTATCCAGCCATGACTGTTGAATAAAAGAAAAAAGAAGATGTAAAACTAAAGTTCAAGAAGACAGAAAAAAAAACATTTCTTTGAGCTGACAAAATGAATCTCTTCTGATGTAATCCAGCAAATAACCTCAAACCTGTTTCTGATTCTTTTGGCCTCCAGATGAAAGGAGCTGAGAGAACACATTTTCTCATGTTTTAATGCACACGCTTCATGACAGAAATGCCCAAGGCTAGCTCTTTGATGGCCAAATATTGGAAGAATTCAACATCATCATCAACTGAAGCTTTGCGGTTGTCCAGTTCAAGAGAGGCAACCCAAGTAAAACCACTATGATGCAGTGTTTACCTCATCAAACAATGATCTTTTTAACTAACATTTTATAAAATGCCATTCTGAGCTGAAATGATCTTTATTTTCAGTTGTCAGAGCCATATAAATCAAGGTGCATCATACAGCATATCCCTAAAACGCGAACATACATTAAAGTGACAGAATGATGTTGCTCTCTGGCAGAAAAAAAAAATAAAATAAAATCAAAGCAAGCTTTGGGAGATGTTAAGATGGAGCCATCTCTGAAGTGGCTCCCATTTCTTCCTACACATTTTGGACATTGGCTCCACATTACTATGAGAATATACTGCTTACCACGTAGAAAGGAGAGCGGGGAGGGGGGCGGGGCACCCGCCGAGGTGGGGGGATAACTTTTGGTCGAACACCAGGCTTGGCCTTTGTGGTACTTGGTGCTTCGCTGCTTTTGCCATTGTCCTTTGTTTCAGCAGAAGACTTTGGCACAGTTGTTGAGGTGGGCGGAGCTAAAACTGTACATATTAGATACAAAGTGTTAAACATGGCTGCTGCTCATGACTCAAGTTTGCAGTTAAAACCAAATGGGCTTTGATTTATAGCCAAAGGGCTTAAAAGTCCTTGTTTCTCTCCAAAAATATAAATTATTTTTGTAGCTTTTACATTCGTGTTTGCATATTTTTTTCAAATTCAACAAGCACATTTATGCAAGTTTTGTGAACCAGAAACGGACTAATGGGAGGACCGTTTGACCCAGTTCTGTTTCCTGAGCATGGACACTGAAATCAAATAAAGTCCAGACAGAATTCAAATCACTTGTGCTCTCACCTGGCTGCTCGGTGCTGGTTGAAGGAGGCTGCACTACTTTAAGGATGGGGCGGGGGGGTTGGGGGTGGTTAGGGGTTGAGCTAGGGTACCTCGGAGGGGCTATGGTGTAGTGGGCTGTAGCAGGGCCGGGGGTGCGTGGGGCTATTTGCAGTGGAGCAGTGTTTCGGATGGGGATAGCACTGATCTGTGGATGCGAGTGTGAGGGTGCCAGGGGAGCAACACGGGGAGAAGGAGACATTGCCAGTGTAGGCACAGGCACACCTTCCTTGCCTGCTGGTTGACGAACAACGATCTTCACAACTCCCTGGCTGCTCACCATTGTTGAGGATGCTGAAAACAGATAATGTTAGTCGATAGTTTAAGGATAATAGTTCAGACCTGAGTTAGGATCAACTTCTAGTAGTTGTGTTCTGATGAGAGGTTTAAAGTAAAGATATAGAAAGAAGAGTCAAATACCTTGAGAGGTGGCATTCTGCTGCAGTCGGTTTGGTGGTGGGGTGGTGGAGGGCGTGTTTGCAGACTGCGTGTTGCTTGTTGTATGAACAGTCAGCTGTGCTGGCTGACTGATGAGGTGATGCTGTGTCCCACTTGAAACTAGATGCATTACATTACCTACAGAGAGATGGGACAGACTCCTTAACCCATGACATTATTGCACAAATTATTTTGCAAAGACAACAATCATCACAAGTTCAATTTATGAACCTTTAAACTTAATTTCCTGGGTTGAATGCAAAGTTTGATTCGAGACATGAATCCTTAAAACAACAGAAATAAAGTGGCAAAAAGAGCTGGGTGCTGCTGTTAAACTAAACTTTTTTAGTTTAGTTTAAACTTTTTTTATTTAGGATGTATTTATTTACATGTCAAATTCCCAATTTGAGAACAATTTATTGGTGATACAGAGTTTTCTCATAGCTAGTGATTTTAAGAGAACAAAGGGGAAACATTAATATTAATTTGCTGATTTTTTACATTAAACACTAAAAGAAAAGGCTTTTTATGGCTTTATTGATTAACAGGATGTTTAAGGGGGGAAAAATCCTTTAACTTAAACTGCAATTCCATTTTCTGAAAATGTTTTTTTTTTTTATTGTCTTGAGTCTTCATTGGGAGCTGAAGTTGGACTTAATCACAGCATTTCTTCTGGTCTTCTATGCTGAGCATGCACTGACTGCTCATCACTGCAGGGACCCAAAGTTGTTCAAATGACTTCGCAAACCTCCTAAGATTTTCACATCTACCAATGCAGTTCAGATTTTTAAAAAAAATTACAGACCTTGAACTGGGCGTGGACTAGCAACTGGGACCTGATGAATCTGGGCTCCTGAAAGAGTCAGCTTGTTGCCCTGAAGCTGGAAGGTGACGGGTTTACTGCCCTGACACGATGAAACGGGTCGGCCTGCCAGGGAAGCCAACTGTGCTATGCTCACCACTTCTCCAGCTGAAGAACAGGAACAAACAGAAGGAGCAGTAGGACATGAGAAGAAGTGAACAAAAACTATCAATACCTTATTCAATTGTAAGATTTACTGACTGTGCTACAATTTTAATCCATAATTTTTATGGCATTTGCATTTTTCATTCAAAAGTAAAAATCTTTTTGACATCTCAACCTTATCAACTGTCATCATTTCCTGGCCAAGTTATTTATACATCTAACAAATAAATGACTCAACACTGCTCTATTATAAAACAAGTGGTTCAGCTGCATCTTCACTCTTAAATGGGCGTATAAAGAACTATGTACTTACAAGGCAGCCTTGCTTGCATGTCAGGACTAAGTAAAACCCTTTGTGGTAGGACGTTGCTGGGGTTTGGACTTGGATGGGCTGGAACAGCAGCTGCACAGGGGGCAGCAGGTGCCCGAGTAGTCAGCATTGGCTTGGGAGTAGTGGATCTCACTGCAGTTTGAGGAGCAGGATGCACAGAAGGACGAGGTGGAGGAGTGGGTGTCACTGAACACACCACTGAAACCAGAAAAGCATTGTGACATTTGTAAAACCACAAAAAATATCTTTAAACTATTAAAAAGTATCCCAAGATACTGATCAGAAATGCATATTTATGTATTTCCATCTAGCAATAGTCTTCTTGCTTCTTTGTTTATGTGTCACTAACCTTGCTGAACTGCAGGAGCAGGTGCAGGAACTGGGGTGACTTCAGAAACTGCAGGTTTGGGAGTCTGAGATCCAGGTAGAACTGAGCAGACAGGTTTATTCATGAGCAAAACCGGTCTATTATCACCCTTAGGAGGTGGCTGGAACATCCTAAACACAGAGAAAAGGTTTTAGAATTTGGTTCATTTAATACATTTTAGGCAAGAGTTATTCATTTTTAAGACTTTACTTTCTGAAAATTTGTATTACAATTTGTATAAAAGTTCAAGTCACACCTTTAAAGTTCAAAGGCACCAAAAACATTTCAACTTCTTGAAGCAGATATTAACTTCGCCAGCCTAATTTATTAAACATCCAAATCTGAAATACAGGTTAAGCTCCACTCAACAAATCATCTGGCTTTTAAACCTCCAGAACAAATAAGCACCAAAAAATTTAACCAGCATCTATGTTTTTACCCTCTAATGCTCAGATATAGTGTATACCTGTTGACTTTCATTCTGACTGGTTTGGGCCGTGGTGGTGGTGCCGGAGCCTCAGTAACCTCCTGGATCAGCTGTCGGCTGATCTTGTATCGTGGCAGGAAGACATCTGCCTGGTAACGAGTAACACGACCCTCCAAACCGATCAAATTAAACATAGAAAGATCGCAGCGCTGAAGAAAAGAAGTAAGTGTCAAACTTGGACCTTTCTTTTTTACTTTACGCCCTCCTCCCTCCTAACTTGTCTTTCTGCTGACCTTTAGAGGGGGAACATCCAGTGCATCCTGCACCATGGAGGCCGTGTAGAACACGATGGGCTGTGTGATGAAGGGCGACTGGATGGGTCGAGGGTCAAACAGGTTGGGGTGGTTGCACACTTTGCGGAGCTGCATGAGAATGTTGATCACAGACATGAAGTGTCCACTGGCCAAAGTTTCACGAGTTCTGTGGATCAAAAGCAACAAAGCTCAAACTGAGAACCACACAAACTGCAAAAACATCGTAACAGGGTACAAGATGGCTGAAAATTAGCCATATCGAAATAAACTTAGAAAACATTTGTTTTTTTCATCAAATTATTTCAGACAATAGCCTACAAACTTACGAAGCTTGTGCCATGAAGTCGTCATAGAGAAATCGCTGCCTCTTTGAGAGGCGGCAGCGCACCACGTGTTCATATTTTTTGGGCATCTGCTTCTCAACGTCAGCCTTGATCCTCCTGAGAAGAAATGGCCTCAACACCTTGTGAAGTCTCTTCACCAGACCCTCATTGTACTCCTGACTGCCCTCAATCATCCCTGTCAGTGGGTTGGAGAACCACTCTTTGAACTCTCTGTGGGACTGAAAGACGTGAGGCATCAGGAAGTGCATGAGGGACCAAAGCTCCATCAGGCTGTTCTGGAGAGGCGTTCCCGTCAGCAGCAGTCGCCGGTGGCTGTGGTTGGTTAAAGTTAAAACAGAGTTAGATCAATATGCGGGCATTTAAAGGGATTCAATGTAGTGTACAATTATAAAGGAACGTTTTAAGGTTTTAAAATGAAGTAACTCAGCGTCAAATTAAGAACATTGTATGTCTGTATCATCTGCTGTAAGAACTTCCCGAGTTACGTCATCAAAGAGGATTTTCTTTTGCACAGTGTCATCCCGAAAGTATTCACAGCGCCTCACTTCTTTCACATTTTATTATGTCACAGCCTTATTTCAAAATGGATTAAATCCGTTTTCTACCTGAAAAATTATTTGAAAAACACCCCATAATGACAATGTTGAAAATGTTTTCACAGCACTGTCAAACCCTCATGTAGGAGACCTCATGTAGACAGGGTTGTACCTTTCCAAATCATGTCCAACCCACTGGATTTACCACAGGTTGGCTTCAATGAAGCAGCTGAAACATCTCAAGGCTCATCAGTGGAAACAGAATAAACCTCAGCTCACTTTGGAACTTCACAGCAAAGGTTGTGAATATTTATGTGCATATCATTTTTCAGGTTTTTTATTTTTAATACATTTGCAAGAGTAAAAAAATGTATTATATAAATTATAAATTAATTATTATATAAATAATTTTTCAGGAAGAAAATTGATTTAATCCATTTTTAAATAAGGCTGTGAATAAGGCGCTGTGAATACTTTCTGGATGCACAGTATTTAAGCCAAAGTAGTGACTGACTTGTGATTGTGTTCCTTTGCGTTATAATGGATAAAAATGTGACCTAAAAGGACATATTTAAACCTGAGTTTAAATATATCAATGTATATATATATATAAATATAAATATCAGTTAAATAAGCTTTAATTATAACTTGTATGTGCTGTTGGTTCAATGGATCTGCGCTTATCTTAAAAACAGAAATATTGTATTTTGAGTGTGACATTATCTAATATAAATGCTTTTAAAAATATACTGGGATGGAATTTGGTAAAATGGATCAATGGGTATGGCTTACATACTCATAAGAGAAAGCTGAAAATCTCTAGGATGCTGTTGAGTGGATTTAACCATTTGCTTTTCACTGAAAAAACAAATCAATGACAGCGTTCCCTCGCTATAGTGCAAATCACAGCTGTTTTGTGGATTTTTTTCAGCACAATTCTGTAGGTTTTTTTGTTCTGTTTTTTTATACAGCACACCATGTTCTGCGTCCTACTTGGCTTTTGATCTTGTCAATCACTCTCCTCTGTACCACGTCCCCCATACAGAATGTGTTCAGTTTGTCAAGTCTATATACATTTTTGATTGCTTTCATATCTTTGTTTTCATTCTATGATATTTGACTTATTTTTCTATGAAGATTTGAACTTCGAAAGTTTAAACAAAACTGTAAACAGGTTCATGTCTGTCTGAGAAAAGTATATAGTGTGTAGTAAGGGGTGTTAGAGCCTTAAAACATTTGTTTAATCTATCACAGGTTATTTTCAACTCCCAAGATTAATGAGAGAACACTAGTTTATCATAACTTAAAGAAAATGCTTGTAAGTACTTTTAAATCAAGTTTCATAACAACAAGCTCCACATTTGAGAAATGGTACAACGAAGTTCGAAAGAACTTTATTTGTGAATAGTCTCATCTTCTGAATAAAACATTTATTTTTAGCTGATGCAGAAATGCAGCTGCATGAAAATCTTATTTTCACAAAACTCTTGAATCCTGAAAATGGCAGCAAATTCACACGTGTTAACAGGTTAGTCTTGGAGTCCAAAAGGATCTTCAAGTAAAAAACTTTTCTGATTGGAAAGAGTTTAACAATAAAATGTTTAAGCAGACAAAAATGTCTGTCCAGTCTTTAAGTCTTTCTACTCTCCTCACAGTTAAGCTGACAGCACTAGAGTTGGAAACTGATAGAATACAACAAGAATTGCTGAAAATGGTAGAAAATTGGAATTACAAAGAAAACTTGTTCATGTTTTCAAAACTGCACACTGACTAAATCCATGGCTAACATCGGTTCAAACCCTGAAGCAGCAGTCATGTATATGGGACACTATGATGACAAACTTTTTCTGTTCTGACTTTAAAAAAACTTGATTTACGTAATTTTTACAAAAACATTCTGCGTTTGACCATTAAACTTAAGTCTCAAATAAAGCAGGAACTAATTCCTCCAATCATTAGAATTTCTTTCACTTTATATGCATTTTTACGTGGGAGTTTGAGCTCGGCAGTATGTTGTGGCTGGTTCTTAGTTTTTCTCCTGAAGAAGAAAAGTTTTGAACTCCTGAAGAAAAAGAGTTTTTCTTCTGACTTTCATGTTTTAAATGACAACCTCAAGAGACAGGAAGAAGGTTAATGATTCCCAGATGACTCAACGTGCCACTGACTGTTCATATTTGAAACAATAGTTTAGCACCAGTAATAAATAAAGTGTAGTAAACACCTCAGAAGGAAGCTCTAAAGCAGAACTACAAAGTTTGTGTTTTACACAGATTGAGTTGGCATCAATAAAACATCAACCTTTCTGGGGTCGCTCCCTTTGAACAGACCTGTTGAAGTTCAGCAGACTCTGCCAACGCTGGGACTTAAAGTTCTTGATGTTCTGAGCTTCATCGAGGATTAAATAACGCCAAGACTTCCGCCTGAAGGCCTGGTGATCCTGCAGCACCAGTTTATATGAGGTGATACACACGTGGAAAGCATTAGGCTTTGTCCAGCCCTGAGGAGGGAAATGGAAAAAATGTCATTTTTTGGACCTTATTAACTTAAATATGGGTTTATGATCATACAACATACGTGACAGTTTGTTGCAACCACGTATTGCAGTTACACTGGCTTAAACCAGTAGGTACCCAAAAAAATGGGCAAGCAGATCATTTTTTTAAAACAAAACTGATCTGCTATGACTCCACTTGTTAGTTTCTGCCTATATTTAACAATCACTCAAAGACTCCAAAGCCACATGATTTTTTTTCCTTTTCCTAACATATATTTTTGACAAACCTGTCTACAAAGAAAAATAAAATAAAATTACTTGTGAAGAAGAATGCTGCTGGACACTGATAGAACCCAGGGAAACTCATTACCTGTCTCTTAAGCTTTCTTTCCTTCTGACTGCCAAAGTAAGTTAGGATTTTGAACCCAGGACACCATCGTTTCAACTCCATTTCCCAGTTTAGCATCACACTGGTGGGGACAATGATGAGATGGGGGCCCCAGTTCACTTTGGAAAAATAGAAATAAAGGCAACCACAAAAGGAATTTAAAAACAGTCAAACATTTTCTTATGTAAACGCTGCAAAAATGTTTCATGGCTGCTACCTTTTTCACAGGCGAGGTGAGCTAGCAGAGCAATGGTTTGGATGGTTTTACCCAGGCCCATTTCATCAGCTAGTATTCCATTCAGCTTCTTCTCATACATGGTGACCAACCAGTCCAGCCCGATGTGCTGGTACTCTCTTAAAGTGCCATGAAGCAGGAATGGGATGGGAGTTTTAACCTTAAGTTACAAGAAAAGTGGAAGGTTATCCTTTTTTGTTCTTGTCCGTTTTCAGCACAATTTTGTAGTTTATAAAATAAAATAAGAATTTTCTTTATAACTTCTTAACTGACCTTTGTAGTAGCCAGAGTGTAACCTTTGGGCTGCAGGCTCTCAGCAGTAGCAGCAATATGACTGATTTCCTTCTTTGGTCGTGAGCTGGAAGAAGACAGGCCGTCTCCCTCCTTCAGCAAAAGCTCCATTCCTTCATCATCATCTGCTTCCTCATTACTCATTTCCTCCTTGTCACTTTCCTCGTCTCCGGCGCTGTCTCCCGGTGAATCTGAAAGAAAAACATTTCGATGATGCTGTAATTTAACAGACTTTTCTCCCAAGTTTAGGCCTAGACAGGTATGATCCTAAACAAACAAGACAGTACCTGATGAAGACGTGTTGCTTTCCACGTCACTCTCATCTTCTTCTGTCTCCACCTCGTCATCACCAGAAACCTCCAAATTGGAGCTTTCTTTAGAGCTAGAACCAGATGGCGCTTCAAAATCAGACACATAAGCTCCTTTATACTTCTCAAGCAGCTCCTCAATGCTCATTTCCCCTGTGAGTGCAGAATTGATATGATAGGCAACAAGTTAAAGTGAGAAAAAAAACAATAAAAACGTAAAAGTTCAATTTACCCACATCATTTCCATTACATGCATTAGGGAAAAAAAATCACAAATTCAATACCTTCTCTGTTCAAGTCATCAAGCTCCTCTGCATGATCAACATTTCCTTCCATCTTCTCCTGTGCTGCTATGGTGTCCTCTTCATCCTCAGCTGCAAATAAGACGTAAAACTGACACATTTAATACAATTTCAAAGAAAAAAAACAAGTGAAATGCTGTGCTCTTATGAACATCTGAAGCTAATGTTTCCAATCAGTCTTACCGTCCTCTTCATTAGCAGTAAATTCCCCATCTTCTTCTTCATCCCGCGCCTGCTCTTCTTCCTCTTCTGATGAAGACGATGCATTTGAGCATTCTTCCTCAGACACCTTTGGAATTAACAACATGTCACTCAAAGTCAAAATGGAAAACACCTCCAAAGGTAGTAGAAAATGAGAGAGCAAAGATCCTGTGTGACTTCCAGATACAGACTGACAGGATGGTAATGGAACCAACTAGACATTGCAGTGGTGGATAAAGAACAGAGGAAAGCTGCTGTGGTGAACGTAGCAGTACAAAGCAATTGTAACATCAAGAAGAAGGCACATGAGAAACTGGAGAAATATCAGGGGCTCAGAGAAGACCTGGAGAAAACTTGGAAAGTGAAGGTGACAGTAGTGCCCGGGGTAATTGAAGCACTACAGCAGATCCCTGGAAAGACCTCAGACATCTCAATCCAGAAAAGCGCAGTGCTAGGAATAGGAACAGCTAAAATACTGCGCAGGACCCTCAAGCTCCCAGGCCTCTGGCAGAGGACCTGAGCTTAAGGTGAGGTACCACCCGCGGAGGGTGAGAGAGGTGTTTTTTTTTTCTCTATATTACAAACTCTAGTATCCTGCAAAACATAATACATTTAAGATTGAAAGACAATTTAGCGCTTATTTAGAAAAAGTAGTTCCCCTAAATGTATTCAAAGCCTCAAAGAGTGACAAAAGTATGGAAGCAGAGCTGTCAGGTGAAGGTTCTGATTTTAGCTCAAATATTTTTTAAATCGTGTTTATATCGAAGAATAGACATTTTATGGTCAACAGCAGATTTTGACTCATTCCTTCAAAAGCACTTTCAATGTAAACCAGTTTGATGAGGTACCTGTGGAGGTGGTAATTTGAGGGTGCTGAGAAGTTGATCAAGGGGCAACATGCCCTCTTCCTTCAATAGTTCAATTTCCCTCTGATGGCTCTCAGCATCATTGCCCTCCTGCTGCTCCTCCACCTCTATGGTTTCCTCGTCATCTTCCTCCTCACACGGAGGCTCGAAGTCTCTGTCTGTGTGGAGATAAGGGTTTTTGGTAGAGAAAACAATGCAGTCTCTGGTAACGTTTTGAAAAACAAGGTAAATTAAGTTAAAAATAGGTTAAGATTAAGACAACACCAAAATGTCAGAGGTACTCAAATACTACAAATGATGCTTACATTTTAAAGGTAGGTATTAACTTAAAAGGCCACCACCTCAGATTTTAGGACAACTGGGTTAAAGAAATAAATCACTTTGTTTTTCTTAAGGCTTATGTTATTTCCACGTATTTTCGTGCAACCAAGCACAAAAACGGATGGAAATTCACATGGGCCACAGGTAGTACAAGTGCCCAAGATGCCCATCTCTGCATTGCTCGCACATATTTTATGTATGTTTAAGGCTAAATGCTGTTGTTGGTCGCAGGTATTAATCTAACCCTAACTTTAACCATAACCTTCCTCCGGGTCCGTAAGGCCAAGAAAAAGCACAGCACTGGCGGCACGAATTTAGAAAATTAGGTGCGAATAGTTATTTTCTTTTTTTTTTAAACAACATTAGGAGAAAGAGGTTTGTCCCACTCGATCATCTTTTGATTTATTTTGTAATTATTTTGTAATTGTTTGCAGTGATATTTTAATTATCATCATGCTATTTTTGAGCCAGATACCAGCTTGGATGCAGAAACAAAGATGTACATGGATCTAGTCATCTGCAAGTGGATGCATCAGAATGGAACAGAGCAGGGAACTTGTGACCTGCCCAGCGTATTTTATACGTTACAAATAAAATCTTTTTCAAACAGCCCTTTTTTTTTACCTGCTTGAGATTCCCAACGATTTGAATTAGGAAATACTCAGAAAGTTAAGTTTTAAATAACTTAATATAAGCCCTCCATATAGTAAATAAAGTCAGAAAAATGCCACAAGAACATGTTACAAACGCCAAAAACACAATTTCTTATCGGAGTGGGTCTTTAACAGTTATCCCAACTGTTTCAGATAAAGACTGCAGTAAAAAGTACTTTCAAAGTAAAGCCGCACAAATCTTTTTTAGTCAATGGAACAAAATAAAGCAACATCTGAAATATTGAAAACAAAATAAACTTTACAAAAAGAAGGGGAAAGAAGTTTTTAAATTAAATTACACAGGACAAGACCACACTATCATTTGCTTTACCTTCCATCAATTTAGTTTCAAATAATCTTAGTGTTTATGGTCCACAATCCTAGACTTTCAGACCAGTCTGACAGGTTTAACATGGTTTCCATACAGCATTAGCTACAGATCACTAAATTCTCTGTCAAAAACTGTGAACTTATAAATCTAATCGAAATGATCAATCAAATATATACATTCAAACAGCTTTCATTTATATTTAAATATATCTGTGTTGTATGTTATAGAGGCCTTAGCTGTCAAAAAGTACTTTTTACCAATTGAAAACATTTGACCTCTGCGAACACTAGAGAACATTCAGCTGTCAGTGTGTTGCTGTTTGACAACATCTATGTCTCGAGTCAGCTCTTAAAGCATTGAGGTTTTGTAACAACAGTAGAAGTCATCTATGTGACATCTACAGAGGAATACTCACCGTCTTCATCAATGGCGGGTTGATCTGTTTTTTGAGGAGAGACAACAATCTCAGGAGGCCTACTGGGAGCAAGTGACTTGCTGAGAAGGTCAGAGTATTTCTCTGTCTGGCCTACAATGAAGTCCAGTTGAAGGTCTAATGCCTTTTTCCGCTTTTCCTCCAGCCTTGACTGCTGCTTGAATTGAACCACCTTCAAACACAGACAACAGCATCAGCATTGATTACAGTTTTTAATTATGAATGCCAGTACAGACATGCAATAATTATTTCAAAATAAGAGTCTTGAGTTTACAAATGATTGCAAAAGTCTCCCAAAATAGAGATTGCACAGGGACTTCTGTACCTTCTCAACATTACTCCAGAATGATCGGATTTCCTTTGCAATATTGGAGGCAATTTTTCTGATTTTGGCATGTTCGTCTCTTTTTGCCTTTTCCTCTTTTTGCCGAAGATCTTCATGATGTCGCACCACCATTCGTACCACCTAAGAACAAGTCAAAGTTACATATTACAGTAAAAATGCAATGAAGTACATGAATCTATTTCAGTAAGTAACAGCTTACAACAGAGAAACATAAAACAGAAACAACTATTTGTATCTGTGATAATTCAAAGAGGCCTTACTTTTCTGGCCACGCCTCTCTTCCAGCGTCTCTCTTGAGCAAAGTCAGCAGAAAGCCACTGCATCTCTTCACATAAGTAATCCCAATGAACTTTGGGTCGCTGAGGCTCCGTCAAGCGGCTGAGGCGTTTCGTTGACCAGAAGCCCTCACGCTTCAAGGCCTGTGTTCGGTGCTCGATGTCCGCTTCCTGCAGAGCACACACCAATCATGACACCTCTGAAGCATTGGGGTCAAGTGTGGGCATGAAGAAATGTGTATGTCGATGGCTGCAATTCAGGGGTTCTCTCCTCTTTTCTTTTATCATGAGGTGAATCGGGTTATCAGAACTAATGTGATTTTTGCATCTGAGGTTAAAAGGATGAGCTTGTTTGAACATTTATGTGAGCGTATAAAACTCAGGGGAGGGAGGAAAAAAGAACGAAATAAAGAACAGTTCCTAGCCAAGCGCAAGTTGTTTCAATCGTTCACGTTTAAAAGGTTTGATTTATTCGCAAACATCACATCTCAAGTTCCACGAAGAAGCAGGAGTAGAGGAGAGTGCATGGAGACTCAACTTTGCCTGTGGGGTACGTTCATTGCTTTCGTGGGGTTTCTTATAAACCGGTAGGGAACTTTTACTCCATGCAAACTGTTCGTTCATATACAGTAGGTATGATTATCTGATAAGGTAAGATATTTGGACAGCTTTACCTGTCATTTTGTGCTACGGCAGGAAAATCTCACAAGGTAGGACAGATAGAACACCGGCTTATGCTCGTGTTCATTTTTGCAGCATTTTTATCACTGAATGTTGTAACAACATTGTATGGTGTTCATAAGTGCAACTCCTCTATGACACAACAGCATTTACAGCTGTTTATATACAAGTTAGCTTTAAAAATCATAAATCTATGAAAAAGCACAACTCTTTAATGTTTGCTTTTGGATTTTGAGCATTTTTTTCCTTTGAAGGTTTGTGTAGCCTGTTCTAAAAAGCCTCAAAAGTTTTATGTGCTTTACCTTCATAAAGAAATGTCAACCCCTCAAAATGTTTTTTCTACAGCTGAGAGACTAATGGCAGCTAGACAGAACGTTTGAATAGTCGCCGACTAAAATGATTGGGACGAGCAAAACCATTGAGTTTGTAGCTTTTTGATGGCATGGAATGGCAGAACTCAGTTTTTTTTCCTCCATTTGCGAACAGTTAAATAAACCAATTTAAACTAATTTGATTTTTAAGTGTGCCTACATGAAACCATCTTGAAGAGGAATAGCACATTGAGCACATTAACAGCTGTGCAGCATCTGGTTTAAGTTGAAATCTTTGGTGCTTCCACCACAATTGGAATTTTCCTTTTAGGGATTCATTCTGCTTTATTTTCTTCCATGCATACACTTGACCCCAACGTTTTAGAGAGTAGGAAAGAATTACAGGGGGAGTAGGAAAGAATTTAATGGGGTAGGACAGCCTCACGGGGAAGCAGCACACACTCACGAGGGGGTAACACAGTTTAACAGGTTAAAATGTATATGTGTGTAAGAAACGTGTGTGGCTGTCATTAATGAGCTGCATGGAAATAATCCAGCAGATCTGCAGTAGATCCGTGTCTACAGCGCCTCTCTGTCCACGCGGTGAGCGTTTTAAAATCTGCGAGGTCTTTTGAACTAAACCCCGGGAGCCCTTTTTATGCTGGAACTGAACCGTTCAGCCAAAGTTTAATTCACATTCGTGCCGTTCGGCTTGAAAAACGTGAGCGCGGATTTTGAAAAGTAAACTGCTTGGAAAGAGGAAATGTAAACAGATCTGCAGCGGAGTTTTGGTGTGTTGTGACGATGTGTGTCAGATTGCTTTTCTCAGCCCCTGAGCCCATTTGCTCTGAACCAAAGTAAAAAAAAAAAAAAAAAAAAGAGGGCTTGTCTAACATTAGTTTTACACAATGTTGGTGGTTGAAAGTGAATTAACTGGTTAGAGGTTAGGAACTGGAACAGTTGTGGTGGAAAAAGGTAATAAATATGCATTAAATCAAGTTTATGGATGGGAAAAGCTCTGTATCATTACAGTATTCCTTTAGGTGATTCATAATATCTTTATTTTTTAGGGGGTATAAATGTAGGCAAAGGAATTTCACTTACATGTTTAGCAAGTTCTGCCATATCAGTGAGTCTTTCTCCACGCGACCTCTGAGAGGAGGCCTGGTCTGTTGGGGAGGTGGAGGAGGTGTATCCAGCTGACAAAGGGGAGACAAACTTGCCGTGAGGACCTCTGAGAGGCGAGGACTTTTCTTGTCGTGGAGTGGTCCAATCCGTGCTGGATGAAGGACCAAGGAAGGAAGAGGAGGTTGAGGAGGAGACAGGAGACGAGTTGGCAGAGACTCTTTCGGAGATCCACTGACGCACCTAAAACACCAAGGATAAAAATAAGAACGACATTTTTTTTGGGGGGGGGAATTGACAAACATAAAAAAAGTAGAAATCATTAGAAAAAGGGCCAAGCATAACCACAGCAGGAGTTTACACTAAATAAAAGTAAAACTGTTCCAGAAAGTCCCAAGTGAATTTTTGTCAGTATGCTTTTCTTATATAAAAAAATTAAGTGTTTGCTCAAGCTAAAACTAGAATTGATCAGGAGTGATTGTATCTGTCTATCATGTGCCCTCACACTGGTTAAAATGAGGCTATCTGTTGCCTGACAACCTCTGCTTACCTTCAAGAACATCACCTGTCTGGCTGTCCTGTTCTGTCCCTGCTAGAAAACACAAGTGGCTTAGCAAGTGGCAAGCTCATGTAGAATAAAATCACTAATAATAATAATTCTCACACATTTGGAAAGACAGCATAAACACAACTGCAATACTCTTTGGGCAAGCAAATATTGATAACTGCTTTCCATTTATTTGCTGAATAAATTGGTTTATTAAAATAAAATGCATAAATCCTAAAAAAAAAAGTCATTTAATGAATACTTTAAAAGAACATCCCTCAAAAACAACTGTTTACCATATACCTGGACAGAGAAAGTAAAACAAGGCTGTTAATAAAAATAAAAACAATACTAATAACTTTTTTTATCAAAGGGAGGATTGGTTAAAGAAACAAATAAGGATTTTTACATTTGTGAATATTTTTTCCACTCTAAAATAAGAGACATTTTTAATATGTTGCCTCACCGGGACATTGAGTCTTTGTAGGGGTTAATTAAATGAATATGTGATGAAAGTACCTTGTGCGATGAGCTGGAAGAGGTCATTTCGCTTTCCTCTGCTTCCTCATCGCTGTCTTCTTCTTGACTGCTAACCTGACCTGACAAGCTCTCTTGGACTTCCATTTCTCCTGCTGGTTTGTCTTGCTCCATGTCCTCACTGTCGTCATCGTCATAGTCTGGGATGCCCATCAGAGGGTTGCTGGGACTGGCAGCCATTGTAACCTCACATTCACTTTCCTCTGGTGCTGTGAGCATGTGGATGCTGTCAGGTAAAACAAGTGGAGTGGTGTCTGTGGGGGTTTCAACATTTTCGGAAGTGGGATCTGCTTTGTTTGTTGATGTTTTGGTAGAAGTTAAGGCCTCTGGTTTGTTTGTTGAAGCTGTTGCAGAGTCAGATTTAGTCTGAAGAGGTGTGCTACCACTCACACTAAACTGCTGAGCTTCAACAGGAGCTGCTGATTTTTCATCTTCAGAGGGCTGGGTTTGATCTTTCTGGTTGCTTGGAGCCACAGATGGAGATAAGGAGTCTTTTGTGACATCTGCTGAAAGGTACCCCTCAGTGCCAGACCAAGAACCGTGGGAATTTGTCAACACGGTGTCCTCATTCGGTCGTTTCAGGAGAGGAGTTTCTGCTGATTCCTGAACAAGCAGCTTTGGATTGACACTAGAGTAATGTGTGGTGGAGAGTCTTTCAGGTTTAGTTTCGATGGGCACAACCACAGAGTGAATACTCTGTGATGGAGTCAAAGCAGGAGTTTCTTTGGTCCCTTCATGAGCGGAAACACAAGGCTGGTTTTCTAAACAAGACATGTGCACTGAAACCGCAACAGAAGATTGCGCCCTGGTGTTTTCCCCACTAATGTCAACCACCGGGGAGGAGATTCCTAAAGAAATTGTCGCCATTTCTGCTTTTGGTTTAAGAGAATCTGGCCCATGTGTTTCCTTTAAGTCTGACTCTGTAGCATTAGCTTGTACACAGTGGGTCCCAAATTGTGTACTTGTGTCTGCCTGTTGAACAGTGAAAGACTCTGAAGCAACTGCAGCTACTTGAACTAAACAAACCTCACCTGAGTGAGACATTTCAACTGTTTGATTATCTAATATCAAATGCGGCCCGACTGCTTTTTGTACAGACAGATTATGGGAATCGTGCTCACTTGAAGAAGGCAAAGGCTGCTGGGAAATAATGATCGTTTCCCTTTCATCAGCCAAGTGAATAGAAGGTTCAATGTCATGTTTGATGTACTCGTCAGTATTTTCCAGTAATGCATTGAATAAGTTTACTTCATATCCTGGAGACTGAGGTATCTGTGTGCCACTGCTGCCACAGATCGTTTCCTCAGCAACCTCCTCCACCAGACCACAAAACTCATATACTTCCACGGGCTGAGAGTCCAGTTCCATGCCTGCCTGAACACTGCCTTCATACAGTTTTGCTCCTCCGGTGGCGAGTTCATTAACAATGGCAGCTTCACACACAGTGCCATCTTCTCGCTGCACCAGGTAACTCTGATTTAGGTGCATGTTTGACCAGTCGCCACTGATATGAGCCCCCTCTCGGACAACCACAATTTCCTGGGAATTGGCAGAGTGAACAATCTCGGCAATTAGCGAGGCTTCATGGGCAGGGACTGGATCAGAGGTATGGGACATGTCTGTCTTGATTACCTCCCCTGCATGTAGTGAAACAACCAAGTCTGTGTCAAACAGAGGAGCCCCTGCAGAAGGTTTGGGGGAAAACTCTGGCAGCACTGAAGGAGCAGCAGCATCAGTTTGGGCTTCCCTTACCCCCTCATCACCCTGCTCTATTACAGGGGGATTACTGGTGGGCACGGAACTCTTGTCTCCGAGGGAGGAATATAATCCGTGGTGTGATTCTTTAGCCTTTGGGGTCTCAAGTATTTCAGGTGAATGAGGTTGTGTTTCTTTGACAGAGGTGACAACAACCACTTTTGCGTGTTTGAAGGCCTCGACTGATTCTGAAGAGTTTTCCTTTTGCGCATTGCTGTCGTCATTTGGGATCTCCCTGACGGTTTTAGGTTGTGTTTTTGAAAGGTCAGTTTGTTTGTTCTCTGCATTTTCCGCTGAAAGCAAATAGGCTGAAGCATTTGAGTCCTTGAAACTACCTCTTGGTTCTGCAGTATCTGATGCAGTTTTGTGGATGCCCTGTAGGACGATTGTTTCCCTGTCTGACTGCACCACAACCCCATAGTTTGTGGGGTCTTGAACAGTGAAACCAACACTTGATGGAGGGGTGGGGGAAGATGAAACTGTGCAATGAATTTGGGATTGTTGGAGGATATTTCCATCTGTGAGCTCTTGTCTACCAACACCCACTTTTGTTTCAGAGTCGGGATTATACTCCAAAGCGATAGATTGTTCTTCCTGGGTCCCCAAAGTAACCACAGCCCCCATATGTTCTTGATGAGGCTGAATCTTGCCTGTTTGACTATCTGAGTGGCTTTCCTCTTTATCATTTTGTATCCCGTCCTGAAGCTCTTGCACTGAGCCGTCAATCCGTGCTGGGGGACAAGGAAGATTCGAGAGCGTTTGCATCTTAGAAGAGGAACCACTGTCCTGACTGAAGGACACTGGCAACGACTTAGCAATTCCAACAATACTCTCCTCAGTGCAGACTTCTTCTGCTGTGACGTCCTTAAAATTGCTGCTTGGGAGAGTCTCAGAAAAGGTTGCTGAAGGGTCCATGCCAGGGAATACCGAGCTGTTGCCGTCCGGCAGCGACATGCTGGATGGATTTGCAGATGGAGGGATCGGGCAGGGGGCAGCTGCGACCGACTGCGGGGCATGCCGAGGTGACTCCCCAGCCACATTCTGCGCAGCCTGGGGGTTACCACCCAGCACATCCACAGCCGGAGAGGCCTGCTGCCACACCGCCTTATCCGCAGAGCTTCCTTCCTCTGTGCTGCTTTTGCTACACACAGCACCTGGGGAGGGACGGGACACATGAGGTTAAAATTAAAAAAAAAAAAAAAATTGTAAAAGTTCAAATTGACACTTTTAATCAGTGGAAAAAAATAATTTTGTTTCTTTGATAAAATGTCTTGGTGCCTGGAAGTCTGTGGGTTCCACCTCATACCTGCACTGATATGACCAAATGGCATGAGTCACCCAAAAATAATGTAAGCTTCCACATATCTGAACAGACATTTTGCAAATGAGAGCTCACCATGCCTTTTTGATGCTCGTCTATCTACACCTTTGCATATCTACAATTAGTAGCAAATATTAAAGTTGCATTTTTTTTCATCTATTTTAAAAAAGTTCCTAGTGGTCTTTTAACTATCATCGTGTCATTTTTTTGCCAAAATCAAAAGGCCTGTGTTGTTTCATAAAACATAGTTTATGCAGAGTGGCAGTATTTCATTGAAAATTTGCCTCTGAGTTGTGGTGCAGAGTAAGCCCGCCTACATTTCCCTATATCAATTTATTTACACTCTGTTCCATTAGCTTACAGCCCCTCACACCCCCAACCTAACATTACCAGTGCAGCAAAAATAGAAAGGGATATTGGATCTATCCAGTCTGAGCCAGATGTCAACTCGGACGAGGAAAACAAAGACGTACATTGGTCTATTTGTCTACAAGAGGATGCATCAGAATGGAGTGGAGCAGGTAGCTTGTGGCCTGCTGTTTTAGGTTCCACGTCACATCAACAAGCTTTCTGAAATGGCTTTTTTTTTTGTCTGCTCCTTTTTCACAGCAATTTTGATATAAAAATACTCAGAAATGCAATTCTGACGTTTTCTTTATATGTCTTCCATCATCAGAAAAATCACACAAGGACATGCTAAAAACACAAAATAACATCATTTTCATTGACAGAAGTTTGTCATCTTTTTCTTCATTTTATTAAAAATCAATGCATCCTAGTTGCAGGTGATTACATGTAGAAGTGGATTTTTTCCCCCTCCTGTTAAATCACACACGTGAAAGCGCAAGTGGGAACATTATCCACACTCACTGTGAAGGGCTTGTGTGAAAAAGCAAGTAACCTGTTTTTCTTAAAAAATAAATAAACTTCATAAGAATGACTCGTGTAAATCAAATGTCTTGAGATGTTCTGTTACCTGTCTGTGGCGTGAGACACAGATCTTCTGTGCTTTCTACTTCCAGGATGATGAAATTAGGATCCCTTCCACATGTTCTGAAGAAATCGACAAAAGCAAAGCAGGTACTGTGTTGAACTGGGTTAAATAAACCATTTATCACATTTAAAAATAAAAAAGGCAAGAAATGGGTGCATCGAACACAGTATGACTGTGGGAATGGAAGTTATGCCAGGCTTCTGCAGAGAGCACCCCAAGTCATTTTAATCAGACATTCTATTTTTATTCAAAACATCACAGTTTTTTAATAGAAAGGTCGTGACAGAGGTAAATAGTTTAGGTGATCTCCTAATGCTGCTACGAGTGGTTCATCTCGCAACAGCAACAGAACAACAGAATAAATTCTCACTGGGGCAGATCGAAACGAGCCGATCCAACGTACGCTTGGTGCAGTCGCTCACATGAAATGTTGGGAATTTTGCAGCAAACGATTTAAAGCTGGCAAGCCGGTCGGGCCTAAATACGTTCAATGTTTCCTGAATGCGTTCCATTGTGGCTAGTTGTAGCCACATGGACTTAAACATCTTTCTAGCATTTCCCTCCCTTTATTCACAAGACTTGCGTCTGCCGGTGGCGCCAATTGTGTAAAATGTATATCTACTTTTAAACTATTTTACTGAGGGAATGGTACAAGACTAAAGTAGTGTTAGGGGTTTAGTAATACTCAGAGGTTAACGCCTAGCGTTGCCGGTTAGGCTTGTGTGGTTTGTTGGCTAACTAGCATTAGCCTCTACAATAACACTGATTGTGTGGCACAGGAGCCTGCTGCTAACTAGCAAGCTAAAATAGTTGGTAACTGGATTTGATGCGCAGGCGCCCGATTCCATTCGCGGTTATGTAATGCTTCAGACTGAGGGCACTCTTATTGTGCAGACACATTTGATATACAACTTCAATGTGACAGAAAAACATCAAAGTCTTATTAAAACCCGCTACTGCCTTCACTACGGGTGGTGGTGATGGGGTACTCGTGACGTCACTGCGCGGGGGTCAAATCCCTTTAAAATATCTATATTTATTTAAAACTTATTCCGAGTCTCAGCTGTCATTAAAGTATACTTAGACATTAAAACATATTCGCATATATATAAATTCAAAATAAAATGTTCAATAATTTTACGGGGGATTTAGGGGGACCCACACTATGTCACGGCGGGTTCTTCAACAGCGACAATACGGAAATTTCGTTTCAGTTGGATTTTTGTGGCTGCATTAATGCGCGCTGTCATTAATTTACACAAGTGTTTTAAGACTGCCCGTCTTCGTCCACAGCATAGTCACTATTTGTGTGTATGCAATCCACACAAAATAGAATATCAAGCAAAATTTATCTAATTGTGTTCTTTCGTTAGTCAGAGTCCCCCCTCAAGTTCCCCGTTACTTCCTCCTTGCCCCCCTCCCTGTCAGGGCCGCCATCTTAAGTTCCCACCTACCTTAAATTTCCGACCAATTTTCTTTTACTAAATTCTTGCTAAAGAAGACGTCATCCGCGTAAAATCGTACTCAATCCGTGATGCCAGTAATCCAAACTATCTCCCGGTACCCAACGAGGTACCACTAGGTCGGTGGGAAGAAGTTAAAATACGGACCGGGAGAGACTGGGTTTCGGCGCAGAATGTAGCGGTCGCGGGGAGGAGACTTTACGCAGCGAAATGGTGGAGGATCGCCGCTGCTGACAATGTGCAGAACAAGCCAAGATCTCGCGATATCACCAAGCGCGCCACTTTAAACCTGGATTTTTCTGTTTAGGTTTCTTATGATTTACTGATGTTTAATAATAGGTACAGCAGTATTATTCTCGCTTTATCAAGTTCAAAATAAACTAGTAATTTGACCATTTTATTCACGATGATAAAGCAACTTAAACGCGGATGTTTCTTTATAATTATTTACGTATCGGCTCTAATTACCTGTTTGGAAGTGGTGTTCATTGGTGAACGATACCTCTTAAACAGTATGAATTAGTACTTTACCTTAGAAATTGAACTTATTTTATTGTTTTGTTTAAATACTACTGTATGGAAACCGTATGCGTGCATTGTTCTCAGCTCGTCAGGGACTGACATCAATCATTTTCTTGAGGTAAAAAATGACATTTAAATGTTAAGGTTCTGAACACAAAGAGCCACACAACAGAGTAAACAACAGTTCATTTAATAATTAATCTTTGTGGTCTCTAGGGGGAAGGTCTGCAAGGTATAAAATGGTCATATTAAAATAATTGACCCAGTCTTTTCCCTCACAGGATACCCACTGTGTAATTGCCTTTTTGACACATCCTTTTTTTCCATGCCTTTTCAGCAGATGTCTCACTTAAGCAATGTATATAATTTTTTTTTTCCTTTTTCAGAAGACACAACTTGACAGTTCAATGTACAAGGCTATAGTCTCAACAGACAGCACACAACCAGTGGACACACAAACAAACCTCGCTCTTAGCTTCATGGTTGCAAAACAGTTCCTTAAGAGGCAAGATGTTGCAATGGATTCGGCTTAATGTTCACAAGTTTATTTTGTGAAGCGAGCCTTTTGTAGTCTTGTACAATTTGAGACTATACTAACTGGGGAGAGTGCTGGTTGATACTCAAAACAATGACAAATAACATAACAGTGAATATATTTATTATTATAGAAGATAATTAATATTAAGAATAATAATTACAAAGGCATTTTCTATAGACTACTATAATCTGGTCCTGCTCATATAGTCAAGGGGAGACTGGGAATCAGTTACAGGAAGCTCTAAAATACTGTGTTCGCTCACAGTGTAGCAAAGTTTGTTTTTCCTCCATCCTTTGGGAAAAAAAAAATACAAAAAAAGCTTAAATCACATGAGTGAAGCTGAGGGTTTAGAGCAAAAGTAGGAAACTGAGGTACAATGTTTACAGGTCAAAACTAAATGGCCCAATAGGTATTCTGCCTTTCACAATGACAGAGGAAAACATAATAAAGCACCAATCCTACATGCATGTTTGTAAAAACCTTCACCCACCAATACCTGAAGTATGTTGAAGAGGGCAATATGATTTCTCATATATAAACAGGGTCAGGTCGAAACACATCTTCAATGTGTTGTTCCTGGAGTAATTTTCAATCCACCTTGAAAAGGCTTTCTTAAAAGTTTGGATTGTAATCTACCTGATGAATTAAAAAATAAGCTGTGCTTTACCTCTGCTTACAGCTTTCAAATTTGATCGTTGTTTCACCTAAATCCCGTATAAAATATATTTTAAGAAGTGGATGCATGTGTACCTTTGAATGAGACTGATAGAATCAGAGAGACATTTTTTTGAGTCTTGCATTTTCCTCCCTTACACAACCTCCAGTCAGTCAAAGTCTATCATTTTTGACTTTTTTTCTGGAGACTGGAAACAGTCTGGCTGTGTAACCGGGAACACAGGGTATATAGTAGTCTACAGGAGGAAAGGGGGGCAGGTTGGGAGCAGCACAGTGATCCTGACATTTCCCTTAATCTCCACCGGGGTTGTCCCTGTACTATCTGGACTCTCCATCTTTGTGGGTGCTGTACAGGGCCAGGTCACCTGGCCCTCCAAGTCTTGAACTGCGGGGCGGTGTGGACGATCGGTTGGCAATGGATGGAATGAGTGGAGGTGGTGCCCCAACGGAGAGTGCTCCCACCAAGCCTGCAGCGGTCTTTGTAAGGATGCCATTAGGCATGTGTTGTGGGTTGATTGGACCTAGGCGTGAGTACAGGCTGGCGTGGTGCTGGGAAGCAGCTCCTGAAGGAAGAGGATGGGTGAGAAAGCCAAGGTGGAGCTGGTCCAGATGAGCGGCGGCAGCAGCATGGGAAGGGTTTGAAAGGTGGGAGCCGGGAGGCAGGTGTGAGTGAATCCCAAAGTAGCGTGCCCGTTCATAGTCGTGCCTGAATATCTGTGCTCGCTGTTCCTCATCAATCAGCCCACCACCGGGAGGTCCAAGCTGAGGTGGGCAATCAAAAGGGTGAGCCATCAGGCCAAACTCTGGCCCCACAGCGGAGGAGGCATTGGAGGTAGAAGTTGGAGGGTGCTGAGGGGCGGCCACGACTGCTGCAACTCTTTCAGCCTCCAGGATGCGCTGATGCTGGAGAAGACGAGCAAGGTGTGGGTCAGATCGCAGGGCTAAGTGTGGATCAGGGTGAAGTGCCAAAGCCTCCCGACGACGTTGCTGCTGAGGGGCAAATTCTCTCCACGGGTCCCAGGTGTAGCTATGAGGACCCTGTGATGGTCCTGGAGGAAAACGTTCTCCTCCTGGGCCAATTACGAGACCAGCAGTGCCTGCTGTACTTCCCAGGTACGCCTCAATGGCCCTTTTGTGTTCAAGCACCAGGTGTTGATGTGAGGGGGCATTGGGAGTGGGTGGGGGAATAGGAACACCAGGAGTGGGAGTTAGTGATAAAGACGAAGAAGAAGGGGTCCCAGAACTGGGGTGGTGTGGATGGCTGTTGGGTCTCTCAAAGCTGTGGCTAGGTGCTGGAAGAGGAAGGGTGATAGGGATGTGCTCTGGTTCCTCTTTCCGCTCCTCTTTTACTTTGACTGGTGGAAGAAGTAGAGGAGGTTTGGACACAGGGGTGGTGGTACGATCAGACTTCTTGCCCTGAGACAAAGAAGCAATAGAGGAAGAAGCTGCAGATGAAGAGGGAAGATTACTGTCCCTTTGGGAGTGTGAAGGTTCACTGTGAAGGTTGTGGGACATTTGGGCCTGTGGCCGTGGATAAAGGTCCAGAGGAGATGGGACTGAGCGGTTGGAGGGTGGGGGAGTAGTAAGCACGGAAGATGAGGAAGAACGCGGCCGGTCCCGGTCTGCTACTAAAGATGAAGAACCAAGCGAACCCCTTGATGACGTTGGAACTGTCCTCTTGTCCCCATCTCGGTCTCGCTCACGGTCTCTGTTCAAGCTGCGTGTCAGGTCCTCGAATAGCCCACTGCTACCCCCAAGAGCGCTGCTATGACCATTGACATGGGGGACTGGGGTGCTACTACGAGGTTTAAAAGAGGGGGCAACCGGAGACATCCTCACAGGTTGTCGCCCGTACAGCCCGTTGTCCCTGTAAAACAGGATGAGGTCAGGATGAGAGAGCTTAGTACCAAAAAATGTGAAGCCTGATCAGATAACAGGGTGGTGGCAGATCTTTAAAAAAATGAAGATTTTTGAACTAGTAGAAGGCATGAAAAAAACTCTTAAACATCTGAGATGTCACTAGCAAAACACAAAAACAACACACACTCTTTGATCTACCATAACTCTTTAACCGTTTACATGGTCAATGGGAATTAGGCGATTCTGACGTGGAGAAAACCAGCTTTTCTCTTTGGCTTTGCACAAATATGCAAAACATCACTAACATAAAGTGTTGCATAATGGCATAAAGTCAAATTTCTCTGTGACAGAACCAGATAATTTATATTAATTGGGTAAGAGCTTCACTACTGTAAAGTGTTGTATGTCAGCGCAAAGCACCTTCTTTCCACTCCAGAATCTGCTGGATTTACTTTAATTGTGTGAGCGGTTAAAGAGTTATAGCATTTGAAAGAATGTAAACATTAAAGCTAAAGTGCAGATGTTAAAAGGTTAAACTGCTTTAAATTCTGAGAAAATGGGTCTCAATTTTTTTGTTTAGTCAAAAATCTGCCCCAAAAAAGTTATTATATTAGTTATTAAAGTATTTAAGGGTGTATTCAGACTGGAAAAGTCTGTTGGTCCAAACTGAGTCCGCTTAATATGGTCCGGATTTAGTCCTGAACCATGTGACTAAAGATCTCTTCAGTTATTGGCCAGGAATTATGGGGGTGGGGCAAAGGAATGAGAGAAAGAATAATGAAAGTCCTACGCTTTGCAACGGTGGAGGTAGCTGTAAGGCGATTCCTGAGGAGACAATGGCTAAGAAAGTACGCTGATAAGTGTTAATGCAGATAGACTGTCAGGAAAACAGTCTGAGAAAAAATGTGTATCCTGTTAAAAGATGTTTTACTGAGTCTGCATTAATCAGACAACAGTTGCTGTGTCTTATTGTTGCTACACTACTGTGTTTACATCAGATAATGCCCGGCTATGGTGGGTGCTTTGGTCAAGTTGTTCAGCTCTTCAGACTGAGGAAACTCAGAGCGAACCGAAGCTCAGTCCAATTGGAAACTAAACGAGGCCACCTCGAAAGATGGGTTCGAGAGCGGCTTCTGGTCCTGGACCAGGGTTCGCTTGGGTGTTTACAGAAAAAAAAAAATGTTCTGGATTATAGGAGGAAACAAACTCAGGTTCACTTTAAGCAAACTAAATACGTCCAGTATGAATACACCCCAACACTATCTGACTAGTAAATGTTTACTTTTTTTGAGCCATAACATTTAATCTAAAGGTGTATTCAGACCGGGAAAATTGATTTGAGCCCGCTTAATCTGTTTTGGATCGAGTCCTGAACCTTGCATTTGGTCCGTATTCTGACTGCCGTCAAGCGGACTTTCCTATTGCAGCTTTTAAACAAAACCACGTGACTTCACTCATTGGTCAGAAATTACGAGGGTGGGGCAAACACTACAAGAACACAGGGGCAAACAACTAGAGACGTAAATTATGGAACTCCTGCACTTTGCAATCCTTGTCGGGATTCACTTAATAAATCTTTATATTTTGTTGACCAATTTTGAATGTCTGCATCAACGTCAGGTTCAAGAAAGCAGTTCAGTCTGAATACACCCTAACACCTTCAACTTGGGGCTGGGCGTTAAAACGATAGCTATCGATATCGCAATAGTACTTTTTATCTAGCTGTTCTGTGTCCTGTGTGACCACGGACCGGCCTTTAAGACGCGGCGGATAAATACAAGATTAACTCATAGGGCATTCATAAAATGTTATTTTCTAAATAATAACAAAATTGAATCCACTGTTTTAGCAGCGTCTGTGTAGCATAACAGAGTCTGTCTTACACTGAAAACTGACCTGTCAGATGTTGTGCTCAATCCTCCCACCTCCTTAAATCTGCAGCTCTAATTTCAATAATGATATATAATGACAATAACCCAAAACATTTGACTGTTTTAAGGCATTTTTTGTTATGATTTGTAATAAAATATGATCACCTGGAGGCAGGATTAGGAAATCTCTAGTAAATCTGTCCTTGTTTTCTCAACATGTTTGAATTTGAGTTTACAGTTAGATAACAGTCAAGACGTGTTCATACCATGTATACATTACTTTTATGCAATTTCATATACCCAAAATATAAAAGTCAGAAAATAAAAAAAAAAGCAAAAGGCCTGAAGTATTTCTATGTGTTAGAATAGTGTTAGAATTTGGCTGATAAAATATTTTTTTGGCTGGCAGAATTTTTTTTTTTTTTAATCTTTTGGCCAACTTGGCCAGTGTTTCAAAAATTAGATTTCGGCCCCTAAGTGGAGGAATTTAAGTTATTTAAAATCTGAAAAAAAAACAGAATAATGTGCACTGCAAATTGTGCAGAAGGCATGTTCCTACTAAACCTGGAAATACCACCAACCTTTATTATCACCTGAAGCAGTGCCACCGAGCATGCTCAATCTCAGACTGAAATAAACCATAATTCTCCAGAAAAACAACAAAATAAAACCTTCAAAGCAGCAACAGTCTAAACTACAAGAAGAAATTCAAATAATTTGCTTTTAGTTCCTAGCTTATTCACAGGATGTTGACAAAAATGTTTGTCAATTTTACATTTGTTTCTATAATACTTGAAAACATTAGAATCTATGTTTGCTTTGTTTTTAAATGGAACTGATCAAGCAGTTTAGTGTCCTGTTTTATTCATGTTCTCTTTTGAAAACTGCAAGCTTTCACTTTAATTTTCACTTTAGTTTTTAACATTTATACTTTCTTTTGTTTTCTGGAAAAAAAAAACATTCCATCATGTTCTTTTAGTGCATCTTTTATGTTTAAAGTATGATAGGAGATAAATATTCAAATCCAAACTACCTGCTGATAAGTACACATTTCTCCTGTGAGCCACAGAGCATTTAAATTTGATAGATATAGTTATTTGGTTTATTCCGTGAAATATATCGTTATCGCCTGATATGAAAAAAAAAACACTGTCGTGATATAAAAAAATTCACTATCACCCATCCCTAGTTCAACTGCAATGTAAAAGGAATCTATGTGCAACTGTCACCACTGAAATATGATAAATAAAAGTAGTATGAAGTATCAGTATGAAGAAAAACTGATGTCATTACCGATCTTTTTCATCCTTGATGTGAGGAATTTCTCTCCTCTCGCCATCCTTTGCTCGATCCCGTTCTTCCCTCTTCTCTGGTCCTTTAGCCCAGCTGGGGCCTCCAGGAAAACCAGAAGGGCCACTGTGTAGACGGTTCCAAGCATCATGATGGCTGGAGGTGGGCAAGCCCCCAACCACACCAGGTGGGGGGTCTTTAGGGCCAAACATAGAGCCAGCTGCATAAAGAGCATATTTTACAGTTTTAAAAAATTACCATGAATTTATCACAATAAAACTTGTTACTGAAATCATGTTTTGTTGTTTGCATCATGTGTAACTTGGTAAACATTACGATCAAAAATCAGTAAAAGTAAAAACCACAAATAAGTGGCAGGTTTTTCCTTTGTACTTCTTAAACACTCAAAAGACATTTATCAAAAATAATCTTTTCCTTGCTAAGTAAAGTGTCTTCCACAAACCCTTTCATTGAGTCGCTTTAGCACTGGAGAACCTTGTTTAGCTCGCCCAGCTCAGTCTAGTTGATCAAACACAACTAAACAGTGGGACAACTTCCCACCAGACCACGATTGAAAGTCCAAGTTTCTTAAATGTTTGGTACATGCGTTAGCAGTGGACTTTTGGACCATGTTCAGTCACCATGGCTACTGAAATTAAGGCATACAACCTTGTACTCGTATATCAATGACAAACCCCAACACAGCCATTCACACAGCATGTCTCTGTGACAGCTGAGTTGTAGCTGTGCTATGAGACAGGAGAGAAAAATGTTATAACAGGAGAAATCCATTGAGAGATGATAAACATAAGCCCCCGTATAAGTTCACAACAAAATATTCAACACAAATCGGTCCTAAAAATATAACAAAGGAAGGAATTAATTTTTTCTTCTGATCAAATTAAAATCACACTGATCCCAAATTGTACCAATAGAGAATAAATGTGCATGATGCTACACTTCTGGCAAAAACAGAACAGTTAGGTTTCTAAGGAAAGCTTACAATAAACGACAACATTTATTTTATATTTTGGTCTCTTCCCTGCCGGAGGTAGCAGAGCTGAGGATGTTGAGGTTCTCTCTGATAGTGATAAGGATGGATAGGATCAGGAATGAACACATCAGAGCACATCTTTGACATGCTCTTTTGACGGCAGAGCTATATGAACCAGACCTCAGTTCCTCATACGCAATGGAGCAAAACATTTTTATAGTCACAGATTCTGCAAGTTTTACTTGTTTACTTAAAAAGATGAGAGAGGTCTATAATGTAATGTAACAAAAGTTCTCGATACTCTTTAATGTAACCCTGATTGATAATGATAGAGGTAAAATGTTTCCTGTAGGTCTTCACCAGGCTGCAGCTGTTATTTCGTTATTCTGTTAGCTGTTATTTTGGTCCATTCTTCCAAGCAGATCCTCTCTAGAGCTGTGAGGCTTTAGGCTGTTGCTGGAAAACACAGTTTCAACTCCAGGCAAAGGTTCTCTATTGAATTAAGGTCCAGAAATGTTCAGATGGTATTTGGCAAACTTTAGGCGGGCCTGGACATGTGCTGGTTTAAGCAGGTCAGTGATCTTGTATGTCTTCTATTTTCTAATAATTGGTCCAACAGTTGATCTTTTCCTCATCAAGCGACTTTCTTATTGTAGACTGGTTCATCCAAGTCTTGTTCAGGTCAACAGTTTTGTCCCTGGTGTCCTTTGACAGCTCTTTGGTCTTGGTCATGGTGGATAGATTGCAGTCTGACTGTTTAAGGGGTGTGGACAGGTGTATTTTACACAGATAACCAGTTCAAACTGGTGGTATTAATACAGGTAACAAGTAGAGGATTGAAGAACTTAAAGAGGAAGTAACAGTTCTGTGAGGGACAGCTTGTTTGTAGGAGCTAAATACTTATTTTCTGCTCCGTTATACAAATACCTTCTTTAAAGATCATACAATGTCATTTCCTGGATTATGTTTTTACATTCTGTCTCTCACAGTTGAAGTGTATGTATGATGAACTTTACAGACCATGTCTTTTTAAGTGAGACAACATAAGGAAGTGGTGACTGGCTTTTTTGCTCTACTGTATGTAAATGGCTGCAGTTATAAAAGCGTTTGACAACCCGGGAAAAACTGATAATTCTGTCTTTATGTTCACATAATAAAATCTGTCAACTTTTTTCCGTCCATAATAAAACTTATTTTTTTTAAGTAGACTAAAATGATCTGTTTTATAGATCTTTTTGAAATAAAGTTTCACTAAATTTAAAACTGTGCTGGAATTGCTGCTACCTGTAAACAGAAAATTAAATGTATATGTAAATAACAAAAGAAAAAATGTATGCAACCCTAATTTTGTCTTGATTAATTAAAGTCATCCTCAAAAAGTACAATTCAACAATCTGGTCATGAATTCACATGGGCAGAACACTTTTGTGGTTTTGTTATTTTTGAACAAAGTCCAAATTTATTGTAAAATCATATTGGTTTAATTTTTTTCAAATGATTTTACCCGCACCTGGAAAACTATAAGGCTTGTGTTTAGAATCTGAAAGTATGTAATTTCAACATGCCACACATATATGCTCTGGTTAGATTTGAGACTGTATTTAAACTAAACCATAAATTTAGCAAAGACAACTCAACACTAACAAAGTGTGTTTCAAACAGAAACAACTGTGAGTTCAGGAAGTTTTGAGTTATCATTTTTTATTACGATTTTTTGAAGTGTTGGATTGAGCCTTTTTTGCGCATTCTCATTGTTTGGTATTGCAAATGCACGAGTCCTTTAGAATCAATACTGCACACGTGTAAAGTTTACTAAAGTGACTGCCTTATGAGCAGAATACACTGCAGCTCCAGCGATAAAACAACTAGAAGCCACATGTCGGAATAGGATCAATTTCAGCTATACTTTCACATAAGGAAAACATACAGGTTTGATTACACGTGTCTTAAATGGCAGTTTGAGATTTGAGGATCTGTGAAAAGAAAAAATACCTAATACAATTTCCGACAATAAGGCCAGCATTTTAAAAACTATAAAACTTAGTTTAGGGTGAGCAAGAAACTCAAACAAAAACAATGACCAGACAGATTTGAAAAATCTTGTTAACTAAAAACATATTTAAGTTTTCTTTATACCTGAAAATTAATTTTATTTAAAGAATATATATAAAAAAAGAAGATAAAAATTTTAGCAATGTAAAGTTATGACGCTTTTTCACTTAGTTATTTGTTCAGGCATGAACTTTATATATTCTAAAAGTAGAATATGAACTACATTAGAAACCTTTCGGCAGTGCCTGAGCTCCAGAACAGTTCCTTCTACTTTTGATGTGCTCTAATCAACACAGGTTGTACCAAACAACCACCTGCATTGATTTAAATGTCTTTTAACGCCCACGTACGACTCACATGTGTATGATTGCATTTAATAAAAAACAAACCCAGTGTCGGGCTGCCGAGTCCTCCAAAGGCACTTGAACCAAGGTTTCCCAGTGGGGTGAAAGGTGGAGATCTGCCATAAGGATCTAAAGCAAAAATTAAAAAAAAAAATAAAGTCAATAAAAACTTTTAGAAAACTATATTTTAGCTTCAACACAGCTCACATATTTAATCACAAGGCAAACTAACTGAAGTGGACCAAACTACACATTTCCAACAAAAAAGATTTTTCAAAAGATTCTTTGCAGTTCACATTCAGATTAAACAACATTTTTAGATAGGCTTACCCAAGTGTGCGGTGGGTGGAAGAAAGGAGGAATGTGGTCCTGATGGAGAGATGAAAGGAGCTGCGGACGGATTGACTCCACCTAAAGAAAATGAAATATGTTTTACTACACAATAACTGCGGAAATTGTTCATTTATGTACCACGATGGCACAAAAGTAGAAACCAAATTCACAGAAGACTTTAACACAACCTATGCTATCTTACAGACAATGGTATTAACAAAATTGTCTTGTTTTGTTCCTTTTGTCTCTGTCTCTGCTGCAAATGTTTAGCACCTGGGGCTGAGAACAGACTGGGAGGTCTGGTTAAGTCATGGGTTGGAGGCAGACTTCTTCCCATGGGTCCAAGTTGGCCCAGCCCCCCAGCTCCAGGAAAACGGGCCAGCAAGTCGCCGCGGAAGTCCAACTTATGAGGATCAGCCTGCATCAGCTGCGAGTAGAACAAATGAAAAACCAAACTCTTATGGATATTTTATAACATAGGAACTAAAAAAAACACCAGAGAATTGTAAACTTTTATGTAAAAATTGTGTTTTATCTTGTCATTGCTAATCATAAAAACTTACCTTTACTTTTTTCTGATGACTTAGAATCATCCAGGCCACATATACATGCATAGCGCACCATTTTCCTGGCTTCTGTAAAACACAAATATCAGAAAGTTTTACCATTAGATTTTATGATTATTGTATGTAAATTTAAAGCTTTTGGACGGACAGCTAAATGCTCTTCCTGTAGTTCCACAATATCCCATCTGAACTTAGCACAAGGTTGAGGTTTTGCAGCTGAACATGAAATTATTGGTGTGAGCGCAAACACAAATACACATACACACATATACACAGTATAGATATATATATATATATCTATAAATATACACACAGTATATTTTCCCCAGCATAAGGCACACTTAAAATACTACACTTTTTTCAAAAATAGGCTTTGCAGCTAATAATCCAGTGCGCCTTTTGTGTGGACCGATTTCCAAATCTGTAAAAATTTTCTTGTGCGACTTTGGGGAGCACTCCGCTCAATTGACTGTCGGACCATTTCTCTCTGACACTGGAGCGGCGAGCACACAGATGAGCGGGTTGTGAGCATTTTGAGGGACTCAGGTGGGTCAAAGACAGTGATTCTGGAAGCTGTGCTCCTAGGAAACAGTGTGGCTGGAGAAAAAAATTATACCACATCTCGAGTTACTGCAGATCCCATCGTAGTGCAACTGAAACATAAAGATCGACACAGCATTTCAGAGGACATGACTCTTGCGCAGAAAGACTGCGCTTCCCACACGCATGGCTGCATGCCCCGCAGTCATCTAGCAGTACTTTAAGCACATTTTTTTCCAGTATGTTTGCACGTGACGCTGCGCAAGAGTCACATGAATTAAGCCCTGAATTAATGTTCAATCACACTTGGTGTGGTCCCCTTCAGGCCTTAAAAGAAAGGGTGACCAGTGCCCCCGGAGGAAAAGTGAAATAAAGCGCGCGTCTTTGTTCATGGGAGAGATGGATGACAGACCATGCACACACTTTTACTAAGACTGAGAGGCAGCGCCAGGTGAGTTACACTGCCATATGTGAATGGATTGTGGATGCTCAGGCTAAGGTCTCTTCTTTGGCTGGTGTCTGAGTTCTCGCTAAAGCCGGCGTCATTGCCAAACAACCGCCTCACAATGAGACAGACTCCGACAATGATGAGAGGGAACCAGCATGTTAGATTACGCAGCTGTTTAATTCAAACACTGAAGATGTTTTGTTAGAGAAGATTGATTACAAAATAATGTGAGTAGATTGTTAAAAAGTCGAATAAAGCTCTTCTAAACTCACTGTTTTGGTTCTATTACCTTTTTTGCGCCTTATAATACGGTGCCCCTTCTGGTGTGTAAAATACAGTGTACATGTATACATACATATATGATTATATATACACATAGAAAAAATATGCAAGAAGGAAGTATTTACTCTATGGAGTGTGTAGAAAAATGTTTGAGTCTGATGGTTCTATTAGGATGTGTAGGGGCAGACAGCAGACCAGCAGCAGCCAAGATTACAAGAGAGTTTAGTGCAAAAAGTGTGTGAAAAAACGAGACGGTAAAGCAGATTACAGGCTTAAAGACCCACTCTGATGAAAATCGTGTTTTATTTTTTTGAAAAACATGTTCTTGTGGCACTTTTTGTGACAGAGGACATATTTGTATAAAATGAAGCTCAAATTTACATTTCTGAGTACTTCTTTATTCAAATCATAAATCAGAAGCAGACTAAAAAAATCTGTTTGAAAAGAAATCATATTTGTTATGTAGAAAATACACTGAGCTGGAGAAGCTCCCTGCTCCACTCCGTTCTGATGTGTTCACTTGCAGTTATATAGACTTATGGATGTCTTTGTTTTCCTCGTCCAAGCTAGCATCTGGCTAAAAACTCCAACATTGCTCGCTGTTTTTGTTGTACTGGTAATGTTGGGCTGTGGGTGTGAGGCACTGTAAGCTTCCGGATGGGTGTTGAGACGGGGGTGTGTTCCTTTGTGCCAACAGTTCTGTCCACAACTAACTGGGAACACTTTTAAAATGGATCAAGAGGTGATCAGAGTGGGATTTTAAAGGAGCCATGGAATTAAAAAGAATATATATATATATATATATATATATGTGCTTACATTACTGATTTTCAACGATGTCCCAAATGGATCAGTTAGCTACAAGAGAAAAAAAAATTAGAACCACTTTAAAATCAGTGTATTGCATTCTTCTTTTTTCCTTTTTTTCCCAAAAAGTCAAGCTTTGCACTTTTTATTTGCACCCTAAAGACCCATGTCTTTGTACATGTGAACTGAAAATACACATCAGTGCATGTATTTAAAATGTAAAAAATTCCTGGGCAATTGGAATACTGTTCTCACCCTGGGGTCTTTGGGCTGCAGATGGTGAGGAACGACCCCAAGCCGTGTCATGTCAGGACCGGTTCCCTGAGGGACAAGATGCTGTCACACACACCACAGCACAGGACATGAGCCTCCACATAATAACACATCCATATATCACTTTCAGAGACATTTTTTGAGGGGTGCATATTAAATAACTTGAAATGTTTTTTTGCCTTCATGGATTGTCTCAGTCTTTTTATGGAAAAATTTTGATTAGATGGGCAACAGATACCAACAACTACTTGGAAAAAAAAAAAAATTCCCCACCTTTGGCTGAAAGGCCCCTGCCAAGGAGCCAAAATGTCCAGTGGGGGGAATTACAGGGGACATATTCGGCACCGAGGGTGGTGGGTATTGTTGGAAGAACTAAGAAAAACCAACAAAGCTAATAAAGTCAGTTACTCCACAACCACTGTGCCAGTTCTAAATGTCCTAAATTCATAAACATACACGATCCTCAGATAGTTAATCAGGTGGAGCATGTGTGATACTTACAGTGTTAGGGTACAGTGCGTCAATTTTGCCCGGAAACTTATCGAACTGTGAGAGAAAATGTACAGAGTGAGTAAAACCATTAAATAAAGTCCAGCTGAGCCAGTAAATTAATCAGAACAGGAGTGTTCCACTCACCAGAGGCGGCCCAGTAGCAGTGGGTGGCAGGAAGGGCGTGAAGTGTTGGTGTGTGTGCGTGTGTTGGTGCTGGTGGTTGTGCTGATGGAACTGGAAGGCCAAAGGCTGAATTCCCGGCTGGTTCTGCGATGTGCGGCTCGATGAACTTGATGTGGAACCTGAAACAGAAGGACCACCTGGGCTGGAGCGGCCCGCTGCTGTTCCATTATTTTCTGCCCCTGGTGCACTCCGTCTGCCTTCACGATCTGATGGAGTCAAGAGGTGGCAGGTTATACCTTTCAAGGTAAACAAGCAAGCACCGTTTTTAAGACAATGTTCTTTGAGACTCACTAAGACTATGATCACATATCCCAAATGCCACAGCACAGCAACCTAAATGCAAGTTTTTCAGCAATATCGTCAGTTGGCCGCACAGCTGAAATTGTCATTGGGAGGTGGAAGTGTCATTTTTACATCCCGCGTGGTAGACGCAGAGGTCTTAAGAAAAAGATTATATTTTACGCAACTGGACAATTTTTCTCTAAAAGTTGACATCGGTCAGTGGTCGCCCAGGCCCATTTAAAGGTCACGCAGTGGACTCGACGAGGGCTGTTGACATGGGCCAGTGGGGTGGGGGCCCGGTGATAACCAGACGTATATCTGGTGATCCCGGCCACCGTGGTCCTGCATATAAAGGGGGAGACTGCATTGATGCTGCTCAAAACTCTTCATCCGATGATGACTCCTACTGTGGTTGGACTGCTTGGACCTTCGTGTTATCTAAAAATTTCTACATTTTGAAATTGACAAGATTATAATGTGTCCTCAAAATCTGAGTTATGAATTTCCAGTGGTGCAGAATCACCCGCTTTTATATACCCCCTGGCTCCCGGTGTCTGGAGACATTTACACTTAAAATCAGAACTGCTGCTGGCCAGCAATACGGCTGCTACTGCCCTGTGGTCGCTCAGCTGTCGCCCGATTTCGTAATGGCATCAACCCCGCTGACTAACTGACAATTGACTGCCGCTGTCTACATTAATTACTGCACCAACGATTAAAAATTTTATTTTTTTTTTTCTATCGGACAACAGCATGACATCTTGATGATTCTGCCGATGCCTCCCCATCACAAGGTGGCAGTTGTATTTGTGATTGTAGCATTACCCCAGGCCAGAAAGAGATCAAATGTGCACTTAAAAACAGAGCACATAGGTTGAGTTTCTGCTTTAAACTAAAAATAAAGCACTTTCTGCACTTGTGAGATTACATCTCAATTTGTCAACACAGAACTTCGTCAGTCCTCATGTCAAAGCCAACACAACCACAGGAGGAAGTGTGGGTTAGATTTGTTTCTGTCACGAGTGAGGATGTCCACATTTACAACCGAAAGCAGACAGCAGACAGTTGTAGCAGTGAAAGGCCCCTTTTTTTTCTCTGTACCTGCTGACGAGTAGACAGGACCTTGAAGGAGAGGCGGAGGCGGAGGAAGCCCCGGAGAGGATGTGAACAAGGCTCCAGAGCTGGCTCGAGACGGGGGTCGCAGGGGCCCTGAGGAACCTGAGCCCCGGTTATAGGGCAGAGACACGCTAGTCGAGGGAGTTGGGGGGCGCATAGAGGACGAGGAAGACGAAGCAGATGGTGGAGGTTTGATTGGGGTGCTGCTCCTAAAAAAACGAATTAAAAGAAATAAGAAGGCGGACAGACAATCACTCAGGAAAACTTTTAGTCGAGAAAGCTTCTTGACAATGGCAACGCTTGCAAAAACAGACCTGTTGTTAAGGTTGTAAATGGAGTGAGATCCTCTGTGTAGGAAAGGTTTAGGTTTAGAAAGTGGCGGGCTCCCATTGTGGCGACTGCTGTTGCCATTGATGGGGCTGGGCCGCGTGACTGATGCAGTGACCGGTGAATTGGAAGGCAGGCAAGAGAAAGAGGCAGAAGAGGTAGAAGAAGAAACCGATTCTGGGAAGTGCGACTCTTGGCTTTTCTCCTGACTCCGCTCGAGACCAGACACCAGCGGGGTCACCATTAACCGCGAAGCACCCCCACAGCAGGCCGGCAGAGGCGGGCAGATTTTGCTAATATTCGAAGGAGCAGGATCCACAGCTAAAAAACAATGAAAGGAAGCATCAATCTTTTTTTGTCTTGTACTTCATTTGATTTATTCTTCATATTGCAGTTATTTATAAATCATAGAAAGAAAAGAGAAAGGATAAAACTTTCATTTCTTATACATATCCTCTAAATTTTAAATTTAAATGACTGCTTTAAGTAATGCTACAGCACTTTTAACTCAAACTCAACACCAATTAATGCTCTTTTTGCATCAAGATTCAAAGGAGAGCAGATTGTCATGTTTTTACAACGTTTAGAGATGTAAAAAAATAAAAATGACTAATCTTAATTGTTTTTATATATTTCACCGCTCTAATTTTGATGGGTTGCTAATTAGAAATGTAGTCACCCACTAATATGATCAAAACAAACATTTATGGCAGTGAAAGAAATGTGATTGGCTCCATCAGTGGCTGCATATGTACTTTATTGAAAATATATATTTGTAAGATGCAAGGGAAAGGCGTGAGCTGTCATTTAATTATCATTATGAAGGATTTGAATCCAGTTGCCAAAACCATGGTTTTAATTTGATAGCTTAACATTGCATCACAAATATTTTAGAGACTCAATCTTTACTCTCTGAAACCAAATGTAAACACTTTCAGAAGGCGGGACACAACCAGAGTTGATTTTTTTAAATTAAGGAATTCAACAAAAACACAAACTTCAGGAGGTTGAGAGGAAGCCTCGCTTTTGTAAAATGCGAAGTAATGCCATGAGAAGATGGAACAACTCAATGCCAGACATTTTTGAGATCCTGGGCTATTTCATTTATAAAAATATAGATTATTGGATAATTCAGTTCTATATCACTATCTATTACAGATGTTAAACAAGACGCTCAAATTGAGCTCCGAATGTATTCTTTTGTATTCCAAAATAAGTGCAAGAATTTCCTACACAAAATTCTAGAATGTTAAAAACACAAAAAATGTGGCTTCATGCCAACATGGAAGTCAGAGTGCACAGAGAAAACCCTTACATGCATTAGAACATGCAAGCTCCACACAGAAAGGACTCAGCTGGGGTTTGAACCAGGACCTCCTCACTGTGAGGTGAGAGCACTGACCACTATGCCACCATGCAGCCAGCTAACGTATTCGGAATACAATAAATCTTGAGATAACTGTATTAATACCTCTCAAATATGAAAAGGGTATTATTGACAAGAAGTCCTTAACAACCTTTTTGGCAGAAATCCTCAAATTGTTTTAGATTCTACTTTCAAGTCAGCCAAAGTTGACTTGAAAATGGTGTTTAAATATTAAGCTTGGAAGAAAAAAAAAAGAAGAAATATACATACTTGCACATAGGCAAAAAAAGTTTTAAGCGCATTTTTCTAATTACAATACGGGTATATTATTGTGCCTAAAATGACAGCTAAGCGGCTCACTACAACTTAAGTTGAAATAAAACACCAACAACATGTAGTATGTGTGTGTACTTTAAGTTGCCTAATACAACAGTTTTGTTTTACTATTTGAACTGATAATATTACTAATTCAAAAATAGATTTCAGATAGATTTTATGCGCTTTGAATGAAATGGTCATGAAACAGAAAAAAAACAGCAATCTTTGTTTTTCTTTTTGAGATGATAACAGTCCAACAAAGCAAAGAACAATTAAAATATCATGAAAAATATTTAGGGGAACATTTTTCAGACCTTTACTGGTGCTGACTGTGAACACTGGATCCATGTCATTCTCAGAAGCCTACACAGGAAAACAAAAGGAAACTCTACATTAGGCGAAGAATCAAATGCATATCCTTACAGAATGGCATTTTATCATTGAGTTGTCACATGTTTATCAAGTGACATTATTTCCCTTGTATAACTATAACATTATAATGAGCATTAACCATTTATTTAGGAGAAGCAGGCAACCACTTTATCAATCAACTTTATCACAAGAAAATGATACAAACCTTCTCTCCTGCATCACTCTCAGTGTCACACTGAAAAATCAGGAAAAAAAATTCAATTAATATTGAGGTAAGCATTTACCAATGTGAATAAAAATCATATGTACAAAAACATGAATACACAAGTAGAGTTTGAACTTACAATGTAGCCAGTCTCCAAATGCGGGCCCTAAAAGAAAAAATATACAACTTATAATTCACACTGATTTGACCTTTTTCTTCTGTGTTGTAAAGATAAACTCTACTATGCTTAAGAAATAAAAGACTAAAAGCTCTTAGGCGTTGTTAGAATTGGTGCAACAACATAGCTTTGAACCAGTTTTACTTGCTGTCTCCAAACAGAGGCACGTACTTGTCCTTGACAAAAACCCAAGTGTCAACATAGTTGTTTAATTAAGAATTATCTCAACGTCAAATGGCAACAGTCATCCAGCAGATGAAACCATCAGCTCACCTCAGTCTTTCTTCTCTTGTAACTACTCTTTTTACAGCAGATGCTGGAGTAGCTGTGTGGGGCCCCTTCGTCGGGCTCTGACAGCGGCCCTCCACCATTCTCCTCTGGTCCTCTTTTTCCCTTGTTTCTCCTTCCCAGCATATCACTGCGCTGACAAGGCTTTAGGGAACAGTCCATCTAACGGGGGAAAAAAAGAAAAGAGTACATTTCAAAAAGAAAAACATTGCAAGTCTGTGTATGCCAGAGGTCAAACAACACAAGCACATTAAATCCTGATTATTATTTCAACAAACATTTCCTCAGCATAGTTTCTACAGTTAAAAAATGCTTTAATGAAAAAAGGTTTTCAATAAACTACAGTTGTTTTATGAAAACTACAGCAGATTGCATGCTCTAAAATCAGAGATGTTAGAAGGCCTCTTGCAGAAATGAAGAACCATGACAGAGTTTATTATTTTCCTGAGCAGTTTCCTTTCTCCTAAGAGAGTATTAATAGTCTGTCAAATTGTCAGATTATGAAACAGTCGGGGGAAAAGTCATCAGACTACCAAAATTTTGTTTCCTTATTTGGCTCTTTCTATTCAGGCACTGAGAAGAGGTAATATCCAAGGATTGGAAACAGGAGACAAAGAAAAATCTCTAAAATAGTAAAATACAGCCTGAAAAATGAAATTTTAGCTGTGAGAAGTTCTGGGAAGATGTAATCTACCATAACATCTTACAGAGGCATTAACCAATCATATGCAAAAAGACTTGTATTCAAGTGCCAAAAAGGTTCAGAGATTAGAATTTGTTTAAGGTGAAACGACTTAGAAATTCAAGTGTAAAAAATATATATTTTCCATGTAACCTTAGTCAAAAAAAGAGACGTTTTTAACGTTCTTCTCCACAAGGATATATCAGTCTCATTGCTGAGTGTCCTGGTTGTGAAAAAAAAAGTATTAACAGATGTCTTTCAATTAGTTATACCATCAAAAAGTTTCCATTGGTACAGTTCATAAAGTTATAAGGCATTTATAAAATTACTTGATACAACCAGATACATTAAAATGTATTTTTTAAATTTATTTTAATACATTTCAACACCTAATGAAAATCTAAAATTCTCTGTCTGAGAAAATTTGAGTATTATTATAGAATGTCTATTTATTAAAGATTATTTTAAAATCTGAAATATTAGACTGCAAAGAAGTATGAACATGTACAGCAATCAATATTGGTATTTGCATGAATTATTGCAGTAATCGGGCCTTGCATCCAGGTGCTCCGTCTGTGGATCTGCTCAAGTGTTGGGGAAGCCCAAGTTTCTGGGGTTCAGTTTAGGCTCTAGTGTCTTTCTAACAAGACAATATTGATTCTTTATAAAGTTTATGTCATGTGAGTTTAAAGATCAGTCAATCACAGAGACACAATGGTCCCTCATCAGGACCTGCTAGGAAATAAAATCAGTATCTTCACAAAACTGGTCATCATACGGATATAGTTGTTCTGTTTGATGGGAGACAGTAGTGCTTATGTTGGACATGACATAAAAAACAGAACAAATGAAATTGTCACGCAGGGAGGAAATCTTAATTTTTATCTATAAAGTGGACATTAAACCACACAGCAACAAGTGCAATCCTTACTGGCCTTGGGTCTAGGTAAGACACACCTGACATTATTTTTATCTACAAGCATGGCTTGAAACAAGGACTGCCAGAGTTGATGTCCTTGTCCAGTAAGCTATAAGTGGGTGCATAGCGGTCCTTTAAGCTCTGGCTCCACTAGACTTTTACACCTTGTAAATATCCACCAAATTCCTTTGACTGTTAAAAATGCATAATTTTAACTATACATTTCCTAACTTTCCTATGTGGTGCTTCCATGCAACACCCTGAACTGGACTGTCACACAACTTAAACGCACAGACAAGCTTTTTCCTTATTAATTATTGCAATAAAAAGTGTGATGCGCATCATCATTTTTTTTATACTTAACTGTGGCCTTGGTGAGTTGTGCATTAATAAAACAGGCAAACAGACAAACAACTGTGGTGAATTTGACTGGAAAATAGAGTTGCCATGGAAAACAGTAGACATGTTTGACTGAATGTTTGCATGGAAGAGCAGCTTTACAACACAGCCTGAACACACAAAAGGTTTCTATTCAATCATAAACGTACTTATGCATTTTAACTTGATTAACAGACAATGTTATCAAACTATTAGGTTTCACACTAAAAACAATCAAGACATTTATTATTTGTGACAATAGAACAAAAGCTCAAACTAACACTGGGAACACTGATAGATTTTTATTCATTGATTACATAAAACGTTAGATAAGCATTTTAATAGGAACCCCTTAACAGCAAGCAAGTAATAAAGTTAACAGACTAAAAAGCTATAAACCAGTACATCCTACAAAATAAGGGGTTAAATAATGTATATCCCTTCAGTGCAAATTACTATAAAAACTCAGGTTTGGAATGAGGAGAGATGTGAAACCTAAAAGAAGGTGTTTGCAGTGTTTCAAATATTTAGCTGAAGGAAAAGGAAATATTTTGAAGAGATAAATAAGGGGTAAATTGAACTGATAAACAGACTTTACTTTTACACTAAACTGCCACTTGAAATAAATTAGAGCATAAGTCTGCCAAGTGTCTGTCAAACTTTATTACTGTAACAAATCCATGTACCAACATTGATGTGAGATGCAACTTGATGAATGACAAGAAAATAAAAACATCAAATCAGGACATTTACCTCGAGTGCCTCCAAGCTGATGAAGCTCGCGATAGCAAAGCCATCAATGATGTCTTCTTCGCAGGACACAGACTCTTTCTTCCTGCGACGAGGAGGCTTGTGTCTCCCAAAGCCTGGCCGGCCATCTCTCCCACCGGGGCCGATGACACTGTTTGCGCCACAAGCTTCTCGATCAGAGCCGGAGGACATGGATGTGGCCCGCTCCTCGGCCAGGTCCACTCTCCTCCGCCGTTCTCGGTCTCGCTGTGATCGGGACCGGCGGCTCTGTCTGGACCCAGCGCTTCTGCTCGGGCCTTCCATGTTCAAACGCCACGTCCTATCCAACTCCAATGGTACCAAAGGCACTTTTTTTCAAGTCCTGGTCCGGTGGAAGGCACCAAACCGCAAACGTAAATAAAATAAAGTATTTCCAACACACAGGCTCTCACAGGAAGCCCCTGTTAAAATGGCGTTAATGAAAGCAGTAACTATTACTTATCGTCCACTCACAACAGTCTGCTGGCATTAGTGCCTTTCTTTCTGCGAATTTTAAGAGTCATTTCAATAAATCCGAAGACAAATCCACATAAGAACTTTAAATATCCTCGACATTTAAAAGAACACGATAACTGGCAGTCTCCCAAAGAAAGCTATTAGCTCGCTAGCAGGAGCCTATATCCACAGAAGTTAGACGTATGTAAACAAAAAAGACAAGTCGACGGGTCTAGCATACGGATAAGCCCCAATGTCCATAGAAAGATTAACTACTTAATAACCAGTTTATGATGTCATTTTTAAATACAAAATGCTGGGGAAAATGTATTTCTGCTGACAAGTACATTAGCCACAAATGATACGGTTAGTAAGTTAGCAATAACCGATTTATGACATTAAACACCGCGGCGGAGTCGTTTTACATTAAAGGTAAATTTAACATGTTAATATTGGCATATTTGACAGTTTGCGTCTAATTTAAGCAATAAATACAGCTGTTGACTTGCTTTTAGGTGGTAAATTCTAGTTGACGTCAGGTCTGTGTTGACTTCTGCCAATTAGCTCACTGATAGCATTTAGAAGGCTAACACAACACCGTACACAAATTTCGGACAACAATCCAATAATATAACTGTGTTCTTAAGGCGTAACCAAAAAGATCAGTACGTCCACTATTTTTCTGGTTAGCTAACTAATATCCATTTACAGATTAATACATTTTCGTCCTGTCGAGATGTTCTTGGCCGATGGTGATGGTTGAATTCGCATCAGATCAAAAGAAAGACGTAATGTTAGCACTGTAGCTAGCGAGCGTCGATCCAGCTGTTAGCAAGCTAAGCCACACATAGGAGTCCCTAATTGTTTACGAAGAAAAAAACGAGCTTTTTTAAAACGTTGAACGCCGTCAGAATCGCAGTATTTACGTTTTCACACACAACTTGCCATCTACTGTTTCTCCATCACAAGAAAAAAAAAATTAAGGCCCAAATCCGGAAGCCTCGGAGTCTATTTCCAGGGTATGAGCCGAGCCCCCGTAGGGCTGGGCAGCTCCTTCATGCAGCCTCTATAATCCAATGTTCAGAAAAGGTTCTAACATTAGCCATCGTCTCGGGTCAGCGATGTCGTTTTCGCGTTAACTCCAGAGCGCAAGTTCAAGCACAGAAAACAGAACTCCTCCAACGATGTTCTTTCATAAGGTGCCAGTGTATTGGAAGTTTATCGTTAAAATGAGGGAGACACAACCCTTGTCAGTCGTGCAGTGCATTGTGTGCGCTGCTCTTCTTCCTCAGTCCTCAGGTTAAGTGTTTAAAGCCTTGGTTGTGGTTACTGCCACCTAGTGGACACAATGAAACTTTGTAAATAACCATTAATACCAAATGTCCAGTTTTCCCCCCTAAACGGGTGAGTTAAATTATTTTATGGCAACGGAATAAATTGTAGATAATTTAATGAATGGTCACGTGTCTCCGAACTTCTGACTGGCAATATAAAGCAACATAAGGTTAATTGATTTATTTCAAGTATTAAAAAATAATTGAATAATAAAATGTGTATAAATTACAAAACACAGATATATCAGACCCATTTAAAATATTAAGTAGCACATTGATTGGAAAGCAGAAAAATAAAACGAATCAACGATGGCAATGAACGATGCCATCTTCTTAAGAGTGTAATTGGTCAAATAAAAATAGATGTATCAATATTTGCAAATATGCACACGGTACATACTGTTATAACAAGAGAACAACAAATAATATATTTTATTTACATCCAATTATTTGATTTGAACTTCAAATAATTGTTTTTAATCAACAATGAGTAAAGAAATGTAAACATGTATTCAACATACTTCACAAGTGCATTGTAAACATTACAGTAAGTATCATGTAGTTGGATATAACTTTGTTTTATGAAATTTATTGTCTGGATATTTATATTTGTAGATAAATCCTTTGTAAAATCACAGCAATATAAAAAAACAGGACAAAGAACAACATTTAATTTATTTTTTTAATCAAAAAACGCAAAAACTCTTCTTCCTTGTGAGGAATTCTGCATCAGACATTTTTCTTTCTTTTTTTTTTTTTATCAAAAAGAGCTTTGAAATTTGAAAAAACAAACAAACTGGAGGATCCAGGCAATGTAGGACTATTTTAAGTGGTACTTAAATATATAGGAAAACATTTTGACACAAAATTTATTATGAGACTGGATCCAGCTGCGTCTGAAAAGTTATGCAAATAAAGAAACCCGAGCTTAAATGGCTCATTCTTAAGTTTCCCTTTTATGCTGGCAAATTTATGTCTTGACGGTCAGTCAGCCTCTGGTTGACCTCCTAGAGAACAATAGAGAATGCAACAGGATACCTGCAGCCACAGAAACATTAAGGGACTCGATGCCGGTGCGCAGCTCTTTTCCAGCTGGGATGGAGAGAAAGGTTTGGCACAGGGAGAGCAGCTCTGCCGACAGTCCATCCCCCTCTCCTCCCATCAAAAGCAGAGTGGGTTTGGTCATTTGAAAGTCTAAACACTGGGTGACACAGATGTTTGACTCCGCTGCTTGATGTCCCACTGTGCCAACCACATGCCAGCCCTGCAGCACCTTTAGCTTCAGCATCTCCTCCAGATTCTCACATCCATACACCCCCATCACCTCCATGGCCCCCGAGCTGGCCTTGCTCACCACTGGAGACAATGGGCAGCTGTGGTGAAAACTACTGATGACTCTATCCACACCAAGGAAGTACGCAGAGCGCAGGATGGCCCCTAGATTCATGGGGTCTTGGATTCTTTCCAGGACAAGCCACAGAGGGGTGCCGGGGCCCCTGCTGACAGTCCAGTCCTCAGTAAGATAACCAAGAGGGCTTGCTTCCAAACAAACTCCCTGGTGTACTCCTCCAGAGGACATACGATCCAGGTCCTTTTTGCTCACCCGACTCACTTGCACACCTCGCTGATGCGCCTCCTCACAGACCTTTAACACAGATGCTCTCAGAGAGGCCACTCCAGCTTTAACAAACACTCTACTTGCCTTTCTCCTTCCCTGAGTGAGAGCCAAGAAACAGGGAGAGACACCAAAAACGATCTCAGAGGGATCCGTCTTGATAACTTGTGTTGACTTGTGTCTCACCGGCCTCTCCCTATCCGCAGGGAAATCTTCCAGGAACAGTTTCCTGAGCTCAGATGAAACTTTGGAGTCATTTCCCCTCCTTTGATCGCGCTTTTGCAGCCCTTCATTTTTGAGGTCTTTACTTTGAGCTGACCTCCCTCGTGTGTGTCTGTCTTCAGATACTCCAAGTTCATGTGAGACACTGGAGGAATCTGACCTTGAGAGGCGTTGCCTCTGTGCAGAGTCCTTGCTACCTTTCTGTGGGATGGTGAGAGGAGCGGTACAGTGGTAGGACGAAACTTGAGAGCCCTCTTTGGACAGTGACACAAGCGCCTGCAGTTTTCTACACCAAACAGGCATCGACTTCCGTTGAAGAGAGGAACTACACACCAACATCTTACAAAAGCGGCAAAATAGCCAAACATTTAAACTGTGCGAAGCAAACCTTTTAAACCCATCGATTACGAGGCTCGATTATCGTTAGAATGGCACAGGATATTGGCGTTTAACGCATATGTCTTAACGCGAAATACTCACGTGGAATCCGATGTGGACAAAGACGCACGAATATGACCAGATGACGAACCTCTGTTCCTACAAATTAAAAGTAGAAACAATCAGACCTGAAGGGGGAAAAAAGGGGTGGTGGTGGAAAATAGAACATGTATGTATCTAATAAGGTGCTTGTAGACGTTAAAATGTTTCTATTGATGAAATAACAAAGAGACAAGTAATCAGATATTTCACCCTGGGGTATTTCTTCTTCGCCTGTTGACTCAACATGCTTGTTTTGTATGTAAAAAAAAAAAAAAAAAAAAAAAAAAAAAACATGCTCAGACATGCAAACACTACACCAAGCTCCCTGCTGCTTTTAAATTAAAAAGTTATTTTCTGTGAGAAGACAGCTCTGACCAGCATACAACCCTGCAAATGCTTTAGAAATTCTGAAATGGGCCTGAGTTTAAAAAGAAAGTTCAAATATAAAGACATAAGTGATTTACTATATGGAAAAGGATAAACAATTCCACTTTTAAAAGTTCACACCTTTTACTCACAGAACCCTACCGGAGTTCAACAACGTTTTATCTCCATTTCCCACCTTTACCTTGAAAACTTTTATTTTGAAGGTTCTTTATTTCCTGTTTACCTTCGATGCTGGGCGCTTCCCAGACGTGATGTCATGGAAAGCTGACATCGTGTCAGGTGTGCAAGAATACGTCATTTCCCGGAAATGCAACCATCGCAACACGGAAGTGTTAGAAGGAAAACAAATAACCGTTCAAATCTGAGAGGAATTGGAGTCGGAAAGACACTTTAACCACCGTTTATCCTCCGGGTTTTTGGTTTGGTCGTCGTCAGTCCTGGTCCACAGTGAGTGTGGCGTCATCAGGTGTCTTGGTTCGGTCTGTTCAGGGGCTGTTAGCTTACATGCAGAGAGTAAAATTGAGGGGAGGACAGCCGCCCCTAGCACATAGACGTTTCAGATTTCGGGCCTTTGGCAGTCGATATAACTGCTAAGTAGTAGAAATAGGAAACTACGTAATTTGATTCCCATTTGTTGTTTTCTAATATAGTTAATCTTCTGCGTTTTTTTTTCTTAAGTGATGGAAATATCTGAATTGGTTTTCCGCTATATTACTCTTAAAGTTCTACATTCATTCCCTCTGCGGACTTCTGAACTTTTAGACCACATCTTACTGTTAAAAGCTGCTGAGTTAATGTAATTCTGTGTGATTGGGGGTTTTGTGTTTTGTAATCTGTTAGTTAATTGACCTAAGACGGTGAGTGGCAACAGTCTTCGTAATATTACATTCAAAATGATATCATGGTATTATTGTGTTGTATCAAATAAACATAAAAATCCAGTGAAAGCAGGAGTTTAACTTTTCATGTTAACTACCATTCAATTCATATCATAATTTGCTTTTGACTATAAGATTCTTAGTTGATATTGGTTGATTTTCAACAACTCAACTCACTAACCTAGAATCGATCCAGGACATCTTTATCCAAAACTTCAACCAGTGTGACTCAGAGAAATACCTGGTACTAAACAGTGCAGGGGAACTTTTCCAGATTCCTTGTATTTCGTGCAGAATAATCAAGTGTAAATTAAATATGTGCCTAAACAAACAAGTAAACAAGAATTAATGCCAGATCCCATTTTAGTTCGATAAAGTTCAGCCCACTGTTGTTTTTCCACATCAAAAATAATCCAAAGGGAACATTATTAGAACATTCTAATACACTGTATGGTCTCACGTCTTTGCTAAATTCAAAGTGTTTCCACACATTAAACTGTGATGATGGTTGATCATTTTTAGCTGCTTCACATGTCTCAATCCAAATGTTTTTTTTTTTTTCAATATCGATTTATCGAATTTTAGAACGATTTTATTATAGGTCGAATTGATTAAAAACTTGCTTCAGACAGATCAATCTGGTTAGATAATAGGATTATACACCCCTATGTGAAAGAATAATTGATTAACTACCTGTCAATGCAAGTGGACTTAACAGAAGCCTAATTATACTGCTCCATAAAAATGTCAATTTTCAATGTTATATAGCACTGGTTGATCTTTTTACCCCTGTAAGCAGATGGAGTTTCTGTTTGGAAAGAGGAGGACTCCAGAGGAGATGCTGAGGCAGAACCAGCGAGCGCTCAATCGTGCCATGAGAGAACTGGACCGAGAGCGAATGAAACTGGAACAGCAGGAGAAGAAGATTATCGCTGACATCAAGAAAATGGCCAAACAAGGACAAATGGTGAGGGAACGGAAACAGTGTGCTCACTTTGTGGTTCACTTAGCAACATGGTTGTAACTTATGCCACTTGAATCATTGCAGGATGCAGTGAAGATCATGGCCAAGGACTTGGTTCGCACAAGACGCTACATCAAGAAGTTCATCATGATGAAAGCGAACATCCAGGCTGTCAGTCTAAAAATACAGACACTCAAGTCCAACAACAGCATGGCGCAGGCTATGAAAGGCGTCACCAAAGCCATGGCCACTATGAACAGACAGGTCCGTTGGTCACGACACTGTGTGAGAGAAAGAAGCTGTTCATCTTTCTGTGTTGAAGAGATTGATATTTTCTGTCCCACAGTTGAAACTGCCTCAGATTCAGAAGATCATGATGGAGTTTGAGAGGCAGAGTGAACTCATGGACATGAAGGAGGAGATGATGAATGACGCCATTGACGACGCCATGGGAGATGAGGATGATGAAGAGGAGAGGTAAAGGCTGACAAATTCCTGCTTTGAACGTCAAATTTCCTCAACAGATTGTGCTCAACCAACATGATCAAACACACTAGTTATATATTTTATTCTTTTGTGTTCATTATCATCAGTGGGTTGTTGCCTATATTAGAACGGTCACCACCAGCAGCTTCATAATTTAGGTTTTTACTGCCTAATCTAAAGCATCAAGAGCTCAGTGTTTTGTTTAATTCAAATAAAACAAAATGTAACAGTCAAACATGTATTTTAAAAGGTTTTTTACAGAGATAAAAAAGCAGCAACATTTGTTTTAACCTTCTCAGGGCAGACATTGCAGATTTGCAACACCTAAATGCTGTTGCTAAGACTTCACTTGGCCCTAAGAGGGTTAAAGTTTAAATACATTTCAAGTTTCTATAAGTCCTAAGTGACCCTGCTCACAATCAAGTTTACATCTCTGTTTTTCTAACAGTGATCCTGGAATAAACACACATTAACAACAGGTTGATCCATTTTAAATAGTCAAATCTTTGGAAAATGTATAACTTTGAAGTTTTAAATTTGCCTCTTGTTTCATTTTTTTACCATAATCTTTAATTATTTCCATTTACGTCTCAATCTCAGTCCTGTAAAGTGAAATTTATTTTTTATTTCAATTTATTTGAAAATGTTCAGTTATTTTATTAAGGAAATTCCACCAATACTGCAACATGAACTCCTCAATTCACTGTTTAATAGTGTAACGGCAGAATTAATCATTGTAAGAATTTCTGACTTGTTGAGAAACTGTGTTAAGATCACAAAATATTGTTCTCTCTATAGCATGTTATTATCCGACAACTTGAGGGGTTTGTGTTGTAAATTCGTATTTTGCAAAGAAAACATTCAAAGACAACATTGATTTTAGCCTTTCATATTAAATATGAATCATTGTCTGATCAATCTGTGTATATATATTTTTTTCCAATTTTTTTAAATATATATTTAAAAATATATATTTAACAAGTATTTTTGAAAAATTCAACACATATGACCCAAAACCAATGATAGAAAGAGTTCAGACTCTGTATAAAGTCAAATTTATGGAAGCATTTTTGCTATTATATTGTTTATATATATATATATACATATATGTATGTATGTAGTTTTGAAATAAAAATGTCTTCTTTTCACAATTGAGGAAGAAAGTGACAACATAATACATGAAATGTTTTCCCTAAAACATGTTTTTTTACTTTACTGGTGCAGTTAACACTCTCAGGTGTTGTTTTCTGTGTTTTAACCTAACTAGTTCATGTGTTTGTGTGCAGTGATGCTATTGTGTCCCAAGTGCTGGATGAGCTCGGTCTGAATTTGTCAGATGAACTGTCAAGTAAGGATTCCCTCGTACACTCCAGTGCCTGAAGCAAGTGTATCTTCCATTTGTTTAACTGCATTTTCAATGTTTTTGTATCAGATTTACCCAGTACTGGGGGAAGCCTGTCAGTGGCAGGAGGAAAGAAAGCGGAGCCCCAAGCTGCCTTGGCTGATGCTGATGCAGATCTGGAGGAGCGCCTGAACAACCTCAGAAGAGATTGAATGCACAGTAACCGGAAAACAAGCTCACTCGTCAAGGTTGTTGTCGCAGATCCAGAAAAAAAGTGTCTAGATACTGGCTGACTGCTACAAACAACCGTATTTATAAAGGTTTATGGCTTTCTGTCTGAGGTATTTTCTTTTCACAAGTGTATCAGTATCCCAACAAGGAAAAACATAAGGAAGGTCCTTATCCATTTATCTAGCTCATTGTCACGTTTAAGACTTTGCCAAATCATACAAATGGCCTGAGAGTCTGGAGCATTTTTCTATTGTCTGTGTAAATACTAACTCCTCAAGACATCAGGATTTTTTTTCATCCTTTAAATTAACACTAAAGAGAAAATATCTAAAGGAAACCAAATTGTTATATTAAAGAACGTTATCTTTCATATGATTAGCATTTAGAGGTGTCGTATTTTGTATACGGGGCAGATTTGATGATTGGATCGTCACTAAAGTGTTTTGGTATTAAGATTTCTTTACTGCCAGCTGTCAAGAAAATATGCAAAACTCTGGATAAACAGCTCCTCTGTACCAGAGCAGTTTTTGCTGCCAACAATATTTGACTTGGTAAGGTTTGTTCAGCTGTTCTTAAAGAAATCTAAATACTTTGCTGGATTTTGACATTTTGACAATTTTCATGCGAAATTGACTTTCTTTTCTTTGTTCATTAAACATCAATTGATATACCTTGAAACAGCTTTCTGTTATTTTTTTTTTAGCTATTGAGATGGTTAGTCATCATAACAGCACTTAATCATCAGCTGAGTGGATAAAAAATGTGAACTTCATTTTAAATTATCAATTTTTATTTTAAAAAGTAATTTTCTTACACAGTAACTCCAAGAGTGTTGGAAAGTTTCATGGTCAAGCAGGAATTTGAGAAAAGGGGTCTTCTATTCAGAACATTTAGATTTTAGTTGCTGGAAAATGTTCATAAATAATTCAATCAATGAAGTCCAAAGTAGCTCAAATTTATGAGAAAATTGATTAATAACTTTAATTTTGGGTGAATTACTGCCTAATAATAAAGCTACTTTCATATTTTGAAGCTTGTAAGTAACCAAATAAATTATTTTTTGCAACTTCTGGAAGAATTTGATTATTAGACAAATTTAGAGGCTAATTTTCTCTGAGGAATGTCAGAATATTAGTTACAGCAATTTTTAGTTTACACATCATTATCAAAGTACATTTGATTTTAGTTTAGACATTTGGGTGAAATATCTTCCTGTTTTGTAACACTAAGAGATGTTTTTTCTTTTATTATATTTTGAATACATTTTTCACAGGAGTGCTGGAGCTCACCTCAGCTACTGCAGGGTGAAGGCAGGGTGCATCCATTCATTCTAGGGATAAATAAAGGCAGACATACACCTAAGGGACAACTTAGTCACCTATCAGCCTATGAAGCCCATGTTTTCTGAATAGATGTGTTGTAACAAATACTCTAAAGGAGATGAATGTAGCCTTATTCATGTTGACCTTGAAGAGCAAATGCACAAAGAATCTAAATAAAATCCTTAGATTTTCACATTTCAGAGAAATTGAAACATGACTGTTCTGTCATATCCCTGCAGTAATTTGATGTAATAAGGTGATAGAGGTGTGAAAAAAATGAAGTTTTTCTTCCTCCAATTCACTTTCGATTTAAATCAGATAAATATTTCAATCAAATGTATTGTTTATGCATGACATATGTTGAACAACTGTACACTAGCTTGGAATATTTCACATGAAATTATGTGGACAAAGAACGGTAGCTTCCACTTAACCAGATTACAAAAAAACTGACTAAACATGTGATGGAGAGAAAATTCTGTAACGTTCATCAAAATCACTGCAGCTGATAGTTTACAAACATGGTCCAAAAGATGCTGTGAAATCAACTATAAAAAAGTTTCTCTCAGTGGTCCGTTTAGTGAAATTTTTACTTTTAACAAAGATTTGTTTCATGCTTAGATTTCAAAAATATTTCATTATAAACAATTTTTTCTGAGTAAGAGTTTAGAAGCTGTTTTCCCCAAACTTCTTTGTCCAATCTTAATGAAAGTTGGTTAAATTTAGAACATTTTACAGTCAATGGACTTTTTGGGTCTTTTTTAATGCATCAAAAAATATATTTAATCCACATTCAAATCCTTTTAGACCAAATTTCCTTAAGTCACAAATCAAAAGATGTCTTTATGTAGAAAATCAAGTCTCCAAAACACAAATAAAGCCGCTCACATTCCATAGACGTATTTATTTTATTCCAAAAGAATTTGTTTCAAAACTGTCCATTTGTCAACATACAATCGTAGAACCATTGTAAATGTACTCAACACTTTCAACATTAAATAATAAAAAAATAACAGCCGTGTTTTATGTACATTTGTTTCTGAAAGCTATGTACAGAGGACCAAAAAAAAAAAAAATCACTTTTCCAAACTTAACCTCAACAATGCCCAACAGTTAGAGGCCTGAAGCTGCAGAAAGCCATTGCATCATATGCAGGACAGGCTGAGCAAATGCAACGACAACAAACTCCTGCAGACATCAATCACTGCAGAACTGGAACCAGCTCAGAGACGAACCGGTAGCACTGAAGGAGCGTACAGCGGAACATTGCTAGGACTACAGCTACACAGCTTATTAATCATCTATAAAGTCTCCTTTGAACATCAGCCAATGAAAGGGACCAACAAATATAGCCAAATATTTAGTGAATGCTAGCGTATTGTTAGGATGGAACCCTTTAAATCACTTGATGAGCAGACTGTCGGAGCTGCAGTTCTGGCAGCAAAAATCATGCTTTAAAGATATAGATTAGTAGATTTTGAAGCCCAATAAATAGAGCTTATTATCAAGTCTAATGTGAGGCCATGCGATTATCTTCACTTTTTGCAACAGGTATATAGAGTACATGCAAGTTGCACAAAAATAACAAGGAAAATAAAAAGTGGGGACAGATCAATGGTTTTAACGCTGAATAATTTTCTATTTCTTTGTTTTTATTTAGAAAAAAAAAAAAAATGTTGTTTGTGTGTCATTACACAAAATGGTTTTTTTTGTGTAATCACACTAGTTGAAATCTTAGAATGTTGCACTTTACATTGAAGGAAAATATATTTTATTTGTAAGCGAACAGTAAAGGCCATAAGAAATGAGTCATAGTGGAAATTTAACATAGCAGGGAGAATCAAAGCTTAATACTTACCAAAGTGTCTGTATTGCTTATGACACACAGTCCGAGCTCAATGTTTCTCCACACTTCTCAGTGCATTCTGCCTGTTCATTTTGCATCAAAATGGGCAAAAGCTCCACCTTTATGTGATTAAAAATCCGTCTGTCATGGCACAGCTTGAACAAAACATCTCAAACATGTTGCAGAACATGCACACAACTACCAGAACAACAACTGCCAGCATGGCAACATTTTCCATAATGTCTCAATAGTCTAAAGGTGGTCAGGTGATAAGACCAGGTTCCCACAGGCTGAAAAACACCGCTGTTACACTAGTGACATGCCCCACCCTTCCCCAAACAAGATAAAGGTAGAATTTTCAAATTTAGGGCCGGAACTTTTAGCTGTTAATCTTGGGCCGGTTTCACTTTCGGCAGGTCCGATGAGGTGTGTGTTTCTTGGGAACCTCAATGCGGCATCGGCTTCGATCGTCCAGCCAAGGCAGATCAAAGTTTCTGTAGAGAAATTAAGTTTTATCAATTCACTTTCAATTTAGTCAGAAAACTTTTTAAAAAAAATTAATTAAACAACAGAGAAAAAACTGGCAGATCAGATGAAAAATGACTTTAGTCACACAGTCTATCAGCAGTTTTATCCCAGACAAAGTTGAAATATGCGATCATTTTCTGAGATTATCTTGCCTTTGAAAACCTCCACACAATGAGTTTGTGCTCAAAAGGAAAATAAATGAAGAAAAAAAAAACTTTAATAATTGTAGTTTATAAAAAAATAAAAGGAAACCCAAATTCACAGCAGCCAGCTCCAAAAATTGATGCTCTTCATTATACTTTTAGGTGATCAGCATTCATAACCTGTTTAGATGCGTTTTATAATTTTACCCCATTACTTCTGCAAATGAACCTCATCTGCAACTTGCTTTGTGTTTATTTCAAGACAACAGTTTGACATTTCTACACAGCAGAAACAGCAGCATTTAAAGAAAAAGCTATTACTTACTGTTGTGCGAGTTTAGGCAAAGGACGACCAAATGCAACCACAGGCAAAAAGGGAGTGATCATTATGCTTTCAACTGGGGAAAGAGAAAATCTGTTAAGCCAACTGTATGAAAACATTTCTCACTTCTTAGCATTACGTAAACCTGTATTAAAGTCCCACTCTGATGTAAATTGTGTTTTTAACGTGTTAATTTTTCTGATTGAGGTCACATATAAAAAGAATTTAGCTTAAATTTGTGTTTCTGGGTATTTCTTTATTCAAATCCATGTGAATCAGAAGCAAACGAAAAAATGCAGTGTGAAAAGGAGCATTTTTGTTACATTAAAAAAAAAGGCCCACAAGCCCTCTGCACTGCTCCATTCTAATGCATCCACTTGTAGACAACTACACACATTAACTTCTTTGTTTCCCTTGTCTGAGCTGGCTCAAAACTGTACTGTATATCGCTCGCCATTTTAGTTGTAATAGTAATCTTATGTTGGGGTTGTACACAGATGGGTGGCGGGAAGTGGGGTAGGCTTGCTCTGCGCCAAGAGTCATGCCCACAGCTCAGAGGTGAATTTCTAATGAACTCCTGCAGCCCCTGCAGAAACCATGCCTTTGAAAACGACTGTTTTTTTTTTGTTTTAGTTTTTTTATTAGGGCTAAAAATTGTGTGTGTGTGACAAAAAACACTGGGAACGCTTTGAAAATAGATCAAAAGATGATCGGAGTGGGACTTTAAAGTGTGATAGAGCATAAACTGAGCAGGTGTACCATCTTCTGTGTCAGGATAAAAGGACGACAAGTCAGGCTCCATCTCCTGGACATTTTTTTTCCTGTTCATTCGTTGCTGTAAACGCTGGAACATGCGCTGCTCTCTAATGCGCTGAATATCCCACCTGAAACGCAATAAAATCAGTGAGTAAAATTAAGAAAAGAAAAATTCTAACATATTAGGAGCTTCTACATTTTTTCTCAGTAAAGAACATCATTCATGATGATCAATGAACAGCTTGATGTCCATCTTCATTATTGAAGCTTCGTGCTTCTGCATTTGTTTTATTTTGAGAATGAAAAAAACAAAGTGACAGAAATGCTACAACTGCATATAAATTATTGTAAATACCTCTTCCTTCTCTTCTCATCCAACTCCAACTTTGCGTGGCGTTTCAAAAATGCGCCGTCGTCTAGTGGCTATACAGAAATAAATAGATGGATGTCAAATAAGAAAATCAAATGCTTTTAGATCTGAGAAAATATTCCTTTTAAAGTGCCTCACCTCTGGGGGGTCAAAAGAAGGGTCCTCTCCTAAAGGTTCAATGTGGTTTTCCCTCCAAGAGGGAACTGACAGGCAAAAAGAAAAACAATCAAAAGAAAAAAGGGTTATTTCCAGGGTGTGTTTAGGACATTTATCTGATTAAGTGATTGAGGGTGGGATATAGGTTAGGCTTACAAACAATCAGCATATCATGTACTACATGAGGAGTCCACTCACTGGCCACCTCTTCCTCCTTTTTGGGGGAAGTCTCATGCAAAGGAGATAGAGGAGGTTGGTTCCAACAACAAAGATACATCTCTGTGGTTGACATGTAGGGCAGATCTTCAATCTGGCAGCTCATCTCAGGCTCCTCTTTGCATGGGAGCAAACTGTCTTTTTCTGCCTCTGACCTCACCGGCACAGCCTTCTCTGGAGTTTCTTTACTGCGCAATTCTCTTTGGTTGGGAGAACCAGAGTCTTTTTCAGATTTCTGGGGGCTTAGTTTTGCACTTTTCCCCCGAGATTTCTGAATTTTTGCATCTCCAAAGCAAGACTTCCTGGATGCACAAAGAAAAAAAGACTAAGTAAGAATAAAAAATAAAGACTTGTATATTCTCTGTATATCGTGGTTTAGTTGTACCTTTTTTGACCCTTTCCACCCCGGCTGATTAAAAGGGGTGTAGCTGAGTTTGGCTGTGGATTTTCCTCAATGTCGAGATCCCATATGTCCTCTTTGTCGGGAGTCCATGGCTCCAAAGGCTGAAACAGGCGCTTGTCACGGGGAACATCCTTCCTTGTGAGCTGGAGACGGCGTTCCATTCGCTCAATGCGTGCAAGAAGCTGCAGAAAGGAAAAAAAAAAGTAAACAAATATGATGTCTGAAGGAGTGACACACTGACATTATTAACTAGACACAAATTCTGACATACTGTCTCCTTATCTGCTTTTAGTTCATCAATCTCCTTATCCTTTGATTGCAGCTGTTGTTGCTGTTGCTCTATAAGGTCCAGTTGAAGGAGGAGGATCTGGCGAAGGCAGTTTGCCTGTGTGTGTGGATTGGCAGGGGTTTTCCTGATGTTCCTCCATTTGCCCTCCGAGGAGAGTTCAATGGAAGCTGTGCCAAGCATTCCAGGGCCAATCTTTCCGCCATCATCAGCACCAGCGTCCTTTGGGTTGTTGTTCACAGCCATCTGAGGGTTATCCATGCTGTCAACAGTGAGGGGTTTACCTTTCACTGGGGTTCCCTCACCCCCCATTGGTGTGACAGGGGACAATACCCCCACAGGTTTGTCACCTTGAACTATCTCTGCAGGTGTGGCAGCTTTGCTTGTCATGTAATTCGGATCTAAGTTCTTGGATCTGCTTGTTGGGATCGCGCCCCGTTGCACGTCTTGCACATCGATGGCGAAGTCTCCGAACTCCCTTTTGATGCGCACAGGACTCACGGTGGCGACCCCGACGAACGCGTTACCGAAGACGGTTGAGTTAGCGCTCGTCTTGAATCCAGGATTTAGAACGAGGGTGGACCTCAGAGTCATGACGAGCACAACGTCTCATCCTGCAGCTCCTCAACGGTTCATTTACCCACAGCTACTTTCTACGTGAATCCTGAAAATAATATTAAAAAAACAAGAGCCATTTTAAAAGTTAGAACATGTTAAAAACACACGATCTTTGCAAAAAGAAAATTGTATATCTTTAACAAGGTCCTACACAATCCAAAGAATATAAGGTTGAATCCTTGAATAATAACCCCTCGCTATGAATACGATTTACGATAAACTATATTAGCTTAGCTGCGCAAAAACAGTAAACGGAAGCCAGAAATTGAAAAAAAGGAGCGGACATTTTAGAGTGAACGCTTTTACCAAGGACTCGGGAGTGGCTGAGCAGGACACTGGCAATAGCAGCAGCAGTCTCCTCCATTTTGGGTCTCGCGAAACCATGAAAAACAATAACAGCTAGCTAACAGGCTAATGTTAGGCAGCTAGTTTCGGAGGACAAAATACGCGTCGGGATCATAAAGGCTGTAACGACTGTGTTCTTGGACTCAATATTACGTTAGTTTCGTCTCATGAAAACAGTTCATTCTTTATTAGCTTACCTTCGCGTTAGTTTGAGTCAACCTGCAAGAGCTTCCCCGTTCCCTCCTCTAGACTAGTTTTAAAGCGCCGACTACAGCGCATGCGTAATTTGTTTGATGGCCATTTCTAGTTTGAGAGGTTAACATTATGGCTGCACCAGTAGGGGGCGACAAACCCACTACACGCTGACGTCATGCTGCAAAAAAGCAAGAAAGTGCTAAATTGCAAACACATTTCAGAATGTACCATGATCCTTAAAAATATATATTTTTTTAATAATTACGATGAAACCAGCTGGCTGTCCCTTAGTGACATCAAATGTAAACCCCCACATATTGGTTTACTAGATCAGATTTGGTGCGAAGAAACAACAACAACAACAACAACAATAATAATAATAATAATAATAATAATCTGGTAAACAATTCTATTTACATTGACACGGATTGTAAAATGCCATACTCGCCAAGACAGTAGGGGGCGCGCTATAATTTAACGAAAGTGTGCATTTCCACAAACAAGTTAACTTCCTTGTTGTCCGTTGCGCTTTTCCTCTCGAAATGAGACTGAACAACGTCAAAAGCATTGAAAAATACTCAACTATTAGTCTCCTAACGACTATTCTTCATAAGGAAAGTTAACCTAAAACGCTTTTTCAAGGACCTCGCGACCTGAAGTAATTTGAACAAACTAGTTTGTGACAACATTTGCCGTTGACAAACACTCTCCCAAAAACGGACTACCTCCTCCTGGGTATTTGTCTTCCAAAGGTTGAGATTGTTCTGCTGTCGTTCAGAACACCAATCAGCAAAATGCGACGAGGTGTTGGTGCGGGAGCTATTGCCAAAAAGAAGCTGGCAGAGGTAGTGTAATCGTCTTCCCTCCCTTTGAGTCGTATTTATAGCTAAATGATTGAACCTGATGTGCCCATAAATGCACATTTCTTACCACGCTTTATTTTAATATCATTTCAGGCTAAGTATAAAGAAAGAGGTACTGTTCTAGCAGAGGACCAGATTGTCCAGGTGAGGTTCTATGATTAGCTTCTTTCATTTCAAGGTTAAGAGAATAAATTATTGGTTTTCATAAAATAATAAATCAGTGTATGTTGTTGCTTTAAAAAGTAGTTTCGATTCATTTCTTATGAAACGACATTATTTATTTCTGATATAAACACAATCATTTGGGTAAAGAATACTGTAGAGAGGTTATTTCTTTCTTCCCTGTTGGTACTTTAGTTGATGTTTCAGATTAAAACGTGTAGTTGAAATGACATTATATAAGGTATGGATGGCTTTACAGTGAACTTTAAAGTCATGCTTGTCTGTTTTTATTATTTTTGCAGTATGGAATTTTACAAAAAAGCCTCTACCCATTCACCAAACAGTTTGCCTTTTTCTGCTAGATGTCTAAACAGTTGGAGACCTTTAAGTCCAACCTGGAGGAGTTTGCCAGCAAACACAAACAAGAGATTCGCAAGAACTCCCAGTTCAGGGTCCAGTTTCAGGAAATGTGTGCCACTATTGGTGTTGACCCACTAGCCTGTAAGTAATTGTTCCATTTTAAAAAACATTAACCAGATTGAGCAAAACTAAGTGTTCAATTTCTTGCAATAATAGTATTGTTTTTTTTTTTTTTTTTTTTGAACTCTCAACATTATTAAAATATTTCCCTTTCTCTTCACAGCTGGAAAAGGATTCTGGTCTGAGATGCTTGGTGTTGGGGATTTTTATTACGAGCTTGGTGTACAAATCATTGAAGTGTGCTTGGCTCTGAAGCACAGAAATGGAGGTTTGTAATTGAACTGCGTAAATTATTATTTCTATTCTCAACAGTGAAGCAAAATGCAGGCATATAACTTGGAATAAATGTCCATAATATCAATGTTCACTGTCTCATGATTGCAGAATACCGAATCTTTAAAAAAACTGCTTGAGCCTCTATGTTCTCCTACAGGACTTATAACTTTAGATGAGCTTCATCAGCGTGTTCTGAAGGGACGTGGTAAATATGCTCAAGATGTGAGCCAGTAAGCTGTGCTAAGATTTCCTATATTCAAACCATTTTAATTTCATTATGCATTGTTAAATTCAACTTCATTCAAGTATTTACTTTTTTTTAATGAGAGAACTTTTGCTTTACAGGGACGACTTGGTTAGAGCGATTAAAAAGCTGAAAGTAATGGGGAGTGGTTTTGGGATGATTCCTGTTGGTGGCTCCTACTTGGTTCAGTCGGTTCCAGCAGAGCTCAATATGGATCACACTGTAGTTCTACAGCTGGCTGAGGTAAGACAATGTGTTGTCTCTTTCTGGGTTTCTGGGAACCAGTCTGTTTTTTTAGCATTAATAATTTTAAGGCTAATAGAAAAGTGAATGAATAATAGAGGTGTAATGGTTTTTAAAATTACTTTACATTGCAGAAAAAAGGATATGTTACCGTTAGTGAAATCAAGGATGGTCTAAAATGGGAGAAGGAAAGAGCCTGTCACGTCTTGGTAAGTAATTGTGAACTGCTTTTAAAAAAACCTAAAATTAGCATTTTAGGTTAAATGAAAAAAAGTCCTAAAAAGGCCTTTTTCTGTCATAAGTAAATCAGATTTGTTATTCCCATTATTCCTGCAGTTATTTGAATAGCCCACTTCTACCATTTTAGTGTTAAATATGTACAGTTGGATAAATGCGAATGCCACCAGAAACCGCCACATTGTCAAGTTCATGTTTTTCCTCTCTTTGACTCAGGATCACTTACTAAAGGAAGGCCTGGCTTGGCTCGATTCTCAGGCGGCTGGGGAGCCTCAATACTGGCTGCCGGCGCTCTTCTCTGAGCTGTCGTCTCGTGACGTCTCACCAGAGGAGGCCAACCAGATGACACCATGATGAATGGATTTGTGTCACTCGATGGATGCCGTAACTAGAGACATTGGTAAACAAAATGTGCTTCGAGGTGAAGCACATTTCTGTCACTTCTGCACCAGAGGAAGGAACATTTCCCTCTGTTACTTCAGTGCAGAGTTTGTGACCTTCGATCGCACCTTTGAGTCAAGATGGAGTTAAAGACTGAATTCAAATGGATGAAAACTCAGTATGTTTGTGAAACTTGCTTTATGATAATTAGGTAACATTTATTTTGTACATATTTAAAAAAAAAAAAGAAGAATTTTCTTGTATGAAAATAAAACTTAAACAAAAATGACTAAATATGAATTTTCATGTATTTATTTATTTTTGGCATTTACAGATCACCTAAATTACCTTAAGACCCATGCTCACCCAGCATATACTTTAAATGAAATCGATTACATCATGGAACATTACATACAGATAATTAACCTAAAAAATATCATTTTAGGTTTTTAAATGTTTATTCTAAATAACACTTAAAGGCATCCCAACTCCCAAGATTTTTTCTGCAGAATAAAAATACGACAATTTTTTAAAAGTGCTTTGCTGTGACACCATTTATCCAAGAAAAATATTAACAGAACGAAAAAGTGGATATCTTTGTTATCTCTGTGGTTACAGTTCCATTCAATGGGAAAAAGACAAAACACTTTACAACATATGTAGTAGCAGTCTATTTTTTACCTTTAATCTTTGAGCTGGATTAAAATTTAAAATCTGAGATTGTTGAAACTTTTTCTTCCATTTCTGCATGAGACATTAAATAATCTGACAACATTTCACAAAGTAAATGTATTTGTGTAATTGAAATCCAACACTAAAGGCTACAGAGACTTACTTTGGTCTTTTGATAAAACTGAGAAACAAAACAGAGTATACGATGTATCTGCTGAAGAAAGTAGCCGTTATTTATGACAATAAGACTGGTTGAATATTACCAGATTTTATTCCCTCCTTAATATACTTAATATTAATTATTTAGCTAAAATTATACGAAAAACAACTATTTTGTTTGAATATTTAAAAGGCAGCAAAAGGAGTATTTATTCCCAGGTATTTTTAAGTAAGGCGACTGCTTTTGAGCAACTTTTGCTTATGTTTTGTTTTCAGATTTCAGTTTATAAGCTCTCAACCTGTAGAAAGAAGAACAGCTGACTAAAGTTACTATCACTGTCCGTTTTGCAGTTATTTTCCAGCCAAGTTTATAGCCAGAATGAAGATTTTAATGAGCCGCAAGAACAGACGGCTAAAACCAAAAATTAAAACAGCAAATGATTCACTCCCCCTCCCCTCCCCTCCCCTCTTGTCAGACACATTCAAGCTAAGCCTAATCGAAACTTTCATAGCTCGTGGCCGTAGACGTGATCCTCAAACACGGACTGCTCCATGCCGTCACAGATCATTGTGCAGAAGGGACACACTCTGTGGCTCTGCTCGTGTTGACCCAGCTCCTCCTGGGTTATCCCAGGAAACTTCTCCTGGCAGTGATGGCACACCAACAACGGCTGGGGACAGAAATGGAGACGCTGCTTCAGAAGGTGTAACAAAATAGAGCGGTAGGATTATGCTTTCGGGCCTCTTTTAAAAATAAACTGTAAACAGATGAATCACTGCTGGGTATCAAGGGATCATGTGAGATGCTGAACCTTAAATTTAGCTTCAGTGTTAATTGAACCTGTGCTGCCAACAAACTCTGATCATCTGATCTGATCATTCTGAAAAGACTTGATGCGTATCAAGTCAATCCAAGCAGATTTTAAAACTAAAACAATTCCTAAATTTATTTTCCCAGATGCCATTTATGACTAATTTCTGTTTAAAAAAAGCACGTGGTGAAAACCAACATATGAACAACACATTTTGTTTTGTAAACATAGCCATTTCTCTCCTATATTTCCATCTGTATACATCTTTGTTCTGTTTAACTGGGATTAACAAAAAACATTTGATAAAATATCCAAACAAATGCACTTTTGGGAAAAAATGAAGTCACAACTTCATGATTGGTCGCTTCTATTGGTTTCTTTTGTTTTGTCCCATAATCAGGTACTGATGACAAAGTAGATTTTTTTTTTATGTTATACAATATAAAACCTGTGTTACAGATTGTAATCTGTTCTTTGCCATGTCCTTCGATCCGCTTCAGGAGGACCCAAACTGATACTTGGTTATTTTATTGAAACTTTAAAAAAAGACATTTTTCAAGCATAATTTGAGTAAAATAAGTTTTAGTGGTGCAGTATTGCCTCATTGAAATCAAGCAGGAGTTTGCTGATTTGATCAGTACTAAGAACAAATCAAATTTCTATTTCCACAACAGAAGAATTTTACTTTGAAGCTTGAGATAAAGAATGACGGGTAAACACATTTACTAAAAGGCAAACGATCTCTAAATCATTGTGAAATTGGAACTGCATTTAAGATAACAAACACAAGTAGATGAAACTAAACACTGAGCATTTTCTTGTTTAGAGCGTTTAATAATCTTCACCTATTGTATTTACTTACCTCCTCTTCCTGTTCTCTAATGGGACCTGCAGAGGAGAGATAAAACAGGTTGTTCAAATACGACCTTCAAAAGCAGCAGCAGTGCCAATCTAATAACTCATCCAGTCAGTACACACTTTAGCATCTGAAACAATCTTACTCTCTAACATACTGAAATATTAATACTTACAAAGGTAATGTCTTTTTCAAAACTAAATGTAAAGTTATCAAGTGTTGGGTATTCTGCCGCTTTGATTATGCTGGAAAAACAAAAGAGGACACCTCCCTGCAACACTCACAACACCTCCCTTCTGGTTTGTTTTGGGGATATGAGAAAAATTAACACAGATGGAATCATCTTTGACAGCAATATTATTACAGGTTAAGAACAACCATTTTTGGCATGAACTATGAACTAAATATGACAGCCAGATTCTTGAATACCAGTTTTTCTGTTGAAGAGGAAGAAAATATGCTGAGAATGAACATGTGTGACAGAAATATCCTTAAACACTAAAAACAGAATCCATCAGGCTGATTTTTTTATTTAATCCCAAATAAACTCATATCCAGAATGAAAAAAGCTTATTGTATACATAATCAAGGTAGTATTTCTTTACTTTTTAGTCCACTTTACAAGACATCTGTCATTTTGTAGGGGTGTCGGAATTTACAATTCCAAAATCTAGTGCCCTGGAAATTTCTTAGCCAAGTCTGCATTGATGCTCACTAGATCGGTGAATAAATGCATATAGATTTATTTTTTTTATAAATCATCCAAGTTTTCATCATTAGAACACAGTGAATTTATAAATAGTCTTTGTAAAAAGTTCATATTTATTAGGTTTTTACTTCTGCAAATGGGTGATATTTGCCATTAAAAAAAGTAGCGAGCATGTGTCCGAAATGGATTAAAATCCAGAGCACTGGATGGTCCTGCACTTTATGGTCATTTAAGGGTTAGGGAGTAGTGAGGTCATTCAGACATGGTGTGTTAATGATTTTGTGACTAGTTAAGCGGTCATAAAAGACATGGATCTAAATATTCTCTCTGTTTGACTTGAGAAATTCAATCCAAATGTTTCTGAACTATCAGGACATGAAAAGTCAAATGTTTTATCTTGTTATGAGCTAATATTTAATGGAAAAAGTCTTATTTATTCATTGAAACCTTCAGAATCTGTTCACAAATAAACACGCAGAAGTACTCTTGTAGCTGCAGCACATATGAACACACTGTCCAGAATATAATCTCCTTGAGATTTGCTCTGTACTATATTCATTTAATATCAATATTGTGTGGATGCAAACACAGTTACTGCTCAGTCTGCTGGAAGATGTTTAACATTTCAATAAATGCTTTAGAAGTGTAGTTTAATAAAGGTTGTTTGGATACATTTCTGAAGCAGCTTCTCTTTAAGCTTCCTTACCTATGCTCTCATACACGTGCTGGGTCTCCTCTGTTTCATCCTTCTGGACACGGGCGGTGTCGACGTCAGCAAACAGCACGGTGACGTCAGGCTGCATGTATGTAGAGTCAGCAGAAGTTTTGCTGACGCTTCCGTAAGTCCGCATACTTTCACGCAGTTTTTCAATGTCGGATTTGAGCCCCTAATTGATGAAGCGCACAGACAAACTGTTTGAAATGAGTCTTTCCAAAGCTGGATAAATTAGTTTGATGAGCGCGAACCTCGTTTTCTCTGGTCAGCTCCTCCTTCTGTTGGGTTATCAGCCTGAACTGCTGCTCCTTCTCTTGAGCTAAGATCTCCCGATCTGCAAATATTTCGCTCATCTCTCTGATCTGCATCTGAAGCAGGAATGAACACGTTCTAGTTCTAGTATTTCGTGAAATTGTACAGTTGTTGGAATTATATTTCAAGGGAAATGTTAAGGGTAACTTTTTTAGAATGCAGACAGTAGGATTTTATTCTGCATGTAATTTGAGTCATAAAGAAATGATCCTGAAGAAAATGGTTTTACACACTGCTGCTTCAAAGCTGATGGTACAATAGTGCAAAACTGAAATATAAGGAAAATGAAAGGAAAAACAGGTTATAGTCAAATCCAGCTCTTGACGTTACTGGACGCTCACCTCATATTTGCTGGTTTTTCGATTCTCCAGCTCATACAAACTGGCCATATTTGTCAGCTGCTGCTTTACTTGTTGCAGCTCATTGCTGAGATGTTCAATCAGACCCTTTGCCTCCTTACACTCTTGACTCTCAGCCTCCAGCTTCATCCGAGTGTCCTCCAGCTGTCTGCTGAGAGTCTGATACTGCACCTGACGGAGAAGACCATTAAAACGGCACCACTTGTACCTGACATTTCTGCATGATCACAATCAACCTCTTTTTTTTCTTTTTAGTCCCACCTCCATGCCATCCTTTGGGGAGTTGGGTGGGGTGTCCTGCTGCGATAGCCTCCTGCACAACTCTATGTTCTCCCTCTTCATTCTGTCCATGCTTTGATCAAGGTTCTGTAACTTCAGCAGCTCTGCTGTGAGTCTCTCCTTCTCTTTCTCGCTGCTCAGAAGGTCAGCCTGTCAGAAGTAGATCACACTTTGAAAAACGGCATTTAACCAGGTTTGACAGCACGCATTTGCACATTTATTCTGAAAGAAATGGTAAGTTGTGATTGAGTGTGAATTGAGTGGATTTCTAAACAATTAACTGCACTTTTGTTTCATAACCTGTCCATTCTTTAATGTTCTTCATACAGAAATAAAAATTAGTTCAAGACAAGTTTAAGACACCTGCTATATGTCAAACGAAACTGTTTATCAAATATCCAGCTGTTGCTCAGCTGGACTATTGAAACACCTTTGGTTCTTTTCAGTTACGACTAAGAGCTGCCTCATTGGCAGTGTCGTCATGGAACTGCAGCTTCAGTAAACTCTGATGTTCTTCATAGACAACACAACAAAAGACGGACAAAAACAACGCAGTGGATCTGCCGCACGCTCTCGTGGATTTGGGTCATACTGAAGAAGACAGAAGAGAACCAGCAGGGGCTGCAGAAACGTTCTGAAAAGAACGGGCCAGTATGGGAAGACAACAACCATTCTGAGCAGAAGATGAAAAAATGCCAGCTACATAATAAGCCCCATGACATGGCTGCAAATGCTAAATGCTACAATAGTGCTCTGTTTCAGAAGGGTTTTTGTGTAGGACAACACAACCACATGCTTTGGCAAATCACATCTCAGCATCATCCGGGCATACTAGTTCATTGTCTTGAGCTGTTGTAGAGCTGAGCAAGTACAGTGAAAAGGTAAAGGAACCATGAGGACGACTAACCCAAAATTCACATTTGATTAACTTTTTAAAAATTAAGCAACTCAGTCGAAGTTTTTACGTATTTTGAATTCATCCCTATTTTCTTTTCAAATTTAAGTCTATAGGTTGTTCAAAAACCACCCAAAAAGTTCCAAAATACTAATATAATTTCCGTCCATCCATCTTTAGAACGTGCTTAATCCCATGCAGGGTCACGGGATGCTAGAGCCTATCCTGATGAGTGAAGGTGCACCCTAACCATGCTTCAGGGCCACACGTTCACACCTACGGGTAATTTAGAGATAACAGTTACTCTATGAAGCATATTTTTGGATAGTGAGAGGAAGGCAGAACGCACAGAAAAAATACACACTTGCACAAGGAGAACATGCAAACTCCACACAGAAAAATCCCAGCCGGGATTTGAACCAGGATCTTTTCTCTGTGAGGCAAGAACGTTGACCACTGCTCCACTGTGCAGCCACCATTCTAACCTGACTTTAAAACAAATTATATTTATAGCATTCAACATGGTTCCATGGTAGTCTTTTACCAAATGAAAAACGATTGTATCTATTTTTTATAGTGTTGTTAGGAGCATTTTTAACAGCATACATATTGTTATTAAAGTTTTAAACGCATAGTCAGATCTTACCTTTATTTAGATGTATTTATTAGATTTAGATGTAAAGTCTAAACACACAGTTCTGTTTTTATGGTAGCAGAATAAATCTATGGAGGATCAGAGTCACCTGCAGCAGTTGGACGCCATCCTTTGCTTTGGACAGATCCCGTTCTCCTTCTTTGAGTCTGGCTTTCAGCCTAAGGCATAAAACACAATCTTTAAGATCTGAGTGGATGATGTAAAAAAAAATTTCCCAAGCGGTCTAAATATTGAAGACTGTCACACACTGGGCAATCTCTTCACTCTGAGCGTCGGTGTTCTTCCTGAGGTTGTCGCGCTCTTCCTTCAGCTGATTGATCTTCATTAAAGCTCGATCATACTTTTCCTAAAGAAACAATCAGCTCTGAAAGAAGTTGATGACAGGCCTTTAGAAGACAAAGAAATTCCCTTACCTCAGCTGTTTTACATGAAATCTGGATTTGTGCTTTCTGCTCAGCTGCATTCTGCTGCTCCAGCTCCATCTGCTTTGTGCAGGGCCACAAAAGTAAAGCTTTCACACTTTTTGTTCAGTAAAAAGGGGATTTTAGAAAATGAAAATGAGCCAAACCTTTAAGCAGTTGTTCTCTTGCTTCTGTAGCTGCAACACATTTTTCAATTTTTCATTTTCCGCTTTGATCTGATCCATTTTGTCGGTTAGCTTCGAGCTTTCTTCCTCTTTCCGTTCATTCAGCTCCTGCGTAAAGCAAACCGCACTGTGTCAACTAATCAAAGTTCATTTTAAAGAGATTTTTTGTTGCACAAGAGGCAAACATCAAAAAACTTTTAGGGTACATCAGCACACCTTAAAGCTTGCAGTTTCTTTCTGCTGCTTTTGCAGGGCACCTCTTAAGGTTTCATTTTCATTTCTCATCAAATGCAATTCCTGCTGCAGCTTATCTTTCTCACGAAGGTTCTGTTCAACCTGCTCCTGAGGTCAAAAAAGAAAAATATTTACACAAACATATTTTTTTTAAAAGGCAGAAGTTCTGAAAAATTTCAAATTTATAACAAACACATTTTTAAACAGTACAAATACAACATTTAAACAATTGTGTGTCATTAGAACCTGACATTTGCTTATCTTACAGAAGAATGCTAATAAATAACTAATAATGTGTAATAGTTTATAAGCTCTTTGCACAATGAGACACATTTATTTTTCAACACTATCATTAAAAAAGCTACACTCATTCAGATGTTATTCATCAAGCTTCATCTCACAAATATAGATTACAATCAAAACATTAATTTGTTTAGTGGGTTGGCTCACTGGGTGAATTCTAGAGATTAATTTTGCAGAAGGATTTATTTTAAATACTTGCTTTTTTAACTTTTTTTTTTTTTTTTTACTTTTAGCTAATTATTTTTTTACATCTTAAAAATATATTTTTTTAACAGGAAAGAAATGTTGTATTACTAAAAAGCATAAATCTGTGCTTCATCCCTCAGTTTGCTCGGGTTACTGCAACAGTGCAGAGTGGTGTGATTCCTTATCAATGCTGGTCCTGTAGGGCCACATAAGAAGTTCACGCACTTTATTTTTTAAGCTTAAAATGCTTTTTGCTCTTAGACAATCACAAAATTTTTATTGCAGAGATCACAGTGGGAGATGGAGCAGTTTATTTTAGTATTTTTTGGAAATTTCAGCTTTTATTTTTTAAAATAATTGAAAGAAGTCAATTAGAAGTACAGTTTAATTGAAATAAAGACACTAAAATTGTATTAGACAGTCAAGAATGACTGTTAAATTATACTTTATTACAAAAACAGAGTGATCAAAATAGGAACTCTTACTTTCATGAACGATTTCCCTGTTACTTATATCAAATATCTTCATCTAAATGAATGATTACCTTAATTTCTGTAAGTCTGACCTTGTCTTATGGCAGCCATAAAACCTTTTAGGATATTTTCACTGAATTGTGACTTCTTTGCTCGCTTATGGCCCCTATGGCCTGAAGAATGTGTGTTTTTCTTTTGAAAAGAGTGTGTGCAAACTTCCTGTTTAGTACCTGTGTCGTAACGAACAAAGTGTCGAAGCTGCTGATGCTCTCCATGCTCTGCTCTGCTGCACTTCTGAAACAGAAAGGAGTGCTGGCTCCTCTCACCTGCCCGGTTCTGTCAATGTAGCAGAACTGGTAGAACTCGATCTCGTCTTTAGGCAGGTAGTAGTCTGAATGCACACAGAGCACAATTCTAGCGATAAAACACAGTCTAGTTGCACAACTGCTCCTAGATTTTTTTAAAACTTTATTTCAGAATATTTTACCTTGGGAAAAAAAGCTAAAGTAAAAATACCACCAATTAAAAGAAAATGTTTCCTTTTTAAAAGTTAATGATTGGTAATCAAAAGTCACATTTTTTTTCTGAATCTTGTCAAGAAAAATCAATAACATGAAACTTAATCAACCGCATTGTTGTTAATACTAAAAGCACTTTTACACTGATTCATTTAACAAAATTTGTAGTGTAATAAAAAATGTGCTGCATAAATAAAAAAAAGCAGATTTCAAGTCAAAAATTCAACAATGAAAAAAGAGGGCGTCAGATTTTTTACTTTTTCAAAGTTTTTATTACTTTCTTTTAAGCTCTTAGAGAGTTTTCACTTTTTTTAATAATCCATGTAATGAAGACAAAAAAATGCATATTTTTAAAATCTAAAAGTTAATTTAGATCTACCTTTTCTTTTTCTTAAACTTGTATTGTGAAACTGATAGAACGATAGATTCTGTGAGTTTGGGCTTATTTTAATCTTTATTTGTTAATAAACAAAAACTGGCAAAAAAGGGTATTTAAATTAATTTTAGGTTAAAAAAATTCACAACAATGTTTGTTCCTGCTGGTCAAAACATTGGTAAAACCACAGGAAATGTTACAGATTCTAATTTCTCCATGACATAAACTATGAAAACCCTGCACTTATACATCTGTCCATTGTTCTTTGACTGTATATGAGAACTGGACCGAGTGAGTGTGACGTCACCTGTAGAAAATTCTTCCTTCTAGTTCAGATAAAAAATAACTCAATTCAGTCGCCATTTTTTTTGCAACATGGATATAGCCATGTTGGAACCAGAAATCATCGGTAACCAATGATTGGTCTGAGTCAACGTTTTTATGCAACCACCCTCACCAGTCGGGAGTGAGCTTGTTGGAAGTCCACACCCCTTCACTTGAAAACAGCTCTGGAGAATCTGTCAATCAAACCTTTTGAATGTTTGACATGAGACATCATTTTACTGAGGCATCTGACTGGTCAGTTTCTGACTTGAATAACTTTCACTACAGAAAAAAAGATAATTAAAATTTTAGAATGATCAAAAATGTGTTAAAAAAAAGCAGCAGAACAGGAATAGTTATTCTGGCAAACAGAATGACCAAGTAATAGCCGTTTATTTCTCAAAAGAAGTCTTTGGGATTTTGCCTTCTTGAAGCCAGCGGGTACTTCCTGTTCGGAACGCTGGGGGGGAAGAGTCACTCAGTCCAGTTCTTACATACAGTCAATGCTTCCACAGTCTCTCAGTTCCCTTTAGCTGCAACTGTCCAGTCATCTGGAAGAAGCCCCTGATCTCATAAAGTCGGTTTCAACTCCCAAAAAGCTACACAGGACTTTTTATTTTTCCACTTTCACCACTCTGCTCTGCCACAATCCTCTAAATCTTCTTACCACCAGAGTCATCCTCACACCATCATCCTATGTTTTTTCTTATTTTACTCTCTCTCCAACCTAGACTTTCACGATGGAGGATATATAAAGAAAATTAAGCTTAAAAGGGCATTTGTGAGTTTTTCTCTATTCAGTCGTGGTGAATCCGGACCTTGTAGGTGTGACATCAAAGCTACTACGGAATGCTACAGGCTCCCTGTTCCTGTCATTCTAATGCATCCACTTGCAGTGGAAGAGAGTGTGAAAGGATGGGTGATTGTATAGACTGTATCTGAGAACTGGACTGAGTAACCCGCCCCCCTGGTGTGGCAAACAGGAAGTACTCCCTGAGAAAACTGAAATCCCATAGACCTCTACAGAGAGATAAACGAGGGGAAACTGGTGGCATATAAGATGGCGGGTGAAAATCCTTAGCCGGAAGGAAGTCAAGCACCAGAACACCACCCGCCCCTCCGGGAGCACCGCACATTTCGGTCTAAAAATACTCTTGTTTTTGATCAGAAAAGTCTAATATAACCAGGAACCCTAGCAGTTACATTTCTTTCTTTATTGTGCGTTTTAAGCATTGAACACCTGAGGCATCGCTGTCAAAACCTACAATGCTCTTTGACATACTGTAACCCCTTACGCGATCAACACGAATTAGCTGATCTGCAGAGAAAAGCAGCTTTGCGCTGGTAAAGCAAGACTTTAAAGTGGCTTTTTACTGAACTGCAACATATTACTAATATAAAGTGTTATGATTCTCTGTGACAGAATGAGTTGAGTCACATTGATCGAAATTAACTGTGGTCAAACGTAAACACTAGTCTGGAATTTGGCAATTTCTGACTAATGGTTTTCAGCCGTCACCGAGTCTGCCACCAGGTCCTCTTGAAATAACCAGCTATTACTAAGTCATTATATTTGCTAGAATAACCATTCTTGCTCTGGTGTCTTTTGTTTTTTGTTGTCTTCATTTTTTTTTCATCATGTTTTTCTATATTGTAAGATATTTAAGTTATAAATTGGCCAATCAGATATCTCAAAAAAAGCCTGTGGTGCCCATTGGCCCCCACCTCGAATGTTCAAAACATTTGATTGACAGATTCTCCTGAATCCACTTTCACTCAAAGGGGTGTGGTTTTCCAACAAGCTCACTTCTGATTTACAAAAGTGGTTGCCATAGAAATGATGACTTAGACCGATTTAGACCAATCACAGCTTACTAACATCGTCTAGTTCCAACATGGTGAAGTCCATATTGTGGAAAAATGGCGGCTGGATTGACTTCATTTACTTGGAATTGGAAGTAAGGCATTTTCTAAGGGTGACGTCACACTCACTATGTCCAGTTCTTTCTTATACAGTCGATGGGTGATGGAAGAGGCTGGGGTTGCTTCATGCCAACAGTCCTGCCCACAACTCAAAAGGTGAATTTCTCATGACCTGCTGCACTCTGCAGAAACCACGTCCTACAAAATGACAGGTTTTTGGATTTAGGCTAAAAATCATAATAATAAAAAACAATTGTAGTGAAACTTAAAACACAACAAAGCCTAAAGATTCAACATTTAAACTAAATGTTTCTGCTTTGATTTGAACGGAGAGACACAGACTGAGGGATTAGTGCTCTAACACAGTTTGCACATCAAACAGGAAAGTGTTCATTACAAACATGACTCATACTCTACCATCTGATGAGCACTAACCCTTAAACACAGATTGGCTTGTCAGTTGTCCTTCTTCTTGCTCCACCCAAACAAAGGTGTGATAATCCTTGATTGTGCTCCATCCCACCTGTACAGGGAAAAAAATAAGATAAAAATTCAGGAAACTTTTAATAAACAAACAAAAAAAAAACTCAAATTAAAAGTCCTAAGTTGACCACCTTGAAGATGCCCACCCAGTCCCTGGAATTGAGCTGGAAGGTGGTGCTGTAGGTGTAGCGGCAGGTGACGGTGGTAAAGGGTGGATATGAGTGAGGGATGTCCGTGAACACCACCTGAGAGAAGGTGGAGGCTAATGGATCAGCGGCGGCGGGCTCCTCTGCAGCCTTCTCCATGCTGGCTGGAAGCAGCGCTCTGCCAAGAAACACAAGCGAGGATCATGACCCTGACGGCTGGCAGCAGGTGTCTCCAGGCCCAACTTTCAGACCGGACGCCACGGCTCGTTAAAGCTCGGTTCCGGTTCTTTCGAGATTTGTTTACTCACCGGCAATCAACAAAACAAACAACACTTAAAAAACCGTGTTCCTATGCAGCGTAAACAGCGATGTTTTTAGGGGAAAGTGTGCTCCTCACGTGTAACTGAAACTCAGCACGCGATCAATCCAAGTGTCCCTATTTACATCCGCAAAAAAAAAAAAATCAACTTGAAAAGCGAAAGTAAAAGTAGCCTACGGACAACAAAAAAGAGGATAAAATCACATTTAGTTCAGTAATTCGTAGAAAATGATGGAAACTTTCCTCATAAATCTAAAATGGAAACAAAAGTTCACGGTAAACATGTTAAACTTACATGATTTGCGAGCTGTCGCAGCACCAAATTTAACAACAGTTCCTGCGTGTGCCCTTCAAATGCGCATCGGAAATTTGAAAGGCTCATCCAAATCGAAAGGCAACATCGTGACGCATGATTTTTTTAAACTGAAATTTAAACGATAGCAATTTACTTTTTGCTTAAAGTGTAAGCTTATCCACGGGAATCCAAGAAAATTATATCTTAATTCTTTATGTTTTCGACTATTTACATTGTTTTGTGTTCATCGTTTTCCGTAAAAAAAAGTACATTTTAAAGATTCCTAAAGTTTACAACCTTTAAAGAAAGACCTTTTGTCTTTCTTTAAAGGTTGCACGTTTTGTGTCGTAGCTTGCCGAATAAAAATAATGACAGACGTACTTCAAATTCGTAAAGTATTATAAAAAGCTGGCACACGGGTAATTTGGATCATTCCAATTTCTCCGACTGTCACAAATGCAACGATAGCTCATCTGTTATGATGAGTCATGGGAAGTGTAGTGAATTATTTTTCTTTATTTCTCCCTCTGCAGTTGGATTTTCCGTCCACAAGAGGGAGCCAAACTTCTTTCAACAATAAAAGCAGAATATTGGCTTCAAATATGGTCTTTTTTGACCTACAATTCGCATTTTGATAACACATTTAATTTAATCAGCCGTATACAAAAAACAACAAAGTTTCAAACATTCATGTTTTGCTGTCATTTTATCATGCTGTGGGTTTGTTAAAAATGCAATCTTAACAAAAGCAAATACAGAAATAACAAAGTTGTAAATAAAATGGCTCATTTGGATGTTTTTCTGCTCTTATTTGTTTGTTATAACAAAAATATCATACTCATTTTGTGAAAAGCAACTGAAAACTTAACTGACCCATCATTCTATTGTGTCCTTATACAGAATGTGATAATGTAAAAAAAAAAGTTTTCTGTGCAATCAAATACGTTGATTGTGTTCTTTTCACGGTATATTAAATTTCCACTTTGGAATTGTGGTCGGATCATGTCACTATAAATTAAAACACAAAAATCAAAATATTTGGAGAAGAGCAACTGAAAGTCAAATTTACTTTCAATGACGTTGTACCATCTTTAAAATGTGTGTTAGAGAGCTGCTTATTAGACTTTTAAATGTATTTTATTGAAAACTAACACATACAGCAGTTAGAAGGCAAAAAAGGCAATAAACATGACCATTTTGAGAAATTAAGGAGATTTCACTGACAGCAAAAACACAAGCTGTGGCCACATTTAAATACTAATGTTAGACACTCATTTCTTGTAAAAAAAAATAATAATAAGAAGGGGGGGTTAAATAGAGAGAGAGGGCAATCCTGGGGGGGGGGGGTGTTATTTTTTTTTTTTTTTTTTTCTAAATGATCATGCTAACTTCCTGAAAATGTGATCAGGGAAGGCAGGAACCAATAGGAGGCAGCGGCTCTCTGAATCCCGGCTCGTGATTGGTTACAACAGTATGCGCGTTCATTGATGTTTACATTGAGCAGCCACAACCACAGGCTCGTCCTGAGCGTCCATCGAAGTCCGGAGCAGCAAAAGAAGCTCGGAAACGGACCCGGTTCCTGTCCGTGGGCAGAGGACATGCTTTCCTCCCGGTAATGTTTTGTTTTCTGTCCTTGTTGCAGTGAAATGCTCCGTCGCTGATTGTTGTCAGCTCAAAAACAGACTCACTGGTGGAGGTAGGAGCGCAACATTTCGTTGCCATGGTAACGGCGCAGCATGGGCTGAGTTGTTGGTGCACTGTCGTTCAGCGAACTTTGTTCTTACTCGATTCTTAAGCCTGAAACGCCATTAAAAAGCTGCTTTTCTTCTAAATTACCACTATTTAACAATTTAAGTGTTTTTCATTACACGTATCGTCTAATTTTTATTTTCGAACAATTTGATGAGTTTTAGGCCTTTTTATGCAAGCATAGTGAGCAGAACCAATACCAGCCTGTTTTAGTGTAACCGTAACAGTCTACCTTAGAGTAATATGAAAGATAAGATAAAAAAAAACATGTATTTAGTGAATAATTAAACTACAATGTCAGAGGAAGCTTTTTCTACTAGAAAAACAATGGTACGGTTGAGATTTAAGCTTTAATTGATAGATTTTACTTATATTTTAAAGAGTGGATTTTTATTTGTTGAGTAGAGTTACTGTTCTTATTTTAAACGACTTATGGTTTTAAATGAGTTAACAGAATACTATAGAATTTTACTACAAAATAAAACAAACTTCAGTAGCAAGAAGATCACTCATCGTCAAATAAATGAGCTTTCAAAAACAAATCATGCAAAATAGTCATGAAAAGCAAAAACAAACCTGGCAAGTAGGGATGTAATGATCAATCCGTTTACCAATTTCTATTCCTACGATTGATCTGTCTGAGTCAAGTTGTTTATCTAACCATACCATTATAAAACTGTTTCAAAATTAAATAAATCGATGACATTGATATTGGCAAAAACCATTTGGATTGAGGTATGGTAGGTTTGTTTCACTATAACGTAAAAACAACCAAGAGCATCACAGCAGACAACAAACATGTGACGACAGCAAAAAATGATCAACCGTCATTAAATGTGTGGAAACCCTTTGAATTTAGCAAAGACATGACCGTTCAGTGTATTAGAATGTTCTAATAATGTTCCCTTTAGATTATTCTGATGTGGAAAAACAACAGTGGGCTGAACTTCATCAAACTAAAATGTGAATGGATTTGACATTCATTCTTGTTTACTTGTTTGTTTGTACACATATTTAATTTACACTTGATTATCTTGAAGAAATACAAGAATCTGGAAAAGTTCCCCTGCACTGTTTAGTACCAGGTATTTCTCTCTGTGTCCCACTGGTTGAAGTTTTGGATGAAGATGTCCTGGATCCAGTTTAGGTCAGGGAATCGGATCGCTCAAAACAAACCAACATCGACTATGCTATATGTTAAAGCAAATTGCTAATGCAGGGGTTTAATGAGTCCTAAAGTGTACATATAAAGACTTGTTTTTACATAGAATTATGATGTATGTCAAGTGTAGTCTAAAAGCAGATGGATTTATTAATCCGGTGTTGATCATCACAACTGTCTTGTCGAACCCAAATTTCCTCCTGTAGCCATTTCTGCTTGATCTCTGAATGACGCCCGCTCAGCTTCCACAGCAAGGGTTCAGTTGCTCCTCTTGTGCTGAAACTATATTTCTCCCTCTGCTTTTGCTCTTCTAATGTTCTAAGTGGAGGGATAATCTTTAGCTCGAGGAGCTTCATTTCAGCTTGGTCAAGCATAGATGTAGAGGGTGTTGATTCACACGGCTCAGCGCTGCAGTGCTTTTCAGCACAGATTTGAATTTAACAAGCGGAGTCGCCGACAGGTGCATCTCCTGTTTCAGTGAACAAATAACAGGGATTATGTCTCTCCATGCTCCCTGCTGAGATGCCCTGCTCATTTTCTCTCCATCATGTCATGATATATCAGGTTTTTCCAACTGGTCACCAGACCCACGGCATGAGTGGGCGAGTCTGTGTGGACCGAGCCAGTCTTGTGGCGATCTCTAACTGCTGGGTTTTATTTTTGAAGCAGGTCAAACGTGGCTCAGTGGTCACTCAGCTGAGGAGGTTGATGACCTCCTAAAACACTCTTGGGAAATACGGCCTCCCCTTCAGCGAGTAGATTGGCGCCATCTTTCGATCCTCTCAAATGTAGCTTGACTTCATGTGAGTATATAATATTGTCACAACAGGATGAAATGTAATGTGGTCAGAGGAGATGTTTATTTCAACAAACTGACCACTCTTTCAGGTCATTGAAAGACTATTTTATCACATGAATGTTGCTTTCAGGTTTGATTTGTGTTTATTTATTCTAACTATTACTTCATATTAATCTGCACTAAATCTATGCTTAAAAATGCTTGGGTTGTGTGTTGCAGCAGTTATATGATTAGTTAATTTGTACTGTTTTAATCTACATTTATTATATTCTCTGGGATTAAAAACATTGTACCCATTTTTGTTGTTTTGATGTATATACATTTCTGTTGAGTAACAATACTTTTACAGCTGCGTGTCCTCACAAATACACCGCGTAGCATGTTCAAGTTTCGCTTGAATGCCTAATACTATGTTGCAACACTTGACATTTGAAATAATTTATGCTAGAGGCCAACTATTGTGTGCTGAAGACAGCTAATACAATGCATAATTTGTGTAGACTGTGTTCCTGTTGTTGCTGCACAATAGAGAGTCTTGGAGAAATTGTAGGTGTGTAACTGGATCTGAGCTGAGGTCAGTGTGGCGTCTCGGTCCAGTGTAGATCTTGCAGTTAAGGGGCCAGGATTATCTAGATCGCTGGATCAGAATACTGTCACCCAGCACCGTAACCTCCCACCGTGGACCTGCGGCGTCCCTGCTCTTTAGCACCAGCACCCTCGGTGTTCCATCACAATAATTACCAGGAATCAAGCTGACCTTACGCTCACCCTCTAAAACTCCAGACAGGACGCAGAGGTGAACAGCTGAGACGCTGCAGTGATGTTACCCCCCGCTGCTCCCAGGACAGTACAGATTCACAGAGAGAGGGGGCCGCTGAGTCAATCCCTTTGTTCTGTAATTTCATTTTCCTTTATTTAGGCTTTGCAGCCTGTTATTTTCATATCGCCTGTCAGCACAAGGTACTCTATTCAAGTGTACTACAAGCATACTTTGCATTCTAAAAGTAAGGCCGTGTACTTGAAGTTTACTTGTCTATATATTGCAAACTTAAAATATTTGAATTTAGTCTGAAAAAGTATTTAGTTAGGACACCTCCTACATTACACAGATATGGTCTAAAATATGCTTGCTATACTTATACTCAAGTATGATAAATTAAACTTCAAATGTGCTACTTTTTTTTGCTAAAGGTCATGTAAAAATAATTTAATCAAACTATGTGAAAAAAAAAGTTCTGTATTTTTTCTGCCAAACTGAGCCTCCTGATTTACTCAAACACAAGATGGAGAGGCCAACATGAAAATGCAAAGGAGAAAAGACAGAAGAATAAAGATTTGATCAATGCTCAATCTCTACACTGTAAAATAAAAGAGGAAAACTAAAAATCTTACGCCAACTGCCTGCACTCAACATTTAAATTGTAAGTTCCAACTCAAACTTTTGATTTTTTACACCTAAAAACTCTTTTTTTTTGCTACTCTGATTCTCAGTTGTCTATAGTCTATAAAAGTGAGTTGGATTTAAAATGCAATCATTCAGTGCAGACATGTGCCCTAAAATTTGTATTTTTCTCAACTCTTTTAGTGTCCTTTGTTGCTTAAAGGTAAAAATGGAAAAACAAACCCTGTAATACATGTTAAACGATTTGCTTGTGATTAAAAAATGTCAGATGATGCTCTTAGAGGCTGTTCTGCCTTCATATTATTTAGAGCTGTTAGACTAATTTTCGGATAATTTGGTCATTTTCTAAATGATTTCCAGCCACTGCTGTCAAAGTGTGGCACCTCTGGGTGTCCATCCTGCCACGCCACCTTTTATTTGTGTGTGTGACTGCGTGTGTGTGCCTGCGTGTGTGTGACTGCGTGTGTGTGACTGCGTGTGTGTGACTGCGTGCTGACAGGTGCACTACTCACCTGATGAGAGGAATGGAAATGGAAACTTGATTCCATGCACAGTTTTTACAGCGTGTACTTTGTTCTGTCTGATTGAGTTTCAGCGTCGGGCTTCTCGCCGTGTCGCATTAAACAAGACGCATGAAAATGCTCCCAGAAAAACATAATGAGTCGTTTGCTTAAAATCAAATGAGAGTCCTTGGTTTCGTCTTTGCTCACAGAGGATGGGCCTTTCGGTGGACAGTGCAGACTCCAATGATGCAGGTTGTGGAACAGAACAGCAAGGAGAGGACGAAGGAGATGACAGGCAAGCAGAGATCTGCACCTCCATTCCTCCTCCACCCTGCAGCAAGAAGAAGAGGAAAAACAAGAGGAGGTACATTGCACAAAAAAGGGCTTTCTGCACTTCCAAAGATGTTTCCAAAGAGTTCTTAAAATGAGGCTTTTCTAGCAGCTTACAGAAAAGCAGATTTCTGTCCTTCTGTTTGTTTTATCTTTCAGATGATTGTGGATCAACCTCACCAACTGTAAATATGAAAGTGGTAAGTTAAATCCATTTCAATACCAATCATCAACAATCGTACAAGTTTATCCAAACCATTGAGGACAGTGTTCCAGAATCGCATCGGCGTTTTCATTTTGCCTGATCAAGCCCATCAGTGGTCTTTCATTCAATTCAGTCTCTGTGGAGTCATTTGAAACACCCACTCCAAGCACAGGTTGTAGAATAAAGCCACAAGCACTCTAGTGTTCAAACCTGAGTAAAGGAAGCAAGATATTGAAGTCATAAAATGTTGTTTAGGATTTATGATACAAATTTGAACCTAAGTGGTATTTTAAAGTGAGAAATTTCTTAACTGGCCATTCTTTGGGTGTATACCCCACCTTTGCCTGACAGGTGGGGTAGACACTGGGTGGGATAGGCCCCAGCAACCATGTTCAATCCAAAAAAGATTAAGTGGGTTTTTAAAAAATGGATGGAAGGAAATAGCTAGTTTTATTTTTCAGTCCATAAAACAGGTTGATGATGATTAAAATGAATGCAAATATTCAAAAAGGATCAAATGCAGCAAACAAACAGATTTATGAGAGTTTTAGTTTTCCACTGATTTTAGATGTTTACGGTTGTTTTTTGTGGTATGATGGTCCAGGCTTGAGTTGCTTAACAATAAAAACAGTTTGTGAAAATGGGATCCATTGTTTTCCTTGTTGTGTGAATGCTGTGTAGCATCCATTTTTTAAATCTGTACACTTTTTGGACGTCCGTAGCTCTTCCCCCGTTTCAGCTCAGTCAATTATCAAAATATTCAGCTCTTTTAGGAGATGGGCGCTTGAAAGTTTTAACTTCATGACTATTCAACTTTTTAAACTATTCAACCAACTACCGCTTTTTAAACTCCATTAAAATAGCTTATAGAGACTTCAAATGTCCCTTTTTAGCTAAAAACCTTCAGCTCTACTAAACAATAGAACTCAAGTAGACTTTCAGCTACAGAATCTTCAACTTTTAAACCACTCAGCAGACTGTGTTTTGAGATATCGCAGGTCGAAGTCGACATGTCATCTTTGAGTGAGTTTTCGGTTATGAATGAAAGTCTATGCAAAAGGAGCAGCAGTTGAAGTCAGGGAGCAGGTAATGCTATATATCTAGTTTTTGATTGTTCTTGTCTACATTCGCAGTAGAGGTGGCTCAAGGCGATCATGATTTTCAAAGCTTTAGTTTTAAAGGTCAAACCAGTGTTTTAGCTTGTAAGCTGGATAACTGGGTAAAAGTGACCTGACCTAAAAACTTGCTTTCATTTATTAATGGAACAAATTTGTTAACGTTTTTTGACTCAGTAACAAAAATTGTTCAGGTAGTTCCTAATTTGATTAATTTTACTTTTGACTTTTTCTTTTTTTTTTGTTTAAAAAAATAACAATTTGTTTCCTTAAAAACAAGCAAAAAAACCAAAACATTTTCATCAACAAGTTACTTTCAACTGGAATCTAAGTTATTCAGATCTACCCCATTAAACATTTTATACCATAAGTTATCAAATTAGCAGTAGAAATAATTTGTAGACATCTTAAATGAATGACATTTTGTGATCTTTTTATCCCCATAAAAAATAATTAAAAGAATCCAAACCCAACTTTATTTATCTGCAGTAGAGTAAGAAAAACAGAATCATCTGCTCTTGAGGATCATTCACATGACCTGTGATGTCTGCTTCGTCTCAGTGCGTCGAGCTGCTCGAAGACTCGGCCTCAGAGAAGCAAAAGAAGAGGACGACTGGACGCTGTTTTGGACCGACTGCTCTGTTTCTCTGGACCGTGTCAAGGACATGAAACGTTACCAGGTGTTTGAATCAGTTTCAACCTACCAACCCTCACCACAGCCATCTCTGAGAAAAGGCCCCTAAAGCTGAAGTGAAGCCTCTAAATTAACTGTGTAATTGTCTTGGCGCAGCTGAAAATGAGCTGGTCTCTGCGAGATTATGAGTCATGTTTTCAGGGCACAATATTCATGGCTCCTGATGTTTCTTTCAGCTCAAGCTTTTCATTTTCTGCTGGGCAGTTCAGAGCAGATGCTGTACGGGCACCTAACCTTAAAGATTAACTTAAAAGGGTTTTTTATTTTACTTTTCTTTGCAGAAAATCAACCACTTTCCAGGAATGAATGAGATTTGCCGCAAAGACTCACTGGCAAGAAACCTGAACCGCATGCTGAAGCTGTTTCCTAAAGACTACAACATCTTCCCAAAAACCTGGTGCCTTCCTGCAGAGTCCGTTTGAAATTTATTGGACTCTCTTCCTCTTTTCGTACCTGTTTATTTTTTCTTCTTTTTTTTGCATTCTGACTTGTACCTGATTTTGCTTTGCAGTTACAGTGACTTCCAAGTTTACACCCGAGCCAAAAAAAGCAAGACATACATCTGCAAGCCAGACACAGGCTGCCAGGGCAAAGGCATCTTCATCACTAAGTCAAGTAAAGAAATCCAACACGAAGAACACATGATCTGCCAGGTGTACATCTCCAAGGTGAAGCTCAGTTAAACATCACATTTTAAACTTGCGCGCAGTTTGACAAACAATCACCTCCTCTATTTTCGCTGCAGCCTTTCATTATTGATGGATACAAGTTTGACCTGAGGATCTACGTGCTGGTGACCTCATGTGACCCATTTTGCATATTCATGTTCAGGGAGGGGCTGGCTCGCTTCTGCACCTCCAAGTACAACGAGCCCACACGCAGCAATGTGGTGAGAACTGACTAAACATTTTCATAAAACAATATTTTTCATTCTTTTCTCTTGAATAGCCAGCATGTTATGTTTTGTTTTGACACAGAAATGAAAGAAATCTAACATGCAAGTTTATCTGCAGCTAAAACTTCTGGTTATGTTGTGGTATCTTAGTCTTTTTCTATTTCTCAAACAAAAAAAGATATTTCCAATAGCAATATCAATTGTATTATAAAATGTCAAAAATGTTGCCAAATATTGAACCATTTATGTGTATATCTTAATTATAGAACCCACAAAAGGTTGTTAGTTTTACTTCCTAAGTGCCCCATTTAGGTCAGCAAACTGTATTCATGTACAATTCTTTAACAAATGAATATTTCATGGTGATATTCACAATAAAGTATCTAAAAATGCAGATTAAAATGTGGAACAAACAAAGTAAATCGTCTGAATCATGAAAATGATGTTCAGCTCTTGTTGCAATAAAAATTTTGTTTAAAATGTATTTTAAAAACATTATTGTCTTTATTCTCTCCCAACCTTTGGTTGGTTTCATTTTTGCAATTTAGTAAATAAAAATGGCGACAGTCTTGTTCTGTAAGCATTGCTCAAAGTTTTTTTGTCCAAATGTAGGAACATGTGTGCATGCATCTCACCAACTACTCCATCAACAAGAACAGTGAGCACTTTGTCCGTGATGAAGACACCGGAAGCAAACGGTGAGTCCAGGCACGTTTAGATGTGTGTTAGTCTTAAAAAGAGGCCTGCTAACATTTATTGGGGTGTTTTGGCCTCTCTGTCAGAAAACTATCCACCCTTAATAGACACCTGGAATCCTTAAACTGCAACACAGAGAAGATGTGGGAAGACATTGAGGACATCATCATAAAGACTCTGATCTCTGCTCATCCCATCCTGAAGCATAATTACCACACGTGCTTTCCCAACCACTCTGCCGGCAGCGCCTGCTTCGAGATTCTGGGCTTTGATGTGCTGCTGGATCACCGGCTCAAACCCTGGGTCCTGGAGGTGAGCGGCTGAGGCCGTTATGCTCCAGGCTACAACTGAAGAAACATTCAGATCCATGAGCTAAAATTAGTGGATATGTTTGTTTTCTTTTGTTTCATTAATGTATTACTATTTTAAGAAAAATACTATTAATCGGCTGCAGCTTGTTCAAGACTTCAGAAACAAGGAGCACATCACTTCAATTTTTAAATCTCTGCACTGGCTCCTGGTCAGCTTTAAGATCGATTTGAAGATTTTTTTATTCGTCTATAAATGTCTTCATTGAACGGACCTTCATTTTTATCAGAATTATTTTTAGTTTATGACTTTTTATTAAAAAAACTCTCAAAAGTCATCTTTTATGTTAGCTTACAGGTAGTTTTTACATTTCTTCATGTTTTAATTTAGTTTATGGACTGTTTGTTTTTGTAGAATTTGTCTGTTTTTGTTTTATTATGATTTTTACTATTATTTCTTTTATTTATTTATGTCCAGGTAAACCACTCACCCAGTTTTACCACTGACTCGCCGCTGGACCGTGAGGTGAAGGATGCATTGCTGTATGACACACTGGTTCTGATCAATCTAGCTGCCTGTGACCGTCACAAGATCACCAAGGAGGAGCGACGAAGGGCAAAGGACAGGCTGCAGCAAACTTGTTCTAAAGAAGCCAGGTAAAGATTTGAAAATGTTGAACTTTTCCTCCACGGTTGCTGATGCGCCTTGCTGCAGAATTGAGATCCGTTTGCAGTTTAGAAATCAGCTCCAGTGTTTGTGTTTATACAGGGCGCAGGAGCTGCGTCAAAGTCATGCAGTCACAGTGGAGCAGATGGAGGAGTACGAGGCCAAAAACCTCGGAGGATTCAAAAAGATCTATCCCAGAACAGAAGGGGAAACGTATGACAAATACTTCAAGCACAGCCGCTCACTTTTCCAGGAGACCACAGCATCTAAAGCAAGAGAAGAGTGGGCAAGGTACCTGTCAACATGTCTGCTCTGAAGCTGTCAGAGATTCACGAGTACCTGTTTCCCCTTTGGAAATAAAACTGAGTACCAGCAGACTTTGAAAACATTTTTAAAAATATATTAGGGGTGTAAGGGTTAATCGATTATTCAATTTTTGTTTCTACAATCAGACCAGATTGATCTGTCTGAGGCAGAATCAAATCAAATTGACCTTTACCATTAAAAATCATTTCAAAATGAGATAAATCACTAATCAAATTGATCTTGAAAAATGCCATTTGGATTGAGGCACAGTAGGTTTATTTTATCATAATGTAAAATTGACCAAGTGTCATTACAGTGGACAACACACATGTTATGCATCAGAAAACAATCAACCATCATTAGGGGAGACCGGGCACCGGTGTAACAGTTTTTACATTACTGTCTCTAACTTTAATCTAATTTAATCCAGTGTCTTTAAACTGCCACACAAACTAGCTTCATGGATCTGCCTCTGTAACACAAACATGAAATATGTGGCTTACGTGCAAACACACAAAGTTAAATGTCACAACTGACCCACTATAAGGGGGTCAGCTGTGACACACTAGGGTGAAATGTAACATCATGAAATAAGACTCTTGAAAGTGACTTAAATGGTTTTAAACTTTTTATGATAAACTTTTAGACAAAAGTGCTGAAATCCCACAGAGTGGGAAAGAGAAGTATACACTCCTAATATCAGGTTTTTATACAATACTTGTTTTTCTTTCGGCTTTTGCCTTCAGGGGTCGTCACCGCAAATCAGAAGAAAGAAAAAAAAATCGAACGATTCGGATATCATCGATGGATATCATTGGTCTGATTCGCATATTTGTTTGGCAAAGATTTTACAACGGATGCCCTTCCTGACACAATCGTCTTTATTTATCTGGGCTTGGGACCGGCGCACCTAATGGCTACACATTCGGTGTTTATTCAATGCAAAATTCAAAAAAGTAAAATAATTTTAAAAACTAAGAATTCTAGCATACAAAGTCTTAGATGAGTGAATGTGTGGGCATGTGTGAGGGGAATTGAATGTTTCTAGTCAGTGTCACATAGACAGTGGTGACAGTAGAGTGACACTCCTGAGGCAGATCCTTGGTTGCTGGATGGAGCAACAAGTTGCTCAGCAGTTGCAGCAGAAGTCCACCAATTACATCTGCAACTCTTCTGTGAAGGCTGTCCACAAGGTTGAGGAGTGTATTTATAGGAATGTTTGCCCATTCTTCCAAAAGCGCATTGGTGAGGTCACACACTGATGTTGGTGGAGAAGTTCTGGCTCTCAGACTCCGCACTAATTCATCCCAAAGGTGTTCTGTCAGGTTCAGGTCAGGACTCTGTGCAGGCCAGTCAAGTTCATCCACACCAGACTCTGTCATCCATGTCTTTATGGTCCTTGCTTTGTCCACTGGCACAGTCATGTTGGAAGAGGAAGTGGCCGGTCCAAACTGTCCCCACAAGGTTGGGAGCATGGAATTGTCCAAAATGCTTGGCCATGAAAACCCATTCCATGAAGCTCTCTGTGTACTGTTCTTGAGCTAATCTGAAGGTCACATGAAGTTTGGAGCTCTGTAGCAGTTGACTGTGCAGAAAGTCAGTGACCTCTTTGTACAATGCGCTCCAGCATCCGCTGACCGCGCTCCATTAGTTTACGTGGCATACCACTTCCTTGCTGAGTTGCTGTTGTTCCCAAATTTCCATTTTGTTGTGATAGCACTGACAGTATACTGTGGAATATTCAGGAGTGATGACATTTCACGAGTGGATTTGTTGCACAGGTGGCATCCTATGACATGGGATTCACTGAGAGCGGCTCATTCTTTCACAAATGTTTGTGAAAACAGCCTGCATGCCTGAAGGCTTGATTTTATACACCTGTGGCCAGGACAAGTGATTAGAACACTTGATTCTGATCATTTGGATGAGCCAATACTTTTGGTCATATAGTGTATGTCGTGTATTGAAATTGTCTTTCCAGAGTTAATTGTTATCCAAGAATCCCTTCCTGTGTTCCTATTTTTTTTAGTAGTCCACAGACACTTGAATCAAGCAGCTGAAACGGTTTGCAGTTTCTAACTTGGTCCTTGCTTTAGAGAATTAAGATTGTTACTGGAAAATGCCAAAGCTTTGCTAGTGATCTGACTGACTTTCCCTGGGCTTGTATCCCGGTGGACACTTTTTTTAGCATGTCAAAAGGGAATTCTCTGTCATTCTTTCTCTGCCAAAATCCTAACAGCTAAAATGTTGCTTTAGTTAAAATCCATTTTTACTCATACATTTATTTAAACTTAATTGAGGTCAACGGTAACATTTCCAAACTGTTACAACAACTGCCCCTGAGTGCATTAGTGACAATGAAGCTCATAATACAGCTAAACGCTAAAACACTGACTGAAAGAAAACAAAACATTCCCATAATTAACATGTTTGATAAGTTCAACTATAAAGCAAGCTATGCAATAAAAAAAATGTTTGAATTAGAAAAATACTTTCTTAACTCAAAATAACATTTAACCTAATAAATGTAGCTGTGTTTACTGGAAGACAATTATTTTTCATATTCAGTCTAGGTACTAAAATGAGCATGTGCAGTGTGAATCAGATGATTATTACTTGTTCCTGATTGGAGGAATTGCAAGTGTTAAAACTGACCCCGGTCTCCCCACAGTCCAATGTGTGGAAACACTTTGAATTTAGCAAAGACGTGACCATACAGCGTGAAAGAATGCGGCTCTAATAATGTTCTCTTTGTATTATTTTGATGTGGAAAAACAACAGTGGACTGATCGTCATGAAACTAAGAAGTGAATGGATTTGACCTTCATTCTTGTTTACTTGTTAGTTTACACTTGATTATCTTCAAAGAAATACAAGGAATCTGGAAAACTTGAAAATGAATCAAATCATTAACCAAAAATATTGAATCGAATCGTTAAAATGAATCGTTACAGCCCTAATAAATATTTAATTTCGTTTTTTTAAGTTTTTTTTTTACACAAAATAATGTTCCTTTTTTGAAGTGGGCAGATGTGCAAACAAACTTGACATTCACTGCGTGATCCACCTGTTTGTTCTGTTTCCATCTTTAGCTGCTTTTTCAGATCACTAGTCGATGCCATCTTGACAATGTTGGTAGACTTTCTAAAATGATTAAATATGTGGCAAAGATGAAGCTGACTGGTAAATGACAGCAAGAAAGTCTGTTCAAGACCGGCGAATAAGATCACACCAACTTGTTTTTTATTGTAAAGTGTTTAAAAATGGAAAAGTTCTATTCGATTAATTTGCAACAAGATCCCCAAAGCAGAAAATCAATCATTTATTCGAATAGGGATAAAGATTGGTGCATGTAAGCAAATGTTTAAGATTAACCAAAAACATAAACATTTTTACAATGTCACAACTCTACCAAATTTTTTTCAAACTGAAATTTCCTTAAAGGTAAAGGCAAATTGTTATTTATGTTATTAAATGTTCAGAGGGGATCTTTACACCAAGCAAAACCGCAGTCACCTGTGCCTCGGTAAAAGTATTTATGCAGATAACACATTAAAATATGTGAAACCCTAGTTTTATTAGTTTGACTGCTGAGCACATTGAACGGTTGAATCTCTGCTGGAATACCTGGTAATGGGGCTCTAATCTAGTTGGATAATTTGAAACAATTAAAATGCAATTTTAGAATTAATTTTCATCAAATGATGGCACTTATCTGGATGGGCCTGCACTCCTCCAATAATTAAACTCTAAACCTGTAGCGGTGGAAGTCTGCCTTCACACTTGATCTTCATGAGCCCCATTTAATGAGCAGTTTTAGAAGCAATTTCAATCAAACATTAGACTATGAACATCATTTTTTTAAAGCTGTATTTTGTTTATTTAGAACAAAAATAGAACTCACATGCTCATGATCATTTTATCTATCATCAATGATTATTGTGAAGAGGCTGAATTTGCATTTTGTGGATTTATGATCATTAATCTTAGATATTTGGCCTCTAATCCAGGAGTGACAGAGTAAATGACTGCATCGTATTTATGGAATGATCCTCCCCTACAAATCAGAGCTTCTACAATTCAAGTTTTAATCTTTACATAAAATCTTCTTACGGCTTTGATGGACCGTTTAAGTCACGCTCGACATTTTTACCAAATAAAAGTGGTTTTATTTTTATGTTTTCATTCCACTGTTGCTTTATTTTTTTACGACAGTGTTTTTTGTTTTTGTCTTAGTTTACTGCATTTTGGGCAATTAAAAGTGTTTTTAAAAATGTGATGCATGAAATTGGCATAAAGAAATCACAAAGTGGTGTGGATTTAAAAAAAACTGGTGTCAGTTAATAACACCCTTACTTATGTTTTAATAAATAAAGCTAAAACCGTGTGATGTCTTTGTGTCTACAGGCAGCAGCTCCAGGACCTCCAAGTCAAGCAGGAGCTGAAGGAGCGGTACCAGAAGAGGGGGCCCAGGAAAGATCTGCAGGGGGAGACCGCGGGGGAGAGAGCCAAACCACGGCGAGCAGAAGAACAGCCATGCGTGGATCAGCAGAGACTCTGGCCTCCTCCTCCTCCTCAGGCTGAAGCACAGGTGCAGTGATCACAGGAAACCACAGGAGGGAGTCACACACCTTCATCCTCAGGATAAATGACTCCTCTCCTGAAAATCTCAATTTAAAAAACACTCAAAAATATTCCTACAGATGAATTTTATTGCATAAATCTAATTTCTGATCAAAGGCTTTCTTCAGATTAACTGTTTCACAACTTTAACACAAAATACAATAAACACAACTTGAATTAGTGTGTTCCTCCTCGCAGCGCCTGTCAGTGGATGCACAGGCTGCAGAAGTCCCGCAGGAGGAGCACGGGGAGGAGGTGGAGGAACAGCCAGAGGAGGATGACTGGGAGGAGCAGGAGCGCCTTCACGCTCTGATCCAGAGGAAGAAAATGCTGGAGGACCTGGAGGTGGTGGACCTGATTCAGAGGCTGCTACAGAGCCAGAAGAATGGAGGAGGAGGAGTCCCGGAGGGCTCTGAGGAGGCCTGCAGCCAGCAGAAGGATCAGAGACGGGAGCAGGCAAAGGTAAGACCACAGCGCTGTTTGACCGAGCCACAGATGAGTTTTTGACTCCTCGGCTTCTGTATTTCAGCTGGATTCTTTAACGTCATGTCCTCAAAGACCTAAACAGCAGCAACCAAGTCCTCAGATCTTACCAAAGGTAACATTAAATCTGTATCATTTTTAATAATGAATTTTTGGTTGAAATAATTACATTTATCAGTGATTTTACTTGTTTTATTGAGGAGGTGCTTTTGTTAGCTTCTCTTTAATTTTGCCCTTAAATTTAGCTTTGATTCAGTTTAATAGTTTATGATAAAAATTATGGTTTTACTTCTGTTCTGAGGGAATTTTCTCATTAAAATGGGTTTCTATGCTGCAGGCATGAGTGGAAAAGGCCCCGCCTAAGCCTGAACTGCACGGGATTTGTTGTTTCTGAAAATTCTGCAAAGAAAATGCCAGGAAAAAAAATTAACCTTTTTTCCATTTTAATTTTTTAACAAATTTGTAAATTTAAAAATGTAATTTTTAGTAAGAAAAACTGAAACAAATGAGCAGCCGTTTAATATTTTGTTAATATCTGCTCCGTGTTCTTGAAAGTTTAATACAAAATGAAGAAAGTTGCATTTTCTTTAGAAACTAAATAAATATGAATGCTTTTTCATGTTGGAATTTTAAAGAAAATCCTTATAGAAATGAATGAATAACAGATCACTTGAATGGCTTCTAGCTTATCCGCTTGGATCAACGATTGTTAAATATGTTTTTCCTACTAGTTTTGTGACTTGTACTTATTTGTCAGAAAATATTTGCACCTCATTCTAATGCTATTTGGTTGTATTTATTTGCAGAAATTAAAATTGTTGACAGACTCCAGATGCTAAAATCTTTTTTTTTTTAAAGTGAACTCAACACATTTGTAAGATTTGATTTATCCTATAAATACTTAAGATGTTGAACTAAATTTGGGTGGATCATTCTGTCTCTGCAGCAGCTCCCTTCTATTTTGCCTCAGTATTGCTTGCTCAGGCCGGCAGTCAGTCGAAAGAACCTCAGTGATTCTCTCATGCATTTGAAGCCCGACAGCTTCAGGAGACCCAGGGAAAAAGGCTGCAGCATTGGACCCCTGCACAAACCCACCTGGCCAGGTAAACACTCTGCATGGAGAGGATGCTCTGAATTTTTATGACATTTCAAAAAGTAAGGAAAGTTAAAAGATATTTTCAATTAATTCCTTGTTAGTTTAGGGTGTGGGGAAAAGGGAATACACATTTTGACTAAATAATAAAGTTATTTTCTCTGTTTTGTGTATAAAAAATGTAAGTGAATTTCAAAGTTTTCCTATTTCCTCTGGCTGTTTTTTCCTTTCTTCTTCCTTCTTTCCAGCAAGCAGTTCTTTGGTTGTCAAGCAGCACAGAAGGAACAGTTCTTGTGCAGACGAGGGGTCCCGTCACAGCCAACCCCCCATGAGCAAAGTCCCGAAGCAAGGCGTCTGTTGTCCTTATGATGCTGCGGCCCTGGAAAGCCTTGTTATAATCTCTACACCTGCTCCGGTGGTCAGCAGGCCGGCGTTCTCTCATGCTGTACGCAACACCAGCCGCAGAGCTCTCCAGCAAAGTAAAGGGCTCTGAGGAAAAAGCACTGCAGTTCCATTAAAGGTTCTGTGCTCAGATAACACTAACATATGGTGCCAAAATAAAATCAGGGGCTTGATACAACATTAAAATGTCCCCAAAGACAACCACAATAAACCTCTTCTGAAAATCATATCTATGGATTTGGGTCAAAAAAATTAAGGAAAAAGTTATTTAAAATATTATTTGAGGCTTAATTACTGAATTAAAAATCAAAGTGAACAAAATCAGATCAAGATTTGTAATAATATTAAATGTATGATCTTTATTTTTAATTATTCATTTATTTGTTTTTAATCAAATCTGATCTTTTTCTGCATCAAAACAGAATTTCAAAAGCAAAATTGTTGTTGCACATTAAATTTTTTTTTTAAAGGTTTATACCATTGTATTTGTTCCTTTTTTCAGAGCTAATGTGTGTTTTCTGGAGTTCTCTGTCTCAGGAGAAGGCCACAAAGTTTTACCATGTCTCTTCATTTACTGTCTTTGTTATTGTCTGCTGCCTCCATAAGTACGTAAAAAAAGTGCAAAGAATAGGACAAAAATATTAAAAATAAATCAAAACTGATTACTTATGTTTTATACTGCAGTCACTGAGACTTTAAAACATTTTCTGTTGCTGTATAATTACTTTAAGCGTATGATTTTATTGTTTTTCTAATGAATTCATTCATTTATTTTGTTGTGTTTATTTTTCTTACATGATTCTGTGTTTTGTTGCAAAAAAAAAAACAACATTTAAAGGTTTCATAGGATTTAAAGCAATTCCAATCATAAAGTCTGAGGCTTGGAGGATGAATTGACTACACTTGTTACAAAAATCAAAATGAATTTGATGTTTTTGGCTTTAAATAACCAAACAAAACTTAAACAGTACAGAGCCGCCGGGCCTGTCAGGGAAAAAACGGCCCACGCGTTTTTCATAATTTTTTTTTTTTCAAATATAACGAATTTAAAAAGATCTTGAGCTTTTTTCTTTCTTTCTTGAGTTCTTTATGTTGAAACGGTGTTGTTGTGAGTTTTAGTCTTTTGGAGCAAAAGAGAGACTCGGGTTGTGAGGGACTGTTGTATTTCAGGAATTTATGGTTTTATTGGGTCTCTAAATGTCGGAAATCCTCAGGAGAGAAAAACACACAAACACACACACGGGCCACGGAAAAGCTGGACTTAAGAACTAAGCAAAAATAAAAGGCAAAACTGCTTTTACAGAATTGATTTGGGTCCAAAATAGTTTAAAAATGTAAATGTTTGAATTTTTCTTTTACCTCAAACACAAACCTTCAGGGTTAAAATCTAAAAAAGACTAATTTGAAAGGCCAGACTGAAGGAATGAAGCCGTAATGTTTAAATGTTATTAAAATAACTGACTTTTTTTTGTAAATAACACTGACCAAAGTGCCAAGAAAGGAGGCATGAAACGGACAAATGTGAGGACGTTCTTTTGATTCTTTAAAATAAAAAAATGACTAAACTGAATTCTAAAATGTTCATGTTTTTATATTCCAACACATTTTCAATGTTAAACAAAAAAATGAAAGGTGAACAAACCGTTTAAACTTTGTGAAGAACCGACTGCGCATTTTGCGTAACGGCTGTCTCTCTGGATAAACCTCCACCTTCCAACTTGATTTTTACTTCCTCCGTCTCCTCCACCATCTCCAAACCTTCTAGTCTTTTCAGAAAATAAAAATGGCGAAGAGAAAGCGCGTCTAAAGCTCAAAAACCGCTGCGGTTTATGAAAATTTACAACTTTGCCATGGAAGTTTACGACTTTCCCGGCTCGGGGATTGGTTGCTGGCAGTCATGTGGGCAGCAGGAATGGGAACTTGTTTCCCCTGAGGTTATATTGCAGCTGCTGTTTTCCACCGCTCCTTCACTTAACAGAAGAAACACAAGCTTTTTCTATTTTTTATCCTTTTGTGGAGCGTTTTTTATTGGTATTTTTTTGGTGAGCAGATATCCTCTGTTTTGAATTCTCCAAACGCAGCTGCATGCGGCGCCTCGGCGTCTGCGCCATGTTCACGTGGATGCACTGGTGAGGATGCTTGTCCGTAAAATGAAAGATTATCACAGTGAAGTGGAAGGATTACTTTGATTATGTCACGCACACAAAGGGGAGATTTTTTAAGAAGGGAAAGGACTGTCAGGGAGCGGGATTTTCTCCTCCGGAGTGGCACAACTGGAAATGATGGATTATCAACAAAGGTAAGCACCATGTTTTTCTGCTGCTGCTCTTTGCCTCACCAGGCCTGATGCTCACAAAAATCCACATCTTCAAAATGGCAAAGCGAAAGAACTCTTGTTTTTTTATGACGTCTGCAGATGGTTAACCCCTGAGATGCTGCGGGGTACACCATCATGCCCTCTACCAAAATGAATGTACTAAAAACAAAAGATTCGTTTCGCACATTTGAAGCCATTTTCAAACTGGAGATGTTGACTGCACGTCAGACAAGCTTGACTTTGATGATGACTGTGTTGATTGGGGTCAGAGAAGGCCTGCGTCAAAGCGAAGCTCAGCTTTTCTTTAAATTAGGTTAAATCGGTATATCAAGAATTGAATATCCAATGCTTTTTTTTTATTTATGTTTGGTATTTATATTCTTGGAATTCAACACGACTTTTACTTTGACATTGCGCAGCATTGGCCTGTATTTGCATTTTGCGCCATCTTTAAGGTGCAAGAAAAAGACACTCTCTGCCTTTTTCTGATAATAATCTGAGTTTTATTCTGTATTTTTTGCTCTTTGTTTCTTTTTTTTTTGTGTGTGTGTGTATATAAAGCTTGTCCTGCTTATTTCACCCTGCGCCTCTTCAGCAACAACACGACTGACAGTGAAATCATTTTTTAGTCATCAAAGGCCAAAAGCCTTCATAATTTGATCTAAAATAAATATAAAATTGAAGGCTATTTTAAGATCAATGTAAAAAGGTATGTTTCAGGTAAAATGCGCTCATCGCAAGGGAGACACGTTTATTTTCTTAGTTAAGAAATCACTAAACAAATCATTTTGGATGAAAAAACGATTCCAAACAACCACTATCAGAATAGTGTGGATTAAAGAGCACTAAAAGTGGGAAACATGGCACCCATTTGAACAAAGGCGCAGCTTTCATTGCATGGAAACTCGTAATTCTATTGAAAATGACTTCTGCATCAATGAGATTACTATCAGAACAATCAATGACTACATTTTAAAGTCAAAACTGCCTTCTCAAAGCTAAAATCATTGTGAATTGATTTGTGTTATTCTTGCTGAACACTCGTCATTGACAGAGAACTAGTGATTCGTGCATGCGTTATGACGCACAAACTTCACTTTACTTAACTGTCCTTTGAACGTGAGGAAAATATTGTCTTCTTGATCACGGTGATGATGATGGGGATGATGATGATGATGGTGGTGTGCATGCTTGTGCGTCCTCTGCGCTCCTTCCCTCACGTCTGGGTTGACTTGGCGGCGATGAGCTCACACCTTTGGCGAGTGAAATATTGGCGTTATTGACGCAGTCCTTCTATTTAAACCAGCCAGTGCTCCCCGCAGAGGTTTTCAGTGGCCGCTGTGAGAACAAACAATTTATTTGTGCGTTTATGGCTTGAAAGGGATTAATTAAGAAGACGGGGTATGAGGCAGATGAAGATTGAGACGCGCTTTCTGCGTTTTGCTGATGTGAGTTTGTTGGAAGAGTTTGTCAGTTGTGCAACGTTTGCGTACAACTAAAACACATGTAACTGCGTGCTGTTCATAAAGTATGCAAGCTTTTTTTCCTGTAGGGTATCCGTGAACGCGTGCGTAAAGACAGACAGGCTGGAGCGCCTCATTTCGATTCACCGGGGACTTCTGCGCGCAACAAGAGCCCCCCCACGGGTGCAATAGTGCAAGCACAGACGGCAGTGATTGGCCAGAGGTTGATCAGATGGTACACTTCCCCTCTGCATTCAGAGACACCTCACAACCCCCCCTTTCAGCAAAAACCAAATCTCCGATAAAGTAATGGCAAAAGCACTTGGACTATAAAAGACAACAAATCATATTCCTCCGGAGTATATACACCCCGTTGTCCACCCAATGAGTTCCTATTTCGTTAACTCAACTTTTCCCGTGTCTCTGCCGGGAGGACAGGACTCTCTCCTGGGTCAGATTCCGCTATATTCCTCGGGATACACAGACCCGTTAAGACACTACTCCAACGCGGCCACATATGGAGCGGCCAACATGCAGGAGAAGGTTTACCCGGCGTCTTACTACCAGCAGACAGGCGCAGCAGCCGCGGCCATCTACGGACGCGCCGGCGGCGGCGCGCCTTGCGACTACAATCCGGTGGGGACTTTTTACAAGGACGCGGATGGCTCGTGCGCCTTCTCCAGCCGCGAGGATCAGCCTCTGTTTGTAACTCAAGAGCATCAGCAGCGGAAAGCGGAATGCCCGGAGCAAGCTGTCAGCATGAGCAGCAGCATCGACGACAAGTCCTCAACTCTGATCTACCCGTGGATGCAGAGGATGAACGCGTGCTCCGCCGGTGAGTGCACAGCTTCCATTTATTTGTTGTTTTGTTTCATGGAGCGCACAACCTTTTATGAACGCGCAGCGCGCGTGCTTCTTAGTCAGCTTTCTGGATAGCCTTTCTGGATATTCGTTAGTTAATTCAAAGCTGTGATCGCGCGCGGATCCGCACGCGCCGTCGTGGTTTGGAGTTTATCACAACACATGCATATGTCAGTTGGACGTGCGCACAGGGCGCACGCACAAATCTGGCCTGTTCTCAACCGACCTCCAAGTAGTCGCCCGGCCTTTCCCAGGTGTTGCGTAAACATAAGGAGGCAGCTGTCACGTTAAAAAAGCAACCAAGATATCCAAATAGATGCCTCTTTATGGGTAGAATTTGTGAAATGTTTGAACGTGCCGTTTAGGTGTGAGAGGAAGTCATCCGGTTCTTCTAAAAAGCCAGTGTTTAAAAAAATGAAAGTCCTTTCTTTCTTTGTGAAATCTATAAATACGCATTTTAATGCACATCGTGGTTTAAAAATGCCCAAATTACGCTTTTGTGGTACATATTGTCTGTGAGGCCAAAAGGGGGAGGGGGCCATGTACTAATAATAAATGAAGTCAGAAGCAAATTGTGACACACGGAAAAGCAAATGTGCTTTTTGCAGTTAAACCCTTTCTGTTTTAGAACTCGTCTTGTGTTATTTCTGAACGCACTCCACTTACTCACACATTTTTCTTCAACTTGTTATTGTTACTGCAGGTCCATTTGGCACGAGTGGCCGCAGGGGCCGACAGACCTACACCCGCTACCAGACCCTGGAGCTGGAGAAGGAGTTCCACTTCAACCGCTACCTGACCAGGAGGCGCCGGATAGAGATCTCCCACGCCTTGTGCCTGACGGAGAGACAGATCAAAATCTGGTTTCAGAACCGCAGGATGAAGTGGAAAAAAGAGAACAAACTCCTCAACCCGTCAAAGACACCCGAGGAGGAGGAACAGGCGGAAAAAAAGAGTTGAAGAGACTATGGACGAGGATTCTTATTTGTGCGTTTACGCGCCTCACCGGAACACTTCTGATGTACATGTTCTTTGTAAATAGGAAAGTTTAATGTTAGAATCGTGGTCTTTATTTCTGTTTCTGCACGGAAACACTGTCCGCATAATCAGAGCCTCCTCTGTCGGTCTGTCCTTGTGCTTGTGTATTTATTTAGGGGACTATGCAAAAAAACAAAAACAAAACAAAAACAAAAAAAACTCCAGAAAGACGTTATTTCATTTCCGTGTTGAGTTTTGGACCCTGTTACAGAACCTCATATAGGCCCTGCTGGATTTTTATTCGAACTGCTCGACCTTTGCAGATGTGATGTCCTTCCCCGTGCTCCGTGACTGTGGTAGTCTGTAGACTCATCGTTTCCACCTGTGCCATAAACGGTTCCATTTGTACAGATGAGATATGTTTCATGTTATTTATTGTTGTTAATTGTGTGTTCAATGCACATCTGTGCAATATTTTGTTTAAAGGGAATTGTAAATATGAATAAAGTTTTTGATGTACACTAAAAAAAACTCGTCTGCCTTTTTCATTTGCACGAAAATGATCATCCCCGCATGATCGGCGTCTCAAATGCCTCTGAAAGTCACAATAAATTGACGTAAACTGCGCGTAAAGGTTATGATAATTTCCATTTTGACACGCGGAGCCAAAACATGACAAAGGCGCAGCGGAAGAGTCTCTGTTATGTGTTACCTGAGCCTTTTGTGGCCTGTTTTACGCGCGTGTTATATAAATGATGGATGGTCTCCGAGGCCTGACAGCGGGTCCCGGCCGAGCAGTGCCATCTGCGTCCGCACGATGGCACTCTCTCCCCGCGCGCATCTCCGAGCGCAGCGGGGAGGCACCATTGACTGGAGCCTAACGACCATTATTTCGTCATCATTTGTAACCATGGAGCATGAATTACCTCTTGAAGTCATCAGTGAGGATTTACGACTGGTCAACAAAGGCACGTGATTCCCGAACGCTCTCCCATATTTGGCCGCATACCTGGCAAAGTACAGTAGGGCTTCATTGCTTATAATTCATGATTGCATCCATAAATCGTGCAAGCACACAGGATTATAGCGACAAAGATCTACAAATCGAGGCTTTAAAAATCCAAGCAAATGAGCTCTTACTTTGTAAACTCGTTCTCAGGGCGCTATCCAAATGGCTCCGACTATCAGTTACTAAATTATGGGACTAACGGCGCTGTGAGCGGTTCCTTCAGAGACCCTGGCACCATGCACTCCGGGTCTTTTGGCTACAACTACAATGGCATGGACCTAACTGTGAACCGCACCAACACCGGCGGCCACTTCGGGGCCGTGCGGGAGGATGCCCGGGGATTCGGTCCGGACGCGCGCTACAGACAGACCCCAAACTGCTCGCTCTCATCCCCAGATTCGGTGCCGCCTTCGTGCGCCACGGCCAGCCGAGAGCCGCTGGAACTGAAAAGCCCCTCGCCTCCCTCCGACCGGGGCGCCGCCTCAGGTGCTCTCAGCAAAGCCACCGGCGCGCATTTCACGGAGATAGAGGACGCCTCCGTCGCCACGGAGAGCGAAGAAGGCGCGCACGGCAGCGGCGGCTCCGGATCCCGGGCGCAGCAGCAACAGCAGCCGCAGCAGCACCAGGAACCCAACGCCACCTCCTCCACTCCCACAGCAAACGACTGCCAAACGCCACAAATATTTCCCTGGATGCGGAAACTGCACATAAGCCATGGTATATTTCCAATCTAATCCTATGTGTTTTTGTTTGTTTGGGAAGGATGTCACGCTGCGGCCGTGTCATTCATCTGTCAGGTGTTGCATGAGTGAACAGGCTGGGTAAAAAAGAGCTTTATTTGGAAAAAAAATGGTGCGAGCTTGTTGGAAGGGGTCCGCGTTTAACCCGCTGACAGACCCCAGGAGAGGATGATGCGTCAAATTTGGATTTTTGCTTTTTTAAATTTGTCCAAGTGTGCATTTTAGGGAGAAAAGAACAATCTAAGATAAAGAATGGTGTTGTGCGTGCTGGTGGTTGCATGCTTCCCTCCTTTCATCCGTTCATTTCATGTGGCCATGCGCTCGCCCAAAAAAGCCAATGTAATCATAACAAAGCCGTGAAAGTGGTCGCTCTTGTTGTTTCAGTGCGGTTGTGCTAATTTTCTGGATGTTTTGTAAAATTGTAGATATGACTGGACCTGATGGGAAAAGGGCCCGAACTGCGTACACCCGCTACCAGACGCTAGAGCTGGAGAAAGAGTTTCACTTCAATAGGTACCTAACCAGACGGCGGAGGATAGAGATAGCTCACGCCCTGTGTCTTTCGGAAAGACAGATCAAAATCTGGTTTCAGAACCGCAGGATGAAGTGGAAGAAGGACAATAAACTGAAAAGCATGAGTCTTGTAACAGGAGGCAGCGCCTTCCACAACTGAACAACTTTTTGGGGAGAGTAAATTGATGAGAACGTGAAAGAAAAAGGGAAAAAAAGTACTGTAAAGCTATTTAAAAAGCGCAGCACCTTTCAGCATGCCATTGTGATAGAAAAAGAAGATGTGCTCTTAAAAATGCCATTTTTAGTTGTTGTAGCTTAGCTGTATTTGGAAAGAAAAAAATCATAAATCTGTAAATATCCTTGGAGTTGTTCGTCCGTTCACTTTGCTCTCTCTTAAAAGTGTTTCCTGTCTTTATTGTAACTTCTTGACGGTCTAACAGGAGTAAATTCATTGTACAGTTACAAAAAAGAAAAAAAAGTATTAAAAATATAAAAAACAACGCAACTTTTAAAACCATATGCTGCTTTTCATTGAATGTAATGTACTCCGGGGTCATTGAAAGCGCTTTAGTGTGACTTTTACTGCTACTTTTGATGGTTAACTTGTGGCCAAGATCATAAACTTTCATAAACAAGCCAATGTTTAGCTCTAGGACATTTTGTGCATCTATTATTATCATATTATTATTATTATTATTATTATTATCATTGTTTAGAAGTAAATGCAAAAGAGTATATACAACCTGTTAATGTGATAAACTTTTGTGCAAAGGGTTATTCTGTGGATAGGCAGTGATGTAAGCTTATTTTTCGCCAATAAGCTTTTGTATTTGTAAGTGAACTGATAGCGCTTGAAAATAAAGTTTCTCTCAATCGTTTGCGCGTCTGGATTGTCTGTCAGAACAAAAGCAGATTAAAAAAATAAGACTTTTATAGGGAGAAGTGAGCTGCGGCGCAAACTTTCGGCGCATGCAGCCACGCGCCAACAATTGATCTCTAAGACTTGTTGAGCACAAACCACCAACTTTCATTTCAGATTTACTTTTTATTTATTTATTATTTATCTATTTACGCGCAGAGTGAAAGAGAAAAAACCTTGTCCTGTCTTACCTCCTCTGAATTTCCCCGCACCGACGTGCGTTTTCCATAAAATACGCTTCTGGTAAAATCCAAGAAAACAATAACAGAGCTGCCTTGGTTTATTTTTTTTTGGGCATATAGGCAAGGCTGAAGTTGGTAAAAATACTCCCTTACCAAAGATTGTATAGACCTATATTACTTACAGACTGTGAAAAGTCACGTGAGGTCCATAAAGTTGGTTTTATGGTTTTGGGGAGTAGACAATGTACTATATAATTCACAACCTTGAATGAAAGTGACGGCTTAACTGCATGGATGGGACTGGAAAGGTTGGACTGGGGAAGGAAGTGGTGTCCACTCATATTTAGTGTTTTTAAGATGCTGGAATAATAGAAATCATTGTTGTTTTTAAAAGCCCACAGGCGCAAAATGTGAGATTATGAGATTATTTTTTTATAGGGTGGACAGTTTGGGTTGAATTTAACTTTTATTAGTTGTTAAAAAATCATTTTTTTAAAAAGAAAAGTCTGCCTAATAGCTGATTTTTTAAGACAGTTATGCGTCATTTCTTGCAATTTAATTTTTTTGGGCACCAAAGGGCGTGGAGGCTTCATGGCGCGTCCAGAACGCGAACTTGAGCGAGATCCTGAGTGATTTATCGCGCTTTGCCGAGCCACCGCTCGGCCAAAGGTGAAGTCTCGGACAGCGCGGAGCTGGACGCAGCCTTCACTTTTCCATAAAAGAGCCACAGGCTTCTTGGCCTTTCGCGCATTGTCTGCTGCCCGCTAATAAAGCATAATGATGTTACGTGCAGGAAACTGGGGGCTGGATTACCTTCTGCCGAGTCCTTCCAAACTAATTTCAGGTATTAAAAAAAAAAAAAAAGAAAAAGTTAAAAGCAGTGCATGGGCTATCCGGGCCCCAGACATTTTCCTCGTATTCATATCTATTAAGCGGCAATTTAACCAACATAATGAGTATTGCATATTGATAGGGGTAATCTGCAGCCGGATCTCATGCATAATTCATGGCGGCGGGGATCATCGCAGGGTCAGGAGACGATAGACTGCAGCCGCAGATGCGTCAGGAAGGAGCGCGCTGCATCCAGACTTTGCACTGTCACAACTACAGACTGAAGAGTGGCCTAAAGGCTGACTTTACGCATCCAAATTTCTATCTTTTCTGTGCACAAGTTGCACAAATTTTATCTGCAAACAACTGTATGTTCTTTTTTGATCAACAACTTAAATGTGGAGCTCAAAAGTTTGGAGAGCACCGATCCAAAAATAGTGTTCCTATAAGGCACGTTTCACTTAATTTAAAAATGAACTTAGTAACATTGGTCCTAATGATCATTCGTGTGCAAGAAAACAATTTATTTTTCAATTAAGCCAATAAGTCAGGAAGCATTGAAACCTCCACACCACCTCTAATACGGCTCCATTTGACGGAGTCCCCTTTATTTAGTAATGATGATGAAGTGCGTGAAACAAATGTCACCTTGAGCGTTTTTTGGGGAGCTCGGTTTATGGAGAGCCATAGATGCTGAATATCAGAGAGCGCCAAATCCCAGCTGCTGCTCCGGAGCAGTGCGTAATGCTGCTGGTTTGCCAGCAGAGGGCGCGTCAGGCCTGCCCGTCGGGATGATGGATGAGTTTTTCAGCTTCAAGCTCTTTGCATCGGAGGTCACGGAGCAAAACATGGAGACAACCCCTTCCACCCCCACCTGGGCTTGTTTTCTGAAGGCTGAGGGAGAGAAGAATACCTTCATATTTGATCTAAATGTAAAGTTTTTGACAGGCTTTGTTTGTCAAAGTTTGTCTGAATCTGTGAATGTTATTTTGATTGGATCATAACTGAATCAAAGTCATTGCTCCTTTATTTTCACGGCAAAATTATACTTTAGAGACATTTGTTTTATGCATTAATGTAAACTTGTGTTGCAGGTCATGATTCAAATCGTTCATATGAAGTCAATCCTTAGTATTTCCAGTTTAAAATTGTTTGTTTAGATTCATATTCTCATTTCAACACATTTAAAAATATACATTTGTGGTATTTGCATCTTTGCATTTACTTTTTTAAAATTAAAATATGAAAACACCGCATTCCTAGTGTGTTTGCATTGTGTTGTCTAAAATAAAGCATTACAGAAATCTTAGGATTGTGCCAGCAGCTGTAAAAAAATCAATGTAAATGCTATCGCCTCACTCTGCCCTTAACAACGTTCCAGAGGGTCATCTTTGGGACACCTCCTCTTTAAACATCTTGAACATGCTCTCATTGGGCATCGCCTGCTCAATCTGATCAATGAACTGAGCATTTAATATTTACTGAAGCGTGCTTGTTGATCTTCAGAGTTACTTGAATGCTCAGAGGGTGCAGACCGGTTGCATGGTGAACCCAGATCTCCTCTTAGTCTTTGTTGTTCACAGAGGTGTTGTAAATCCTAAAAAGCTTTGAGCTGAAAGGCTGTAAAAGCTCATTTGCTTCCTTTGGGAAGCCACAGCAAAAAAAAAAAAAAAAAGAAAAAGGTAAATTCACCACTTATTTAATATTTTTACCACATTATCTACACTTTAGTGGCATATTTACTATCACAATATTGTGCTTTGTTCAATATCAAGGAAATCTCTGTGTTTGTTTAATGCTCATAATTGGAAAAGTGTGTCATAAAACATTTAAAAGATGTCATTAATTGGTCATTTTCCTTAATGTTTATGACCTGGAGAGCTATAAATCTTTGAACAAAAGGAGCATTTTTAACTATTTTGGCTGAAATAAAATACACATTTTGACTGAATATTTCCTGAACTGCTTAGCTGAATTAAAAGCACTTCCAGAATAGTCACAAATACATGTTTTTGAGCATGCTACATGCAAACGCCATCCAATGAAATTATTAGTTCCCAGTGATTTTTTTAGAAGCTTGACAGTGTCACTCTAATCATGCACAGTTGATTTTCTTTATTGATGAACTAAACTTTAAATTGGAAATGATTACATGTTAAATAAAATGAGGAAGTGCTTCTTTTCCCACCGACAAAATGCATGCATTGATCACAGTTAACGGGGGAACAGAAGATGTATCCATGTGTTAGCGTGGGACTGACTGCATGTGTCTACACTATAAAAAGGCACTTCATGTGGTGTTGGAAGTATTTCTCACCTTTGCAAGTTTCACTGCATTTGAGTGAAAACAAACCACAAAAAAAGTCATGCATTAGTTTTGTAGATGATGACGCTTCATCTCCAGAAGAGGAAATGCTCAAAGTTAGAATAATGAATGCGTGCCGTTGCTCTGTGGGTCAGTGGTCCTCCTGGTGGAATGTGTTGACAGAACTCTTAGTGGAGATGCAGGCCTTCAGCAGAGCTGGAGAGTCCCCCTTTTTGCCCCTTCTTTCACTCTCGTGCCATGAGTGAGACATCAGGGGACAATGTGGGCATTGTTCGCCACTTCATTTATCATGTTTTCTCTTTGCTGCCACTGTCCGTGGTCGAGGAGGAGTTTTAGTCTGTGAGGAGGAGCTTGACAAACAGCTTCAAGACGCCAGACTGCAGTGAGAGTCCGACCAGGAGAGAAGATGCAAACAGAAAAGTAAGTTTTCCAAAGCCGGTTTTACTGTTAAATAAGACAAGAGATGCACATTTACAAGCTTTAAGATAATCGATTTGGTAACTTTATTGATTGGGTTTTATTTTGAAGGCTTATTTAATCCAAACACAACTTGCTGACTGTTGACAATTCTTCCATAAACACATTTGTTGTTCATCTGTTTCTTCTCTGATTATAAGTTCTTAGAAAGTATAGCATAAACATAAATCTGTTTGTTTGTTGGTGCTTTTGTTTATTTATTGGCTTGCTCATGTTGACGCGGTGAAATCAAGCTGCTGCCACAGTTGATTCAACTGTCTCTGAATAAATTCAGAGCAATAAATGGCCCCCGCCTGCGGACACGTGGTCCCCGCAGTTAATTGACAGGAGAGGTTGCAGAGAGCTGCATTTGTCAGCAGGCCGGCACGCCGAACGCAGGGCGGTGGAGGAGGAGCATGTGCATGTGTCCATCACACACAGCAGACAGGCTGCCACCAAGACAGGGGAGTGATGAGAGAGCAGCACGGGCCCGTTGCCATGTAAGTGAACAAAAACCACAGTCCACAGTGATCAAATGCAGTTCTGCTGATGCTGTCTGCTTCTTTTCAGTGCAGCAACCTATCAGAACCCAACCCAACCTGCCTCCATCTCCTCTCTCATCCATCAGAGGCCTGTTTATTTCCCAAACAACACCACTGATTGCTGATGTTCATGGTGTTTTTAGGTCATTTTTTATGGGCTATCTGCCAGACTTGTGGTATTTTGACCAGTTCATGCCCCTACCTGCTCCCACTGTACAAACACAATATAGTTTTCATTGTCTGCTGAACTTGTTGATCCCAGCTGAAGTCATGCTTGAATGATCTTTGATGTCATGTGTTTTTCATTTTGTTTTACAGAATATAATACTGCTACTTTCTTGCATTTCTTTGTGCCAGCTTGAAACCCAGGAATGTTATGCTTAAGAAATGCAAAACCTATTGAATTTATTTGACTTTAGAATCTACAAGAAAGCAAAAACACAAGTGATTTTTTTTCCATGCCTGAAAATAAGTTTTTTTTTCTTTCTATCACAGATCAACATCATGTGGATCTGCTGCTCCAGAAGGAAACTTGTTTCAATGAGGCGCGGTGGCTTAGCTTAGCTGTCAGAAAAATCCCTTTTGTCCTCAAACACCTGATGATGACTCAGAAACCAGAAACACGAAGGATCGTTGGGTGTCATTATTCCAAAAATATTCAACTTTTGTGAAAAAAGTGTGTTTTTTTTTTTTTACTTAATGGAATATATTTGAATTTTTGAAATGTTTTATTTCAAGCAAACAAAAACTAAACAAGACAAACGACAGAAAAACCTAACTTAGGATAATTAGTCATAAATATTAAGCCTGTCAAAAGGAGTTTAATTGAATTTAGGTTTTTAGGAGTTTATTTTTCATTTCTTAACTTCTGATCAGTTGTTCATCCCGCACCAACACAAACGCAGGCCATTAAAACGAGAAACATCTTCATGGCAGAACAAATAAGTCCGTTTATGGTGGAAATCTGGGACTAAAACATCACCATAGTGATGACGGGCTTCCATTTGCGGGGTTGTGCGGGCCTGCATGCGTTGTGTTGGAACTGAGGGTGCAAAGAGAGCAAATGCAGCATCTGTTCCTCTGCTGCAGCGCCACCATTGCGCGTCATTTCTTCGCTCCACAGATCAAAGACACCAATTTGCCTTCATTAACGCCACTTAGTTAAATATTACCCAGAATATCACCGGAAAATGGGAGATCAAAGCGCCGCGGATCGATCGATTTGATCGTCAAAGCAGCGTCCCTGCATCTCCAACCCTTCCTTCATGGAAAACGCTCATTAAAAAGGCTGACAAAATGCTGTAATTCTAATTATTCTAATGATAAGCTTGTTTTTTTTTTTAGATATTAATCTTACGTTTTAATTGTTTTTTTAAACGCAAAAATGATGTTAGTTTTTCCAAACGTTTTTCGTTAAAAATGTTACAAATGAAAAACAAGCAAAAGCTCCATTTTGGCCCCCAACAAAAGAAAGATTTTATTTGAGGTTTTCATTCTTTTGCTCCTCTTCATGATGAAGTTCTATATCTGGAAGATTTCCAACTGATCTTGCATGATCAGCACCCCCCTACACACCCACACGCGCGCGCGCCTATGCGCACGCACACCCACGCACATGCAATGTGTGTAGAAACGCATCGCAGGGTGGTCTGAGCTGCAGAAACACTGTCCAGTCTGCTTCACCCCCTACATAAAAGAAAAAGAAAGCCACGTTGCAACCTCTTCCACCCCTTTCCCCTGGATTATTGTAATCTGGGAGTCTTTGCGCAGAGGTGAGGGGCGCGCCGCGCCGCGCTTGTTTCAGGGCTGGAATGAATGCGCGTCGTGAAGGTAAGGCAGCAGAGCTGTTGTGCCGCGGAGCAGCTTATGTGTCTTTATGATTTACGAGCCTGACTGCAGCTCCACGGTTCAACCAGAGTTCAGAAAGCTGCATGCCTCCAGACTTCTTCTTCCTTTTCTCTCCATCTCTCCTCTTCTCCTCCAAACTATAATTTTGTTTCGTTTATTCTCGGAAGAAAAGAGAATTCAATTTCACTTACAGAGACTGAGAGGTTTGCCTCTTTTTTTCCCATTCATGGCACAAACCAGCTGCGACGAACAACGGATCTATTATGCATAGTTTTGTTTTTGACTGATGCCTTTTTCACTACATGGTGATATAGCATTTCATTTTCCCTTTACAAGCAGGACCATCCATTAGCTGAATAATGGCTGTTATTTTTTAACGGTTACACGGGCCGTAATGTCATTTCTGGAAACACCGCGGAACGCGCAATAAAGAAATGCTTGTTTTCATGATGCATTTTGAGAATATTTATTTCTGTACTTTTAATCTAAAAAAAATGTCTTTTTAATTATTTTGTAGAAAATTAAATGATTCTTTCAGGTTTGCTCCTCCATAAACTCTTTATTTTCTCTGCTTGGAGAGGCTTTGCTATTCACGTCAGCATCTATTCAGCTGATAAGATGGATCATTTGGTCTCCTCCCTGATCCTGGTTTTTTTGTTTTTTTGCTTTCAGGCCAGAAGCCCTCGGCTCTCTGGAAACCTGCCATGTGACATCTGGCTGCCTGTGCTCCGCCAGAAGGTCAAAAGGAGCCCGCACATTTCACAGAAATGCAGAAAGCCAAAATCCAGCAGCAGCAGCTCGACTTCTCCTCTGATGGCGTCCGCGGGTTTGAGTGCCTTCATCAGGCACCGGCGCAGCGGCCGCCCGCGGAGGCGTTTGAGCGCGCGTTTCCCCGGAGGTCAAAAGCGCAAACCTCCAAGTTTACTGTCAGCAAAACCATTTTCCCCTGGATGAAGGAGTCCAGACACTCCGAGCACACACCCAACAGGAGGAGCTCAGGTTTGTGTGGAGTCTAACAGCTAACAGATTCTTTTCTTCTTCATTAAACCTCCAGTTTCTGGAAATCAACGTGGCTCTAATTTCTCAGGTTCAAAGGGTCCGTTTATGTTTTCAAACCTCATTCGAGTGGTTTAAAAGGAAAGGCATTCAGAGACTAGATATAAGAAAAAAATGACATGAATATTATTCTGACTTAAATTGTTTTTTGTAAAAATACCCGAAAAATTGTGTGTTTTGCTTTATAAACGTTTCCTAATCAATTTAAAATTTGTATTAAGAATCATAGGTCAGCAGGGAGGTCAATTCCAATTCTGGGTGCGGAAGAAAGAACAAAAATATCTGAAAATGAAACGAAAAAAGGCTTGACCCACGTGTCTGCCCTTCAGATGTTTCCCTCTCAAAAGCCTTGCTGCGCGTGTTGATCTGCTCACCTTTAGTCCTGCTTCACGGCTTTGCCTCTGAGCTTGAGAACAGACAGTGAATACCCGCAGGAGGAATTCATGTTTGTTTTTATTCATCTCTGTGCGTTTTTCCCCACAGACAAAACCACAAACGCCACCCCGGCCTCCAAGCGCACGCGCACCGCGTACACGAGCGCCCAGCTGGTGGAGCTGGAGAAGGAGTTCCACTTCAGCCGCTACCTGTGCAGGCCGCGGAGGGTGGAGATGGCCAGCCTGCTCAACCTCAACGAAAGGCAGATCAAGATCTGGTTCCAGAACCGGAGGATGAAGCAGAAGAAGGACCAGAGGGCGCGCGGCCCCGCCGCCTCCCCCTGCTCACCCACGTCCTCCCCTTCCGCCGGCGCGAGCCCGACCCTGGCCAGCCTCGGATACGTCCACGTGGGTGGCGATTACTTGCAGGTCTCCCCTCCTCTGAAGCCCCAGCAGCCGCAGCTGGCCTACCCGGCAGAGTTCAGCAAATACCCAGATCCAGGACTGACGCGCGGCCCGCTGTTTGACGCGCAGTACGACAACCCGGGAGGAGGGGACCTGAGCGGGCCGGACTTCTCCCAGAGCAGCGCCCCCCAGGACAGAATCCTGCGAGCTCCAAGACTGAGCCATCTGTAGAGCCGGCATTCATTTATTTAGTTCAAATCAGTCCTTTATTATTATCCAGAATGGCTCCAAATACTAGAAACAAATAAATTAAAACCCTCTTATCCAAGGGGGTTTCCCAGTTAGAATGTTAAATAATTTAGTAGAATTAAAAGTAAAAAAAAAAAACTTTATGAAAAGATGCTCAAAAATGAAGTTCAGATGACAAACTTTGTTGCTCATTTTTAAAGCTTATTTATTTTGGTCATTTCTGCTGCTAAAATTAATCATTTTCAGTGAAAAAAAACCCAGACAAAAATCAACGTGCACTAGAAAACGTTCAGAAAAGGTTTGAGAAAATAATGGAAATCATAAAGTTTGTTTCTTAACTCTGAAGCAAAACAACAAGGATTTTTCTTTGAATCTGACCCATTACTTTTTGTTCTTTTGGGGTCAAACAAGCTGTCAGTCTATAAGAAGAGCCGTGATGGATGCGGCCTGACTGTCTCAGTGTCTGTGCCGCACTGGCGGTCAAAACAGCCCCAAATACTTAAGAAATCAACTTTGAACTTTTACTGTTCTGATAAATATGATTATTTTAGACCTTTCCGTTCTCACGCGGGGATTCCTTTAGCTCTGCAGGCTAAAGTGTTTCAGGGAGTTTGATTGAAGCATTTGTCATGTAAATGCGAGCAGTTTGATGGACGAGCCTGCAGACTTGACAGAGTGCTGTAGGTCATCTGCTATTGGCGTTTAGCAGGTCACGTGGTGTGTCAGGAAGGTGATATGAGGGTGGAAGGCAGTTTTACAGCTTTGACATACTACCTAAGGTCAGGGCACCAGGAGCATCGATTAATGACTGTCCGGTCCGGATCATCGGATTTGCGTGAAGACCAGGCCCGGGTTCAGGATGAACTCATACTTAGATTATCCTGTGTGCAACCGTGGAGCAAATATTTTCGGTGCCAAGGCCGGATACTCCAATTTAAACCACGGATATGTGTCCAACTCGTGTCCAACAGCTGATAATTACGCACAGGACGGTCGTTTGGTGGCCGCAACGTCTGTGCCCCATCACCCACCCAGCCTCCCCCTGCACCACCAAACTCACTTGGATCTGCAGTTTCCGGCACCAGGAACCCCCATGTACGGCTCCCCGCTGGAATTCGGACATCACCAGTATGGGCTCGCTCCAGACCAGGAGCGGAGCTTCATTCACGCGCAGGTTTCCCCAAACATGGCGCCCTTTCCTGGGGATGGCTGCGGGCCTGCAGCTGGAGCCAGCTCTCACTATCTGCATCCCAGCGGTGATCAAAGGCAGCAGGAGTTTCCAGAACACGTTTACGCACGAGTGCCGGCTCAGTGCAAAGAGAAGGACGTGGAGGAGACTTCAAAAACCTTCGATTGGATGAAGGTGAAGCGGAATCCCCCCAAAACAGGTTCGTGGTGCGTGTTGAAGCAAAAAGAGCTCGGTTTTACAACGGGAAAACTCTCAGCTGAGTGTCTGGGGTGAAAATCTTTTGGAAAATAATCGCTTTTCTTGTGCTTCTCTCATCCATCTCCCGTTACGCATCAGCTCTATGTTTGTCCTCCATCGTCATGTCATGCGTTTTCCTCCTCACACAGCGGTCCAGTCGGAGTTCGGGGTTCCGGGCCAGATCAACGTCATCCGCACCAACTTCACCACCAAGCAACTGACGGAGCTGGAGAAAGAGTTCCACTTCAACAAGTACCTGACGCGCGCGCGGCGGATAGAGGTCGCAGCCAGCTTGGATTTAAACGAGACGCAGGTGAAAATCTGGTTTCAGAACCGCAGGATGAAGCAGAAGAAGCGGGAGAAGCTGTTGGGAAACCCTTCGGCCTCCGCGGAGAAAGCTCGCAGCTCAGATTCCTCCCCAAAAGCAACGGAGAAAAACTGTGAACCCTGACAAGAACGTGAGCGTGGAGGCCTGGGACTTTGCACCAAAACAGAACATTTAAAAAATGATATTAGTTGTGGACTAACAGGGTATGTTTAACATGTTCAACACTGACTTGTGAGCTGATGTTAAAAATCTTTTTTTGTCAAATGTTTTCCATCTTTTCTGCATATTTCTGTGATTTGAGTCATTGTTTGCACTATTTATTTCCAGTATTTTTAAAGCAAAATAGGATTTAACTTAATAAAGTCTTAAGAAAAACGTTCCTTAATTGTGGTTTTTAGTAACAAAAATCCTAATTCATTTCATTTTTGAATTTCAAATGTCTTTTTAAAAAAAAAAAAATCTGCTTTTTTATTGCAATATTCTAAATAAAACAAAGTTCTGGTGCATAATGTGACAAGACGAATCTAACACAACTCCCAGGGTGGTTCTGCTTGACCTTTTCACCTCCAAATACCTCCAGGGGATCTAAACATGACAACAAACTCCAGGAAGGCAGGTTTCACACTTGATTTGTAACCCAAATTCTATGTATACAGCTGACAGAACACGATTTAAGCCGCTAAATTTAAAAAAACGGATTCGCCTGCATGTGGTGCCTTCACCTTTGGTTGGCAGGGCCTGACTGCCTCCTTCCCCCTGATGCTGAAGGGTTTCAATATTTGCTGTGGGTGTTGGGTTAGCACACACTCTTCTGGCCTGTTGATGTCTTTCTCTTAAAGCTGGGTTCACTCAGAGTTCAGGCCCAAATGAATGCAGAGTCGATCTGTCAAGACACCAGAGTGACTCAGGGAGGTAAACTCTCGGGCTCCACGCGCCTCTGATTTTTGCAGGTATTGCTTTCAATTCTGAGACTAACAAGGCAGTGGGACATTTAGGTATATGTTCCAGATTGTTTGAACTTGAATCTCATTAAGGTGCCTGAAGACCATGTTTTTAAGAAATGGAAGTCAGCAGTCATTGGAAATGTATGCGTGAGTATATGCAGTTCCTTCAAAACTAAATTAAAAATTTATACAGTTCCCTGAATAGAAGTTACAGTTGAAATACCATGCAGCTCGTTACTGTAAATTAGAAAGAATGCTTAATGATTTGAAGCCAGGAGTTTCAAGCCAAAAGCCTCCCCTTCAGATGAGTCACGAGGCAACAATAGGGACGGTGAGAGGTGAGGGATTCAGTGGTGAGAAAAACGGGGAACCGTGCAGAACACAAGCGTGGGACTTCATTCCAGGGGTGTGATCCCGGCCATCTCCGTAGGCAATATCTCAGCTTTCCCAGCAGGCTCTCCATCTGGAGGTGTCAGAGTCGGTGCCGCAGCCAACGCCGTGGAGACAGATGTTCAAAGCTGGGGGAGTGGAGGGAGATGTTTTTCACCTTCGAATCAGAGCCCTCCTTGTTCGCAGCCATGGGAGGTGAGGAGCAGATAGAAAAGCAAGTACAGTGAAAACACACACTGAAGACCCGCTTTTTGAAATCTAAAAAACGGAACGACAAATGCACAAAGACGTCACAAATCCTGATCGTTTGAACACCTCAAGCAGGCCTGGATCTCTCCACCCCTCCCTCATCACTTTGACAGAGGTCAGCCTGATGCTGTTTGTACCCCCAGCTGCTTGCAGTTGTTGTGGGCTCTTTTACAAGTCTATTGCCAGGAACACTTCCTTGGTTTTCTCTGTCGCATGTCACTCTGCGGGGTCTCCAGGCTTCAAAGGTAACAGTATTCATGAGATGAGAGGGGGTTGCTCATACAGATCCCTCATTGTTTTCATTGTAAGAAATCAAATGCCGCCTGTAAGCGTGGAACATTATGACTACTTTAAAATTTAACATATTATTAAATATATTGATATCAAAACATCAAGTCAAACAGTAGAATTAAAAATTGTTTTTTAAATGATGTAGAAACATCATAGAATCAAGACCAACAAGGAGCTGCAAGAACGAAAAAATTGAAGGAAAGAATGACTCAAGGGTTCATTAAAAATCATCCAGATTGAAGTGATATGATAAGATTTTTATCTTGGACATATGCTTTAAAGGAAAAAGAGGACAAGAGTAAAAAAAAAAAGAAATATCTGAAAGAGAGTGAGAGTGAGAAGAAATATAAAATTCTACCCCCCCCCCCCCATCATAGACCAAACTTATTATACACCCAGTGGACCCGCTATCTGTTCTGGCCCTGTTCCCTCTCTAGTTTCAGCGTCAGATGCCCACACACATACATCTAATTACACATAAAGATAAACATGCAAACAGAAGCAAACACTCTCGTTTGTCATGTCGAATCACTCATTTGTTTCCATTTGAATCTTAGTTCCCATCACACCCAAGTACATTTCCACACAATTCCTAAATATTTACAGATATTTCACTGTTTAGATATGTTTTGCGTTGGTACAACGTCCATATTTCTATAGTTGTTGTTAAACTCCTTTATGTTTGGACATTGTAAAAAGTGTAAACTGGTTCTGTTCCACAGCCTTGCTTTATGTGTGGATGCATCTTTATTTAACAAATACAATATCAATCCATGAAATAATTTTCCCCCAAATTAAGTTTTTTTTCTAACGAAAACAAATGTCATTTTTTTTAAATGTCAGAATTACTCATTTATTAAGTATAGTTCCACATTTGTTCTTTTTATCACCTAGTTATGTCAGATCAGGTTTTCTTGCAGGGAAACATTGGTTTTGGTGTTAATTAAATGCACATTTTATTTAAATTCAGTGGAATAAAAACTGAAATGGAACTGTGGACTTTTGCCATGAATCCGTTCAGTATTTCATCAGTGATAATGACCACATCCTTTACAACAGGATCTCATAAGTTACGCTTGCAAAGCCTTTCTTTATCCCCACGAAGTCAAAGAATATTCATATAAATAATGTAATTGTTTGGATAGAGTGACATTGACTGATTGGTAATAAAACGTGTCAGTGGATGCAGTTTGCCTGTCTAATGCATTTTTCTTGGTGCAAATGTAAAAAGGCAAAAATACTCAGGAACGTTTCATTAAATAAATCGATGATAATAATAATAATAATCCTTCATAATAAGGATGCAGACAATAATGAAGTTGAGATGTATTATTTCATGTTTCTTGAAAACCTTAAAGCCTGTGTGATTGTTCTTTCTGCGTTCATAGGTTGGGGTTTTGTGGAGACGTGTTGTGTAGGTATGACTGGCACACTTCCTCCTTTGTCTTGGTACTGAGTCTGGGAAGCACTTGACAACCATCCCCCATCTGAGGGCCTATTGGATCTGGAAGCGCCAGCTGACCTGAAGTTTCTGTCTCCTGGGTCTCCACTTGCGACTGGATGCTTTCCCCGCTCCATCAGCATGGTAACTGAGAGAGACAAGTGACTTGGCCAGGGTTAACATCTTAATACTCCCTGGGATTGCCTGCAGGATTCAAATGGCTACCCCTAATAGTTTTCCTCCTCTGTGCGCCTGTCAGACGGCCCTGACTATAAACCGTAAGAAAAACAAGACTAGCTAAGAGGCAGTGTAACGAGGCAGCAGAATGAAATAACGAGAGCTGCTGAGAACCAGTGGACTCGAGGATCGGTGTGAGGATCCAGGTCCGGAGACTCTGCTGTGCCAGCGGCTGATGCTTTGCATGGAGAGCCTGAATGCTTGAAATTAAACCAAGCTCTTTCACAGGAGCCCAGAAATGGAAGGGGGGGGGGGAGCCAGAACTCAATCAGTGTCACGTCACATGGTTCAAAGCGGCCAATTCGACGCTGCTACCAGGTTGAGAAATGCAAGGTGACAGTTCATTTTACCAGTGACAGTGTGTCGGTCTCGCTTGCTGGTTCCCCAGTCAATTCGCAGCGAGCAGTGAAGGTTGCTGGAGACAGACAGCAGCCGCCCCCCACCCCCACATCCTCCTCATCTTCATCCTCAGCAGCGCTCCCTCATCGACCCTGCTCTGCTTTGTATTCCAATTAACTGGACAGGGAGAGAGGTGGCGGTGTGGAGGATTACAAGCATTCTGCAGGTCCAACACTCCTCTGATCCCTCTCCTGTCCTTCCAGCTCATGAACAGAACTTCCAAGAGCATATTTCACACAGTCTTCTTTAACAACTCCCTATAGGGACAAAGTCTGTAATGAAAAATAGGTCCCTCTCACACAGTCATACATCACATGTAATAGAGGTGCGTAATCCCTCAAAAGAGCCAACGTGCTGCTAGCCGTAACAGCTATCCTTAACAGACACCTCAAATAATGCTGAATTAATATTTTGAAATGGCTCATATATTCTAACATAATACAATTTGAATGATTTTCCATTCAATGCTTTCAGGAATAACATTGATTTGAGGACAAGTTGATGTAGCTCTGAGAGTCCGTCAGTGTGTGGCTAGCTGAAGGTGGTGGATTTGCTCCCTTGTCTTTTGTATCCTTAATCTATCACTGCTTTTTCTACCAGGTCACCCCCCCCCCCACACACACACACACACACACACACACACACACTGCTGACATGTGTTTAAGCAATGGGTGGGTTTGGAATACAATGATTCAGAGGAAATCCAAAGAGTAAACCACTTCTTTTTATCTCCTCGAGCAACGCAAACATTCACAAGAGCCCCCTTCTATCAGACCAAGCATCTCAAGGCTTTCTCCATTGTAAAAGGTGTAACAATGAGTCACGCAAAAGCTTAGTACACACGCCTCCATGGCGTAATGAGCCACTGAGGTCATATGCTTAGATTTTCTGTTGTTTTAAAGATGAAATTAAAGACAAAATATGTTAAACCACTTCGATGCATTTTTCTGATGATTGAAGACAAAAATATTAAGACATTTCTGAGTATTTCTTTATTCAAATCGATGTGAATCTGGAGAAAATGAAATAATGCTGTTGGAAAAAGCTTTGACATAGGTGCTGCAAATGGCAGGCCACAAACTCCATTCTGATGCTTCCACTTGTAGATAACTAGATCCATGTACGTCTTCATTTTCCTCCAGTGTTGCTCGCCATTTTTGTTGCACCCGCAATGCTGATGCTAGGCTGGGGTGTGAGGGGCTGTAAGCTCGCAGGAGAGCTTGTAAACTAAGGGAGGAAGTGTTGGCAGGCTTACACCGTGCCAACTGTCCCCCCACAACTCAGATGTGAATTTCTAATGAACTCCTGCCACTCTGCAGAAACTATGTCCAAAGAAACAACTCAGGTTTTGATTTTGGCTAAAAACGCCATAATCATAATTAAAAGATTACTGGGAACGCTTTGAAAATAAATCAATAGATAATAAGGGTGGGTCTTTAAAAGGCTTATGCAGCTTCCTGAAAGACAGCTTCACCCTTTGGACTGAAGAAAGGTCCCTGCCTATCTTGAGAATGCAGTGCATGTACGCGTGCGTGTTTGCAGGACAGGATGCATGCACTCAAACACGCACCCTTCAAGCCCCGAGGATCCTCCCGACTCTCTCCTGGTGCTATCAGATCAGAGAGACCTGCTGTCCCTCCCCACACCGCAATGCAAATGAAAAGGAATGCGCTGATAAAAGGCCAGATCCCAGAGATGAGAGGCCAAAAGGAGGACTGAGGCAGTAAATGCCTCTTGGGGAGATGAGAGGTGGCATTGGAGTCAGTGTTGGTAGTAGCAGGAGATCATAGCCTTGCTCCCCCTCAGCGGCGTTTGATACAGGGCTTTTGTCGCTCTTTCAGAGGTGCATTGTTGGCTGATGTAATCCCCGTCAGATTACAAAGAGCTTCCCTTTTCATATGGGGCTGACCCAGCAGGCAGGTGGCTGCGGCTCTGTGGAGCTGTCAAGGGGAGGGAACCCCTTCTCTGAGGGAGGGGACAACAGTTCCTCTTACCTTCGCAGGGGCCTTTTTGCTGGGAGGCCAGTCAGGCGAAGGTCAACATGGGGACAATCCTGAGATGGGTCTCAACTCAGCCTGACCCCACGCTTCCTGTAGGGAGAAGACAAGAAACAAGAACATTCAGACATGAAAAACATAAAGAGTTTGGTATTTTTAGATCATTAATCTGTTAGAAAGCATCAGTGAGTTCATAATCTTTTACAACTTGCTTTTCAAAAGTTTTGCCATCAAATATTTTTTGTCAAATTCTTGAAGTCCCTTACAGGTACAGCAGCACCCACTGACCTTTCTAATTTACTCTTAAAGTATTCTTCCCTACAATCCTGGCGTTCTTCGGCCCAGTGTGTGCTGCAGATTCTGAGAACCAAATGCGAGTTCTGGGGGTACTGCACGTTTGCTCTGCTGGATCCCAATAAACTGCCACTAGTCATTTGAGAGGTCGCCCTCATGGAGAGTTTGAAAGCTAAACTGTTCCTCCATCACCATGCATTAGTATCTGCCTTGCTGAACGTTTATCATGTTCTTAATTCTTGTTTAATTGTTTTTATCCTTTATTTATTGATTTGACATTGTATACTTTGGGCCTCCTTGAATGGTGGTGGAAGGTGATCCTTAAATGACTAAATGAAATGAATCTGTGCAAAGAATTTAATGTTTGAGTAAAAAAATCTCAACAAATTTTTGTTACTGAGCTTGCGTGTCTGAACACCTACATTTGAAACAAGACTTGATTGTTTGTGTCGATGTGAGAATTGTCCAACTAAGCTTTGGCTAATCAATTGCTTTTCTCATAGACTTTCAGCAATAAAGGATCAATAGTATGAGAGGAAGGGCCTTTGCTGGTTCTATTTGTGCTGCTGCCACCGCCTGCTCTGCAGATGTCAATTGTGCGTGTAAAAACACGGTCCGATCCGTCCATTACTGCTCTCCATTGGCGATTCCCTGCACTGTCAGATACTGTGAAGACACTTCTGTGCTTCTGGATTCATGTTCTCTGAAATGTCTTCTTTACTTTGTTCTGTCAGTCAATCTTGCATTAATGAAATGTAAAGATTTTATTCTAAATGTGACATTTTTTGGTTGTGGTGTTTTTTTTGTCTGATGTGAACATTTTTAAGGCAAATTGTAGAACTGTGTTCCACATTCCACATATTGTAGCATCTGTGTGAGTTGCTAAAGCTTTTAATCTTTTAGTCCCACTCCAATCATCTTTTGATCTATTGTAAAAGTGTTTCCAGTTGTCTTTTATTTGTGTTTGTGCCATTTTAAGCCAAAAAAACCCTGCTTTGTTTTCTAGGACATCGTTTCTGCAGAGCGGCAGTAGTTCATTAGAAATTCACCTCTAAATTGTAGGCAGGACTGTTGGTGCAGGGTAAGCCCGCCCCATTTCCCATCATTTATCTGTTTTCACCATCTCCCACAGCCCCTCACAACACCAACCTAACATTAGCAGTGCCACGAAAATGGCGAGCATTATTGAAGCTATCCAGCTGTAAAAGGATCTAGTCGGCTTCAAGTGGATGCATCAGAGTGGAGCGGAGCAGGGATATTGTGTTTTCCTGATTGTAGCTCTTATACGTCACAGCTACAAACTTTTTCAAACAGCAATTTTTTTATCTGCTCCTGATTCACATTGATTTGAATAAAGAAATATTCAGAAATGCAATGTTAAGCTTAATTGTCTTTATGTCCTCCATCCCCACCTGTCTATATGAGACCTTACAGCTCACAGTGCATGTCAGAGCAAATGAGAATCATGAGGTCAAAGGAACTGCCTGAAGAGCTCAGAGACAGAACTATGGCAAGTCACAAATCTGGCCAAGGTTACAAAAAAATATCTGCTGCACTTAAAGTTCGAAAGAGCACAGTGGCCTCCATAATCCGTAAATGGAAGATGTTCAGGACGACTAGAACCCTTCCTAGAGCTGGCTGTCCGGCCAAACTGAGCTAAAAACAACTGAGCACCTTCCAGCAAGACAATGACCCTAAACACACAGCTAAAATAACCAAGGAGTGGCTTCACAACAACTCTGTGACTGTTCTTGAATGGCCCAGCCAGAGCCCTGACTTAAACCCAATTGAGCATCTCTGGAGAGACCTGAAAATGGATGTCCACCAACATTTACCATCCAACCTGACAGAACTGGAGAGGATCTGAAGGAGAAATGGCAGAGGATCCCAAATCCAGGTGTGAAAAGCTTGTTGCATCTTTCCCAAAAAGACTCATGGCTGTGTTAGATCAAAAGGATGCTGCTACTAAATACTGAGCAAAGGGTTTGAATACTTAGGACCATGTGATTTCAGTTTTTCTTTTTTAGATAAATCTGCACAAAGTTTTTTTGGCAATATGGGGTGCTGTGTGTACACTAATGAGGAAAAAATGAACCTAAATGCTTTTAGCAAATGGCTGCAATATAACAAAGAGTGAAAAATGTAAGGGGGTCTGAATACTTTCCATACCCACTGTAACTGTTGGACAAACAAAGAAAAAAAAACTAAAGCTAAACAACAAGAAAAATAGATGGGCAATGACCTGAACAGAATTGAACCGTGTCGATTGGTTGCAAAGCTGAGTTGTGGCTAACTGTAGTAAAAAAAAAACTGTCATTTTTGAAAAGTTATTTTGTGAGAGTAAAGGAAAAAAACTGTTTCAAAAACCTTTGGTCTTAGACATACTTAAAACATGTTGTAATTTTTTCTTAACTCCGCGTTGTTCACCTTTTAGGCATTTCCCCCCAGGCATTGTCACAGTGAATCAGCTTTTACTAATCTGCATCTGGCAGAGAGATTTACGCCGGATGCCCTTCCTGACACCACCCTGTACATTATCCGGGCTGGGAACCGGCACGTGGAGACTCCGCCTTGGCTACAGTTACTGTGGCTATAGTTAGGCATCAGCTTGAAGAGTCGTGCCTAAGGACCCACAGTAGATTCAGCTCACCGCACCCCCTGGGAAATGAACCCTGGTTTCCCAGGCGCCAGTCCTCCGTGCAAATATCAGTAAAACATTATACAGAGAAGATCTTTTAAGAAACCTTTGGATCTGTCTTCCCTCTGCCAAAAAGATGAATAATAATTACTTGTATCATTTGTATTAATGCCAAAAGCAAATATCTGTAACTTTGTGACTTAATACACTTTACATTGATACCTCACAATTATGTCGTCTCCATTAATGCATCATTGAGTCATTCTGTCTGCCACTCAGACAAATATTTATCAGGGAATTCCTTGTCTTTTCTCAGAACGACAGAACCAAACCACAGACCTAACAGTGAAGCTACAGTTCCAGAGGATGCAGGTGCTGCTATGCCAGTTTAAACTCTGCACAATACAGAACCCACAGTTCTGAGCCGCTCCTGCCAGTGTGTCTACAGTGTGGACAAACTGTAACAAGACCAGCTTTGTAACTGCAGATGTTTTTTGTTGGATTTACTGCAGGTTTTTTTTTATTAAATTACTATTAACTTCTCAAAATTATTGCTTGAAAAAATGACCTGTGATTCACTGGTTCCAGACACTGACTTATGTGCAGCATTAGCGCAAACACCTTTTCTGACGGCGTCTAAATGTGAGGCCCTCAGTTTACTTCACAACATGCTCTCTGCCAGTCAAAATGTTATCAGCTCTGGTAGAGAAGCTGCACAGGAAACAGTCACCGTGCTCCTGCTCCACCCTACTGTGTGCAAGTGTTTAAATGCACGGAAGTAAGGGTTGAGTTTGAAAAGGACACAGGTGCTTCGATGCTGTGATCTGTGAGTGTTGATGAGTACCAAGCTCCTTTCTGTCAAGTTTCTGTGATGCACAGAGGTTGGATGTAAATACTTTCTGGGGTCAAATCAAAGTGTGAAGAGACGGAAATCGTGTTGGACACGCCAAGGCAAGGGATGGGGACGAGCCTGCAAGACTTCAGGAGACTTTTGGATGGTGACGTCTTTTTCTTGCACCTTAGCCGTACCGTTAAAAAACATCAGATTGAAAAAAAAAACTGTAGAAATTTTTTTCATGTTCTAGCTGTGATTCTATTCACTCTGAAGAACTGGGAGAATGTGGAAGTTATTTCTAAAAAAGAAAAGCTTTTTCTTTCATCTCCCCATCGCTTTGTTGTGTAAAATGTTTCCGACATGGCGACACCATGACATTTATTTGTCTTATCTTCCAGACAAAGGAACATGGCCTGAGAAAACTCATTTGCATGCGTCACATTATTTGTTTATCATGTGAGGGGAATCAGATAAGCCATGAGGACTAACCCATTCGGTCATTGTTCTGGCTAGATTTGTCCAACAGTTTGAAACTTGCTGTTGAGATAACTTAAATGCAAAAACCATATTTAGATTTGTTTTATAACGCTTCTCTTATGGTTCAGGTCAAACAGGCAGTAGCGTGCAAGTTTTTCTGACAGCAACGTGGTAGTAACCCTGAGAAGAAGCACTCCTGGAAGCAGAAAACATGGTGGAAAAAAACCTTTCAAATACTTTGAGTCAGCATTTTCATTCAGTGTACTTCACATGAACCGAACATCAAAATAAGCAGAAAAAAACTCAACTTTGAGCTCAAATGAAATACATTAAACCCCCAAAAACGCACGTTGTTGAGAAGTGCCATGCACACAATTTAGCCTAAAAGTGTGTTTTTTCACTTTTCCCCTCTAGAACTCTTGTTATTAACAAATATTGTCGTTGTTGTTGTACTCCACAGATTGTGAACTGTTTATTTTTGACATCCTTCAAGAGGAAAACCTAAGTGAAAGTGCTGAAGAAACACGACAGGTCCTTCTGAATAACTTCAGAGTTGTTCATGCAAGGTAGGTGTTTATTTTGAAGCAGCTGTGCACCAGAAATGATGCAACTCCAGTAAAACTGTCATGTATTACCTTTGAAAAATTCTAAATTATGTTTGTCAGTGTCCTCTTAATCCCAGGGATTTGAGTTGGATTAAAAAAAAAAACGAAAGAACAGTGATGCATAATTTGACTTAGATTTTTTTTAAAAGTGATTTCCAAGCAGGAGTTGCACTTAAACTAAAGCCTTGTCTTTGTGTGTTCTCCGGAAGCCGACACTATCTGCACTGCAAGCCTTACTGAAGTCATGCTCCTTTGTGGTTTTGTGGTCTCTGCATGACACATTTACAGACGTTTTGAAGTCATTCTGGAGATAAGCTTAAGATACTTAGTTCAGTTCTTAGGACTGATTTTCTTTTATGTTTTTTTGCATAGAAATCCTCAAGAATTCCCCTTGCGATGTAAGTAACACATCTTTCTCTGTTCAAATGTACACCCTGAGGCTTGTTCTACCACACACACATTCCTGACAGTATCCTGGTGTGTTTTTGATTCATCTCTTTGTTTCATGTTGTCCGACTCTCAGTGGACTTCAGGGAGGAAGATGCTTCTGATGATAACCGCAGTTCTAGCCTGGGTCGCACTCCCCCTTCAGACGACGCTTCAGTGGCTTCTGACTACCAGGATGATGTGGTTCCAGAGTGTGAGTTTTGGTTCTGTCTCACTCTTCATGGCGTTGTGTCACAGTGGGATATTTGCGCAATGCAGACATCTAAGCTGAAGATGGCCTCCTTCTTTTTAAAGAAGGGCTTTTTTCTGACAAGCAGAGTTGAAACACCTTCACAACGTGTCTTTAATATTATTTTCAATCTTCTTTTTCTGATATAAAAAGCTCAAATCAGCACAAAATTCACAGAAACTACTGATGTTATCTTCGGGAAAATCATCAGCGCTCTGTTTTTGACTTTGAAACAGCACAAAGTGAGAGGAGCAGATGGAGCATTTTGCAGTATAATGTTCTACATCCTCTTGATTTGAAAAAAGCAGACCACATCTGTGAAATGTTCCTCATTCCTGGCCTCCTACCTGTCCATCCAGTGACATAAGTAGCTCCTCCTTCTAAGCTTTTCCCTCCTGGCCACTTTGCAGGTACTCTGACACTGGAGAGGAGGAGGCTGGAGGTTTCACAGGACTTGTATGATGACCTACAGCTCCCTCCAGTGGCAGATCCTGAGCTTTCACGTTGCACGTGGATGGTGGGAGGCGAAAGCCCACACAGAGAGGAAGCTTTATAGCTGCAGGCTAATGCAGTGATTTATTGACCTCAAGCCCCTTCTATTCTTTCTCAATCGGGTTTGAAATACAACACTGTACCTGAGGGGCTGTGTGTGTTCATCCTTCTCTCTTTTTATCAGTCTTTCTTTCTATCTTTCTTCCTCCCATTCAGATGGAGAATTTCTGACTATATGTGCCAGCTAATAGTCCTTGACGTGCCGCAGGTGGGCATGACAGACTCCGTTGCCTTAGGTGCGCTGCTGTTTTTTTGTTTTTTTTGTTTTTGTAAGGTAAAGCAGAACGCGTGCAGAGATTTCAACCTGAAAATGTAATTCTTTTAAGTTAATTTCAATTGCAGGCATTTAGCAACAGCTGGCTATAGTTTGAGCTCGATCTGTTATTCTAAAATGTCCAAATGCCTCCCTGCATTCTGCAAAATTTTCAGCATTTTTCTGCCTAATAACTGAAAAAAACATCAATCACAGCAGATGGTGGAAATATAGACCACAATAAAACCAGACAATAAGGACTAATTTGGGAAAATTGTGGAATAATGAAAGATTTCCTTTGGGAAACAAAAGAAAATCAAAGCATGAAATGCCCAAGAATCCCCCTGTAGGCAACGCTGATGATCCAGCCAGCTACAAATCATGCTGTTTGTTGTGGTAAATGACAGTTGTTAAACCTCGTCCACAGTTTGGTTTTATTGTCCCTGCTAAATGTGAAAAATAACCACCACTCAGAACCATTAGAATATTTCTTTCCCTTTAAATATTGAGAAGTTATTCCCCTCATCTCTAAACAGCGGGACTTGGAAAAAAAAAACCCCAGACGTTTGGCTGTTGGATCAATAGTCCTAACATTTGACTTTGTAAGAAAAATATAAATGTAGCAGTCTGTTATTGCTTGGGGACTGCAACCGTGTTAGCATAGTGAATGGTTTGTGTCCTCACAGAGAGGGCGTTCAGAGTTCATAGTTCATGCTGTGTTCACTGCCGGCTGAAAGAAAGAGCCAGAAACTCCTCTGCTGGGCGGTCTGTTTCTGAGGAAGAGGGAGTGTTGCGGGGAAATAATGAAGGCATTGATGAAATCAGGGACATTTTTGGAGGAAGAGTTAACCATAATGACAATTCTGGGTCATTTAATTTTTACAAAACCTCTTTTTGGTGACAACTGGCATGATTTCTGGGAACATTTTATGATATAGGGCACAGTATTTGGCAGCCAGAGGAATGTGGAAAATAGAGCCTCTCCTGAGTTTAATTGCGTCATTTTATTTCATCTGACTGTACACAATATACTTGGTGACTTGGAGAATGTATGGGCTGTGGTGATGGACTGCCTGCCTTTGCAGCTCTGTGTTTCCTAACCAGAGAGTGAGTAAGTGTGAAGTCGATGGCTGCTTTTACACGCAGAGGAGCCTGTGCTGTTTGATTAGATGCAGTGGCCTGTTGTCTTCAAGGGTGACACCAGATTTGTATTGGCTGACAGGAACAGATGGAGCCTCCATTGTTAGTCTGGGTGTCTGCATGGTAATGTGAACTGAGTTTCACCCGTCGACCGCACCGGTGACCTGACTGCGCCGGCAGCCTCGGCCCAGCGCCGCCCTCCACCTCTCTGCGCTATTTGGGGCTTGATCACGTTTTTGGGATTCGTTTTTCTGCACCCACCATCGCACAAGCATGCCATTCCATTCCATTATGCATACATAAACAAACATAGGCACAAATTTTCCCCCTCTGGCGTGCAAAACCTCTTTAACACATGTTCTTGCAGAGACGCAGATGGACCCCAGGAGACAGCTGGAGATGTTGGGCTTTTAGCTTTGTCATGCTGTTTGCAGGTCAAGTTTACAAAGCCGAAATGGCCTGTTTGTTTTTCTTTGACTGAAGAGCTCTGCTGGGTGCTCTGGGATCTTAGCAGGGAGGATGCAGTGATGACAGAGCCCTGCAGGAAGAGCTTTGCTCCAGGAAGTGTTTGTTAAAGACATGCCTGTGTTCTTCGTTGTGGTCAGAAGGATTTAAGGATGAAGTACCGCTGTATATACTCAGGTGTGTCACTGATCTGAATGCCTTTTTTTCCAGCTTTTTTCAGTAAAACAGCTTCAAATTGTAGATCTGGCATTTACTTTTATTTTTTTCTTTATTTCAGTCATGCTTCAGAAATCAAATTGGAGCAAAAACAAACGTATTTTTTTACATTTATTTTACTTTTGTTGAGATTTTTTTACATTATTTTCTCCATAAAATAGCAGAAACTGGAAAATTTTCCATTGAAATGGTATTTCATGTCCAATTCTGCATAGCCGAGAAAGTAAAGTTATACAGGATTAGGCCTGGAATCATATAAAATGTTCATTTGCTCTCAGCGGACACTTTTCTTTGTGGGTTGACACGTTGAAAAATGAACTTATAGTGTCAGTTCTGAGGGGAGGTTTGTTGTTTTAGGTCAGCCAAGAATGCAACGCTTGTCAGTGATCACTTTGCCGTTCTAATTTCCTAAACCAATTACTGGCACCAGTTCGCAGTAGGACAACCAATTTGAAGCTATGTCTCACTGTTGCCTATTCCTCATTTGAATATGAGGATCCAATGCACAGTAACGACATTATTATGCAGAGCTTGTAAATAGAATATTAAATCTAAATTCTGTCATTTTGGCTGAAGCTTGAAAAAGCTATTTTAAAGCTAAGTGTTTTTGAGGATCCATGCCTGGACGTAGTAGCTGGGGGGGGGGGGAAGAACAACAACCATGCCAACAGATAGATTAAAACTCAATTAAAGAGTTCATTTGAATCTTTTTAATGTGTAAAGTGGCTTGGTGTGGGTTTAAAGTGATATTATGGAAGAAAATAAATATGAAGCTTTGTAACATAAAGCTCCTTTAGGAGTTTTTCAATGAAATATTGTGCAGAACTGGGAGTCTGGCTCTCCACAGGCGGATTTGATTTAGGATCTTGCTTAAACGGCTGAACTTTTGACCTATTTGTTCACTTCATTCCCAAACTACGGTGGCCCTGAAGTGCAAATCACACCAACAAATCACTCAATGCAAAAAACACATTAAAGATCACAAATAATAAAAACTAAAAATCAAATCAAAATTACAAAAAAATACAAATAAACATTTTCAGAAAAGTGAAGTAATTTCCAGAAATCAAAACATATTGTTGAGAAACAAAACACAAGCTTCTTCTTCTGTTTCATTTATTCACATTTCATTGCGATTTCTAGAAATTACTTTTGTTTTCTGAAATGTTTTTTATTTCTTTTTTATGGAAAGCAGAAAAGGTAGGTACTACGGGACATCACTGATGATGACCTTTGTCTGAGTTATTTGGCATGAAACGATACTGGATATGCTCTGTACTGATCATAAAACTTTTATGAGAATGCAGACAATAAAGAGGCATTTGAAAAACTCATCATCCAACCAATGATGTCCCATAGTACCTTACATTTTCGGCTTCATTTTGATTTCTGAAAATGTATTTTGTTTTCTGAAACATTTCATTTTTATTTCTTTTCGTTTTTTTGGAATTGTTTTATTTATTGGATTTTTTTGTACTTCTAAAATGTTATGTTGTTTTTTGTGTTGCTTATTATTATTATTATTATTATTATTATTTTGCAGTTTTAACAGTCGTGATCTTGGACATGTTTTGTGATGGTGTGATTTGCACTTCAGGGCCACCGTAGCAAACTGACCTATCTGCAGCACCCTCAGAGATGCGTTAAAGATTGCAGCCACCGAATGCCTATCCGTCATGAAGTTTCTTTGGATTTACTGATCGCCATTTACTGTATTTGTTCCTCATAATATCTGCCTGGAGATTCATTTCTCACAGCACTCATCGGTCCATGGATTTTGTGACATTTGGATTGCGGCTGCTCATTTGCAAGCAAGCACCGATATGTTAATGAGCCGCCTCTTTCTCCTTCACTCTCCTTCTCCCTTCGCCACTTCAGTCACTAACTGTGAGCATTTTTAGAAAGGCGCGCATTACAAGGCAGGAGGAGGATCTGTGGATTGCAGTGACTGTTTGCCATCAGGGTTCAAAAGTTCACCCAATTCCCCTAGGGCTACTGTTCTGCTGCAGATGCTGATAGTCTTTTCTTTCTGCCTCTCTCCTGGCTTCCTTTTTTCCCCTCTCTTTCTCTCTGTTTACGCTATTAATCTTGTACACTCTCACTCACACGGCCTGGCTGGAGGAGAGCGGCTTGAAGGGGGGATTTGGAAGTATTTAACCGAAGAGCATCCATCACTCTCATCTCCAACCTCCCCCTCCCCACACCACCACACCACCAAAAGCCAGATAGCAAAGTTGTTGCACCCTCCTCTAATTTGCTTTGTTTTATGTTGCACTGCATAATTACATCCCTGCGTCGCCTCTGGTGCAGCGGCGGGCTCCAACCCAGGGAAAGCAGGCAAAGGGAAATGTGCCGCCGTCCATCTGCAAGGAGGCACATAGACAGAATGCAAAGTGGGAAGCTGGGGCAGGGTGGCTCCTAATCTCCCCCAGAGCTGTCAATGTCACAGACAAATAGCAAAACTATCAGATGCTGCGGGTTCAACCGGAGGTTAGCGTTCCCAGGTACCTCCTGCATTCACTCCCTCTCCTTCTCCTCCTGACTTCCAAATGAGAATTTGATTTTGCCCTCCACTGGAATCCATTTCTGGAGATGAATGAAGTTTAAATGCCAAGCCCAGGTGGCCATGCTGATTTCTTAGGGAAATAAATGGAGATCAGAGAGATGTGTTGGCCTGTAAACAGACAGTGACATGGCTGCTTCTAACACCTCTGGGAGCTCTCTGTTTAATTGTTGCTATAATGTAGCACTTTAAAGTCATTAACATACCCTTTGGAGTTATTTAAGGATGTTCAGGATGCAGGTCTCTTTACATCCCGGGCTGCATCACTTTTCTTCATGTTTGCCAAGTGGGACGGAGCTGCTGATGAGCTGCTGGGCGAATCCTCCTCTACACTTGGAATTTTACCCATTGATTCAAAATGGATTCTGTCGAAAATCTCAGAAGCCGGTTAAACATATTTCATTGTAGAGCTACTTTTGATCTATCTCATAGAATTAAATCCATCCATTCACCGCAAAGTTAGATCATTCATATTTGCATACACGTTCTCAGCAGGTCAGTATTTTGTGCCGCATCCATGTCGATAAAGGTCAGGATTCAACCTTTTCACGTACATTTAACGTAAAAATTAATCTTCATCCATTTACATTTGAATTATTGAAAAAAAAGGGAAAAAAGAATCTCAAAGAAATCCAGAAGCAATTTTCATGCTAAAGAATTATTAGTGCTAATATTTCCCATTATTCATGTTCAATAATATTATTCCAAATATGATTATTAATACTTGTCACTCTGTTATATTTTACCTGAAATTTTGTTTGGACAACATGTCAACACACAGGTAATTACATTTTCTCAGTGCATTTATTGAAAACATTTTTTTTCTACATTGAAACATTTAATTTAATTTACTTAATGTACTTAAAAAATAATAAATAACTTAAAACTATGTTTATAAATACAATAGATGTATTAAAATGATTCTTTCTTTTTTTGTTTCAATAAGTACATTAAAATAAAGTGCAACATATTTTTTTTATTCAAATTGAAACGTAAAAATGTACTTTTAACTAAATAATTATTATTTATTACTAAAAAAGAACTGTTTCTCTTTTTAAAAAAACAAACCATACAAATGCACATGCATTTGTTTTTAATATCACAATGAAAGATGGTAATTTTTTTCTAAGTTTTCCTTTATTCTATTGAAAGATGTGTTCATTTATCACATGCTGCCTTAATAATTGAAGAGTTATGTCAGTTGAGTGCAGTGAAAATCAAGCTATATAAATAAACTTGTAGGATTTGAGTTACAACGTGCTGAAACGGCATTTGTCCTTATTCAGATTATATTTTGAAATAATCAAATGCATTAACAGCTATTTAGAAGACATTGATTTTTGAACATGTTGTTTCTCCAGTTGGTGCTATTCCCTCCAGGATTTTTCACTGACTGCAGTAATGCCACATTTTTATTACAGATATGCAGTTTTCCGTGAGGGCCCGAGCCCCATTTCTTGTATTTATATTGTAACTACTGTTTTTCTTTTCTTTTTTTTCCCGTCTCTGTCAGTGAAGCAGCTGAAAACCATCCCCAGTGATTAGGGGATCATTGTATCTGCAGTTAAACATTTGAATAGTGGTAGTAAATCTGGAAAAGAGAAATTCAGGGTCGCTGTAGACGCTGCTTATGGCTGCCCAGGGGGAAGCCTTCTCACATTGTAAATTTAGACCCTTTGTGTCTTTGCAGTGGCCGGCCTGTGATATTTGAGTATAGAAGTCAAGTGCAGAATGACTTTGGAGTGTGTGTGTTTTTTTTTTTTTTTTTTTTTCCCCGAACGCATCTATTTTCACAGCTGAGTTGTAGAGAAAAACGAGAAGTTAAAACACGGGTTATTTTCCTCAACTCAGTTCTTGAGACATTCATTTTTGAGTGAATACATTTCCTCAAGAGAAAACAATCATTTAACGTCAAACAATTGCTATTTTACTAATATTTACTATTTTATTGTGAAGGCCTGATTTGTTTGCTTAACTGGGATCTGCAAAAGGAAAGTTTCTGCATTTTGCATGAATTCCTGCTCCTCTTCAGCATCTTTGGATGGTGACACAGCCCTCCTGCAGGCTGATATAATGCACTGCATGTTTTCTTTGGTTCAAACACATGCATTAGGAGGTTCTAAACATGGTTTATGTATCGATGACTGAAGTCCTAATCAAATCAGGGGAAGGGAAGGAGGGCCGAGAAGACATTCTGCCCTTAACCTCAGTGCTCTCAGTCTTTCTCAGCATTTCTGACGGCCGCCTCTCTACATGGACGTGCACCAAAAGCCTCCCAATGTAATGAGGAAAAATGTATCAATTTAGCTTGGCGTGTGCTCAGATGGAGCGCTGGCTGGGTGAAGGTGCACTGAGTGAATACTTTTTCTTAATCAAGGACAGTGTGGAAGAGGATTGCGGTCTCGTTGGCCCGGCCCGTGGAAGCGGCGGCATTTCTCCCAGCAGCCCCCTCAGGGCTGGGGCGCCTCTCCCTGCCTTCTGTTTCACCTCATCAGCAGAGTTCACAGCGGGGTCAGGTCCTGCCCCCCTGATGCTGCATTCACTGTGATACCTCCTGGATCCAAAGACTGTCGAAGCTCTCAAGGACTAAGCAACCGAGGAAGAAAACCAGAACTTTCTGATTGGCTTTTTAAGGCGTAACATTGACGTAACCATCACTTAACTGTAACTGTACCATCAAAAAAGGAAGCTTCCTTGACTGCGCACAATCAGTGAAACCTTAGATGAAATAACACAAAAAGGTGTCGCACAGATTCACCATATTTTCAGTCTGCTGGAATTTTTCATAAATTGAAAACAAACATGGGCCGGCGATATAATAAGCTGATGTCTATGTATTGATTTTTGTTTTAATCTAGAAATGCCATCTGCTTTTCCAAGACATCCATATTAGCAAAATGTAATATCTTTCGAGTACTGCTGGAACAAAATAAGCCTTTTTTTTTATTAATGTTGCCTGCAGCATGTCATTTTGTGCTCTTTCATAGAACCAAACATTGATTTACTATCAATAAAGGATTGGAGTGTAATCAGGGATAGATGTTCCTAAAGATAGTAGTAACGGAAGAAGTAAAAGGAAGTATGAAGGACTCAGTTCAACATTAGGCTTTGACTGGTATACAAATGATCAATTAATTGAAATTTTCTGCACAGAAGAGCACACAAACTGAACATGAAAATGTTTTATTTTCCAGTTTAGTTTAACATTTGGTCAGACATCCAGGGTTTAATGGTTTTCCAGAGAGTTTTTGTGAACCAGATGCAGTCTGTACCTGTCTGGAGGTTCATCCTGAATTCTGGGGATTAGCCTCCACCCTTTTCTTGACCTTGAACAGGTTGCTGGAGTGCAGAAAACGGATGTACACATCCTTAGCAGATGGTGCTTTTATTTGAAAGCAACACAGCTAAGACATGTAGGGAAAACAGCATTTCCTTGTTTTTTTCCCCCCATTTTATTGCCGGCGTTCTCCACATCTTTCTGGATAATCTAAATGTTTCCACTGGTGGTTCAGACTATAGCCTTTCCCTGCTGTGACTGCATCCTTTGCCCTTCTTTACCGTCCGACTGTGTGAAAAACAAGATTCTAACAGGGATGGCTCATTTTTGTAGCACACCAATCATCCTCAGAGCTTTTTTGTGTGTTTTTCTTACAATTTTGAGTGTGTTATGACCACCGTTAGATCTAATGTAACTTATCAGTACTCCCACCAGACCATTTCCCTTCATTTTGATTCACTATCCAGCCTTTGATTGACTTTCAGCCTAACTAAAGTGGATTTTAATGAGAGAATACATTAACTCCCTCTGGTCATGCTAACATAAATCAGCCTTTTCTTGTGGGATCAACTGCTGAGCTCATAACACCCTGCTGGGGGTGGGGGGTGGGGGGGTGTATAACCAAATGAGAGATTGTAGCTGTTGCAGACCGCTGGCACCTTAAATGCATCCTTGTGTATCGTCTCAAAGTTTTGCCCAAGTTTGAGAACAGACAGGTCAGATTCCCCTTAAAGATGATTTTTTTTTCTTTTGTTTACTGCCTTCCATAAAGTAAACAATGTGACCTAAACTTTTCGTTGCACAGGGAACATTTAGATTTACTTAGCCGGCGGCTAGCAACTCCTCACCTTGATTTACGCAACATCTGACCAGACCCCAACACCATATTCATCTGCTCCTCTTTGTTGGTAATTGCACTCAGCTAAATAGGTTATGCAAAAATATCAATAAATTGCCATCAAATTAATGTCAATATCAAAGCTGTGGATGGGGCTAATTAAAACGCAAAAGGGATGAAAATGAAGTCACGGCATTGCCCTGAATAATTGATAATGCAATTTATGATTCTTATGAAAGACTGCCATCTGTCTGCAGTTTCGATAAGGCCTTAATTAGATGCATTAATGTGTCACTCGTTGCCTCGCTTAAAAGTTAAAACTCAAACACAACGATGGTTTTGGATTTTGTTCAACGCTCTGAACGGCACTTACTTGGATAACATTACCTTCAAATGGTCCCAAAGAGGTGTTGTACAGTTTTCATGGAAGGATGCAGTGTTGACCCAGAACCAATCAGGTTCCACGCTTGTTCAAAATGGAATCGGGCAGCGTTAACCAGTGGAATGCTTTTTGTTTCTTCCATGTGGAGGAATGTAATGTGTAGAGCCAGCTATCTGGACTCATGCAGAGGATAGTCAGGGAGGGGTTTCAGGTCAGCCGGTGAGGCTGTTTAGTGCGCATGAATGTGTAATGTTTATTGACTCAGGGAGATCAGAGCGATCCTGTGTTGATTTTGTTCCTCCTTTTTTATTAGCCGAGCTCAGCCTTTGAGATAAATGAAGAGTGAGGGAAACAGACGGATGAGGGGATTAGAAGTGAGCCGCAACATGGAAGCAGGCCTCAGACAAAAAAAAAAAAAAAATGGACACGCTGCCGTGGGATAAATGAGGTGGGGGGAGCATAATGACTGCTGTTTGTTATGATGTACTGAATCGGGTTCTCTTTGACAAAACTGTCCTTAGCACCTTTGCGCTTACAGTGTCACTGGTCAGTCCATCCACAAAGACAGGCTGATGATATGTGAGCGTGTTAGTGCTGGGAGGTGTCTGCTGTGGAATGGCTCACTCATCTGTCAGGACCACAAGCTGAAGTACTGCGGGGTTAACGGATCACACGCTGGTTTTTCATGCACTTAGATCTCAATGGCAGCCGCAGTTTGGGCTTTAAAGATGCACAGACAAGACTTCAAACAAATCCTCCAGGAAGGACAATTGCACTTGTGGGGGACATATAACCAGAGAGACGGGGCATTTACTGTGGTGTCGGGGTTTGCTGTGGGTTCAATTGTGACAGGTTTGGCTTCTCGCAGATATCAAACAGTCCTTTCTTAGAGGGCGTGGACTCCAGGCTTTCCCCGTGTCTTGTGCGGTCTGAATAGGGGTGTCACACTGACTTATGTAAATGGTGCTTAAGGCGCTCTTGTGTTTCCAACAGAAAGGAGCAGCTTGGAGAAGATCGATGCCTGTTGATTGATGTACTCGGAGAAAGCTGGGTTAAGATTTTGTCACAAACCAGGTGCCTCTGGCAAAGCGGAAGTGACCTCACCATGCAGCTGACCTGGGGGGTGGGGGTCAAGTTGATGCCCACGGTTTTTGTAGAGCAGCAAATCACTGGCTCAGTGCGGGTGAGCTGAAGGTGCATTTCATGAGAGCCAGTTTAGGATGCATTAAATTCATGATGCCACATAGGAGCAGAAATGCTATCAATTTATCTCCCGCATAAGTGAGACCGCTCACGGTGCATTACCTAACTGCCGTGCTAATTAGCTTAAGGCTTTCAAGTTGTGCCATTGTCCTATAATGTTAGAAATTTGACTTTGCAAAATGAAGAGTTGCTGGATTCCCACAGGAAGCTTGTTCTCATTAAATTGTTATGTGAGCAGATGTATGGACTGCAGTGCTCAGCACCACTGTAGATGTATTGATTCGGGTTTCTTGAAGCCTAGCGGGGAAGTATTTGATCCACGGGTTGAGAGAATTTGTATCCTGGTTTCTGTTGTTTCCTTAAGCAATGGAGAAAATTAAATGCTTTATTTAAAAAAAAAAGTTCTTTTAGCTTCTGTTGTGAGTAAATACTCAGTCTTCTCTTTTTAAAATCTAACTGATATAAAATAGAGTTGGGTTTGAGCTTTAAACTTGTTTAAAACAAACAAACTTAATTGGTTTTTGCCCACAGACTTGGAGGACAACATTCCAGTGGCAGCCCAAGACCTCACCAACATCTTGAAGCAAGGTTACCTTGAAAAGAAGCGAAAAGGCAATAGAGCACTTAATTAATGTATTTATTTTTAATATACGAATCAAATGTGTGCACGTAACTAAAAGCATCACTCTTTTTCTTCAGATCACACATTCTTTGGATCAGAGTGGCAGAAGAGATGGTGTGTCCTCAACAACTCAATATTTTACTACTTTGGGAGTGAAAAAGGTTTGTTTTTAATGTCCAGCAGCAGAAACACATCAGCCATAGAAGGCTGCGCCCACATAACATGCCACCATGTGTCGTCCTCTCTGCAGATAAACAGCAGAAGGGTTCGTTTTATATCGGAAATTACAGCGCACAGCTGGTGCCCAACCTGAGAAAAGACTCCAAAAAAAAATGTTGCTTTGAGCTCACGGCGCCAGGACGACGGGCTTTCCAGGTCTGTATCATCACAACACATGTATTACTCCTCAAGTGGAGAATTTTACAAAATAAAATTTGAGAGTTAAATCAGAGACACATTGATGATATTTAAATTTTGCAAAATGTATTTAATGAGAGAAACACTTCAATAAAAGATTCAATCAGTTAACTAATTCTTGGTTTGTTTTTTTCATTTTTTTATGATATGTTATATGTTATTCCTTAATAATTATACATTTGAATGAAACTGGCAGATTTTTCCATTGCTGTAGAAATGCCACCTTCATGTCTCCAGCGTTCAATATGTAGTTTTCTCTTCTATTGAGCTAAAAGGCCCAAAAAACATAACATTTTATTATTCTTCATTCAATCCTTTTTAAATAACCCTTTAGCTTTGAAAATAATAATTATTTGTGTCATAGAAGACTTAAATAACATGCTTTGAAATAAACTTTTCCTTCTTGTTAACTAGCAGTTTAGTTTTTATAAGTTAAGATATTATTGAAATAAAAAAAAAAATACATACTTGAAAACCGTAATTGATAAATAATTAATCGACAAATAAAAACAAATTTTTATTACCTTTTCCCCGAGTTTCTTATTCACATCTGTGAAACCTGATTTAAACATATGTGTGTTATAGATTTTCCCGTATTAGTTTGCATTAAAAAAAGGCAACACTTTTTACTACATTTTTTAAATATTCATATTATATTATACTGCAAATCATAATTTATTTTTCCTCATCTATCTGATCAAAATGTGTGCAATTACAAATGATGAGAACAGTAGTGTTTGCCCCATTTTTCAGTTTGCTGCCAGTAACCCCCAGGAAGCCAAAGAGTGGGTGGACCAAATCAATTTTGTTCTCAAAGGTAAACCTTTTATTTGTTAACTTATTTTACATGTTGCTTAGTGAGAAATGATGTACTCCTCTGTTTCAGCTTGATTCTCTATTGGTGGGTTTTTTTTTTGTGTGTGTCTTTTCATATTTTGTAATTTTCTCTCATCCTGTTTGACACGAGCATAAAAAGTCATTACAATATAAAGGAGTAGATTTTCCAGTTCACAAAGTGATTAAAAAAATGATCGAGAGGTAACAAACTGACATGTTTCTATCTTGGTCTTCCACTGAAGTTTCCTGCTGTTTTTGTGGTGCAGAAAGGTCAGGAGTGCGTGGGTGCTCTTTATCATCTCTCATATAAAAAACACCCAATCCATTACTGCCTGCACAGCCAAGCACAACAGTCCTGCACCTCCTCATTGGACGTGTGGTTCCACCGCGTCACGTGCACCAACATGTAGCCCCGGTTCCCTTCACCTCCTCCAACGCCTCCTCCCACAGCCCTCCTACTGAATTCCAACTTACAGGAAATTGATTGGTAGATGTTCTGGCTATCCTCCAGTGACATTGATTTCTGCTTGGGTGCTGTTGTATGGCTGACGACCTGATACCCCGTGTTGCAGCTGCCCATCGCTTGCAATGAACCAGCTCCTACATCTGAGCAAGCACTTGTGCCTCGTTTTCTCTCAAATGAACTCAGGCAGGGCCACCGATTAGCGGGAAGCAAAGGACACTCTGCAGTTTATCTTACATCCTGAGAGCACAGCTTTCATCTCGAACTCCGTTTGGTCCAGATTATTCTTTGTTCCTCTAACATAGGGACTTTTCTTTGTTAAATTAACTTGAGTTTTCATTTGCTTTTTTGTGGAAAAACTACAGTATTACAAAACCCCAAATAATGTATCTAAACAGAAAAAAGGAGTTTAATAATAATAAAGAATAAATAAAAGAACAGGAGAATGTTGTATTTTTTTTCTACCATTTTTTAACTTGTATAATAACTTATCCAGAATAGTTTTTCTCTTTTTCATTTAATTTTTCAAAATGAATTGACAAAAAGTGTAAGCTGATGTGCTTGTGACCTCTGCTCTACAGTCAATGCTTCTGCATTGTTTTCTGTGTCCTCCACCTGACACACATCTCCCAATCCCTCACAGATCTGAGCTCCACCACCATTCCTGTGGATGACGATGAAGATGAAGAAGACTACGATGACATTGTGCCAGGCAGTCCTTCACAGCAGCAGCCGCACACCTCCCAGAACAGCAAACAGGGCGGAGAGGAGGACTGGGAGGATGAGGATGAGAGCGAGAAAATCTATGAGGAGCTGCCAGGTACAGGGGTGTGGTCAACCCACGTTTGAACCCCAACACTGTTATAGACCTGGAGGGGGCACAAATTCCTGTGCTCCCTCATCAGACAAAGGGTCTCTCTGATAGTCACGCAAACCCTTTTTCAGACCTGGCTCCATATGACCAGGTGACTAATACGCACAGCAGCAGGCCTTCACGCTCATTTTACACGCTGCACTTCAAAAAAACAAAAACAAATAAAAAAAGAGTGTTATGACCAAAAGGACAGGGAAATCTTGACCCTTTTTTAAAAAAACAAAAAAATCAAAGCAATTATTTTGGCAAAATCAGCAAGAGATGGTCAGTTTGGAAAAGCTATGCCACATAAAGTCCAATTAGCTAATGTTGCCAGGCAACAAATTAATTTTAAAAAAAAAAGCAACCACAATTTAAGCGAAAGGAAATGAAGACTGTATCTCTTTAGGCTGAAAATAGTTCTGAATCTCTTCATGTCGCATATTTAATAGAAATTAAAGTTTGACTGACGAGCGTGAGGGAGAGCGAGCGCGAGCTCCTCCTGAAGGGGAGAGACAGTGCCATGTGTCAGGGCGGCTACAAGATCCCAAGAAGGACAAAAGAGGTGATCCGATCTTCTCATGGCCGTCGTCCATCACTGTTTCTATTAAATAAGATACATCAAGATTCGGTTTCAGTCAGTGAGTACATTACCTTTACCAAAATCACTGGTGAAAGGGAAATCAGTCTTCAGAATGTCACACCGCCGTTCACAGCCATCTGGGAAGAGGTACAGAGCCTGACCACAGATGGCATATCGGATGACAGCCTCTTTCGTTCTCTTTCTCACCCCTTCCCTTATTAATCATGCGCCACCTCCATGCTCATCAAAAGCACTACACAAACACTATAAACTGCCTTTTTCACTCACGTTACTCATCTACAAGGATCTGGAAGCTTCCACTTCCCATTTAAGCAGAATACTCTCGATAACTGCTCAAAACTATCAGCAACACATGATTAAACACATTGTCCATCGTTTTTATTTAATCTTTCCATCCCCCAAAAAGTTAACATTGAATGACCATAAATATTTGGGATTTGCAAAGTTGCATCTTTGACTGCAGCATCCGTTTCTGGTTGATGAGGGCTCTCCGTTTTGTCGCAGGGATGAGGCTGGCTCACTTGCTGGCAGATTGCGGAGCACGGTTGGTATTGGCTCGGGTGCTGATGACTGATTTTATTGACTGGAAAATTAAATCACTTTGATATAGAAAAGCATCGGACCATAGCATTGGTCTCTTAGCAGAGTGATGCTTCTAGTACTGAACGAATGCTTAGATCCGCTGCAAACAAGAAGGAATTTTCTTCTTTTCTTCCTCTTTTTGGTGTAAAAACAAATTGTTTTTTTTTAGGAGAGTTGTTTGAAAAAGAAAAAAACTATAGAGATGAACGCACAACAGATTTTAAATAGAACCTACACACGACCACAAATTTGCATGTGTGTGTGTGTGTGTGTGTGTCATCTTTCCGGCTCTTCCTGGAAGGAGAGGCGCAGGTTGTGCTGGAAGGTGGATAGTGTTGCTGGGCTGTGGTCCGGCTGTCAGCCTGCTTCTGCTCAGGATGAATGTGGGAGACAGAGGGAGGCATATCACCGTGTCACCTAACAGACCAGCGGGTGCCACGCCCCACAGTCAATGCCACGTCCGCCTCTGTGTGCCTCAAAGACAGCTTCTGCTTCTTTAACTATCCTGCCGGCACTTTGATGTATGTCAGCATATTGATCCTCGCCGGGGAGTTCAGTCTGGTCCAAAGAAAAATAAGCATTTCGTGTCCTGTGGATTTTGCAAAGATTGCCTTACGACACACTTCTCCATCTGTAATAGTTTGAGCTCTAAATAAATGGAAATCATGTTTCTCATACTTAGTTAAAAATCAGTCTGCTAACGCTTATTCATCTCTGTCTAGATGAGGATTCCCAAGAGTCTCTGAATGAGAGCTTTGAGAAGAACAGCAGATCAGGTCAGAGCATTTCCATCACATCAGTCCATTTCCCTTTTTGTTTTATTTTAAATCGGACCTGTGCATCTGCATTTCCTTGCAGATTACTCCTCAGATTTTGCTAACTACTACCAAGGCCTTTGGGATTGCCAGGCAGACGAGCCGGATGAGCTGGACTTTCAAAGAGGAGATCTTATCTACATCATCAGCAAGGTCAGCATCACAAACATCAAAAACAATCCTCAAGTTTTCAGTTTCACCTTAAACTCTAGTGTGTTTTTGGAGTCACTTTGATGGAACAATTGTTTGTGTCTAATGAAGGGACACTCCTGGCTGCACCTTAAACTCTTTGATATAATTTAAGGAGGGTCTGTAGCAATTTAAACCAAGCAGGACACAATTGAGGCATGTAAAATGTGCAATTATGTAGGGGTTAAACTTCATCAGCTTCTGTAACTGCCCTGTTCTCATTTACTTTACCAACATGCTGATATCCCCAACCTCTAAATTCCTCTGTTAGCCTGCACTAGTGTCCCACGGTTGCAGGGGGAGCCAGCAGTGGTATTGTCTATTCACGGGCCACCAGGGTGAAGTACCATTTGGGCGCTGCGTTATGAAGCTGTTGTTCATTACGGAGCCTCCATCACACGGGTTAATTGAGTCGGCAGCCAAGCGAAACGCCGTCTTTCTGTTTGACACAAACTGCAGGTGAAGCCAAGCTGCACCGCGGCTCTTTTCCCTTCATCTACTTCCTCGTGTTCTATGGCCATCTTGCAGTTACATGCAGTGAACAGACGCCCTACTGAAAATCAATGGCTTGTAATTTGGGCACTTCTCCTCTGCAGTGAAGAGGGACTAGTTCCCAGACTGTTACTACTGGTCGATACCAAATTGAATCCTTATGTCTTTATTTAGTTTAGGTAACCAAAATGGAAAAGGCAGAAAAATTTACATTTGGAGATTTGATGTTCCTGCTTAGAATGTCTGTTTTTCTCTGGTTGAAGCGACTGGAATAAAATAATTTGCACTTGTTTGAATCCGTTTTTACACCTGGATGGAGATCAGAATTTAAAATTCCACTCCGATCAGCTGTTGATCTATTTCAAAATCGTTCCCAATGGTCTTTTATTTTTTGATTATGCTGCTATTAGCCAAAACAACAACAAAAAATGTAATTTTCTAGGATATAGTTTCTGCAGAGCAGCAACCCCCCTTCCCATCACTCATAACTGAGAGGTCTCTGTTCACAAGCTCTTCCGCTAGCTTACAGCCCCTCACAACCTTGACCAAACATTAGCGGTGCAATAAAAAAGGGCGAGCAACATTGGAGCTACCCAGTCGTACAGTTTTGAGCCAGATGCCAGATCAGAGGAGGAAAGCAAAGACATACATGGATCTGTTTGTCTACAAGTGGATGTGTCAGAACGAGACCCGCGGTGCAGCGTTCTTTTGATCTGGAGGTGTGTGGAGACTAGACCCTCGGGACCACAGGTGATGAGGTGGCCCGTTCAGCGGCCCTTCAAGAACATCAAGCACAAACAGCAAAAAAGCACAGCTCACCCTGTCACAGATGCATCGCTATGGAACGGAGCAGGGAGCTTGTGGCCCACCCAGCGTGTTTTCCACATCACACGTATGATTCTTTCAAACGGCACTTTTTTCTTCTGCTCTTGATTCACAACCATTTGAATAAAGCAATTCTAAGAAATGCAATTTCATACTTAATTTTCTTTATTTATGCCCTCCATCATAAAAAAATGTTACAGGAACATGTAAAAAAAACCGAAACGACATTTTTATCAAAGTAGATATTTAACAAAATAAATCATTTCAATTTTGAAATTAAACCTCATCTTCATGAACAAAGTGCTTCACAGAGGATGAATCTGTTTTCTCATAGCAGTGCCAGATTAAAGTGAAACCAGCATGCTCCTTCTGCATGTTGGGGCAGATTGGGAGAAGATGCCAAAAAAACCATCTCGAAGGTGTCATCGCATTTGGAAGCAAAAGGAACATGTTCTTCTCCAGTAGATTACTTTTCTCTGTATGGATCAGATTTCTGCCTCACAAAGGAATCCGTTGCTGACTACAGAATCCGTTATATCGTTTAATAAACCTAAAATGAGGTTGTAAATTCTGTACTAACTGCTGGGTGTTCTTCTTTTATTTTATTTTTGTGATGACAAGACTGGAAGCCTGGCGTTTTTTCACCCTAACAGCATCCCGTTTGCCTTTTGTCTGGCAGTATTTGGCATTAATCTGCTGTTTATTGTGATGAGCCCTTGGGGAGGGTTTCCCCGTGTCTTCTGGACGTGTGTGGCGGTTCCGCTGCAGTTTAGTTTTATGGGGTCCTCCTGAGAACCCCAACCTCCGTGAGTGAAATACGGGCCCTTGGCCGGATCTCGAGCCTGTCGCTTAACTGGGGACCCAGACACATGAAATGGCCGTAATAAAATCGGGGCTCATAAATTCTCTCCGAGGGTGGGAGGCCCAGTTGTCTGTCCTGTTATGTCAACACTGACCATAATTACAAGGTAATAAGGACACGCTCTAAGTGCTAAATCAATGGTGCTAACAAACTGTTATTTTTAAAGCTGGGATGTGATTGACTGCTGAAGTGCAGAATGGGATAGCCACAGGCGTGGTGTCATATGGCTGTGAACTGAGGAGAACATGCCGATTGTATAAAAGGACCTCATCCGTCATTATTGATCCCTCACTTACTGTAAAGTGGAGGCATTTTTACTGTATTCGTGTCTTTTCTTCCCTCCCCTGTGTGCTGCCCTGCGCCTGCGCTTATATTTGCGCTCCACCAGTAAAGTAAATAAATTAGCAGCATTACAACTCACACGAATCCCATTAGTTTGTGGATAACTAATCTTGTAGCGGCGGCTCTGCTGCTGATTTCAGTCTTCTGCAGAGTTCAGCGGCGATGCTCGGCTGGCTGGTACATGAGGCAGAAACATGCATCCCTGCTCTTTACTTACATTCATATTTCCCTGCTCAGATTGCTCACTTTACACAGTTTTGCTGCCCGTGACCCCAAAAAGGATTCAGCGGGTTTGAATGGATGAATGGCTTTTTCATTGTTAAATCAAGTAAGTTCCTATGCATCAGAAGAGCAAAAGGGACGGCTCTAACAGGATTCACAATGTGTGCCTGATTCAATTATGGCGTCGGCTCCAGCCTTTTGTTGCATCTTTCCATGACACGTGTATCGCCTGCGTCCTCTGCAGCCCCGGCCCACACCAGGCCATAAGGCTGCCCTGCATTCTTGCCCCGCTAATTTATGTATTCACAATCAAAAGGCAGGGACTCCACAGGTCAGCTGTCACATTCCTGTATTCCCACAGGCACTCATGGAGAACGGCAGAATGGAGTGGGAAGAGATTTATGACGCAAACCCTTCCAGGGTCCCTAAAACTCGGGCAAGCGCCGCCGCCACCGCCATCTCTTCCTCTTTCTCAGCCTGATTCGCTTCCTTCTTCCTCCGTCCAACCAAATCCCAGAGACAGGAGTGGGAGCAGCCAATCTGGTTTGCCTCCCTCCCAATAGAACCTGGCCTCACATTTGACCAAAGTTGGTGTATAAAAAAACCAAAAAACCACACACAATAAGAACATGGACACCACTGACACCTGCTGGTGTTTTCCAACAGTCCTGGAAGATTTAGACGCTGATTTAAGGCTTTAAAGTTTCACATGCTGGCATTTAAGCTCCCATATTCGTTACATTTAAAAGTTAAATAAAATATTCGTAATATTTTAAGCATCAAACTCGGATTTTTCTATGTTCTTTTCTCCACGGAGAGTTTCTGGTTTACTCTGTGCTGCCGACAGGTCAACGCAGCAGAAGAAAAGGAAAAGTGGACATACAATCAGATGGGAAAAGTCAGGCAAGTGGGACAAAGAGGGAAGGGGGGGATCCCTTTCTTCTTTTGTGCTAATCTGCCCCCCTGCACCATTTCCTTTTCTCTGTCACACCCCAATTTAAAGACCCCTGGCTGCTTTTGTGACCATAGACACCAAGACATTATAGACAGGCAAGACATCCTTTTTACCACCCAAAGTAGCAGGGGGTGAGTCTGCCGTTCGGGGTCACGCAGGAGGCAGCGGTCATCCCCCGGTCAACTACAGTAGGTCATTATTCAGCCCAAGCCAATAGCCCAGAACCGTGTCCGAGCAACCCACCCCCAATCCATTCCACTTAATTATTATAAATGAGGGGCGGCATAAACAGCCATCATTACAGACACTCAGTGGCATACACAAATCCACTTTAAATTGCTATTAAGTTAAGGACCGATCTGTAATCCCAGGCGTGCATTAGAAAGAGGCAAGTCGACTTTCGTTTTATTAAATCTCATCGTCCCTGAGATATTTTCAAACGTTCTCATGCTTTGTCAGGTTTCCAATCGGAGGCCAGTTCAGTGATTTGGCTCCTGAAGATCTCCCTGAAACGTCTGCGGGTTCAGGTTGCTCATGGAGGTGCATCTACGTGAGGAGGGCTCGCAAACCTGATAGCGGGATACAGATGGGCTCCTTCCAGCTAGAGGTGACCATGCTTCTTTATTAGAGTGAGCGGCGATGGAAGAACTGCACAGAGCTGCAGAGTGTCTGATGATGATGTCAAAGAAAAGGAAGAAGCGCTGGAACAACGACGGAGAGGACACAAGCGGAAACGTGGCTGCAGGAGAGATGGGAATGAGAGGATGGAGGGGGTTGGAAATGTGGAAGAAGGGAGGGAGAGATTGTAACAACCAGGCAGTGGGTTCAGCGGCAGGGCAATGAGAAACTTCCTGCGCTCCATCACTCCCAAGGCCTGCCTCAGTCAGCTGGTGGCCGGGTGGAGATGCCTCATGTGTCAGGCTTATTAGCACTCCCCCTAGTTTGTATGCATTTGGGATTGTGTGTGTTTGTGTTTCATCTGGGAGCATGTGTGGAGACATGCAGCCAGGATGCGTGCAGAAGATCGCCCCCTAAAAAGGGGTCATTTTATACGCAGATAAGGCAGACGCCTTTCGTTTGGGATGCTCCGCACCTGCCTCACCCATCCTCTCTTTCCTGTTGCCAGCCAACCTCGACTCACCTTCTCCCGGCTTCAGGCTCGGCTAGCTGTCAATCTGTCCTCTGGTCGGCCACGTGAGCGATGGCTCCATCAGAATGCCGCCATTAGCCAGCCCCCTGAGTGGTAAATAAACGATTGCGCGGGTACACTGCAGGTGTTGTCATGGTAACCCGCTCCTCAGTGCCAACCCCGCCCATGCTCATTCCAAGCTCTCTCAGCGGAGAAGTCACCGAGAGGTCAGCGAGGCGAGGCGCTGCAGCCGCCGCCGTGCGGCGCTGTTCCCGCCCCCCATTTTAACCGCAACCAGGCGGGAATTTACAAAAAAATAAAAAAAAAATGAATCCTACATTTCATGTCTTGACACACAATAAAAGACAAAAATAGACAGAAATAATCCCGTATGCTGGAGGGGAGTTCACATCGTTTTTGTCATTTGGACAATTTCCTCTCCACACCTTTCGCAATGTCCCTATTACAGCAGGTGTACTCTGGATGAACCCGTTCGAAGTACGCGGATATGGACTCGGCACGCCTCGCAGACCCCCGCCGCCATTGGCGCCCTCTCCGTGATGTAGCAGCGGGATTAAAATGGCGGCGCTGATCACCCAAAAGACCTTTCTCTGGGAGAATTTGAGACCGACAGCACAGATGGGCAACGCAGATAAATAAAACTCTCTGTCACTGCGGTTGGTGGAATAGTGCTGCGACGCCCCCAAGGGAGAGGAGAACGGTTTCTCTCGATGCCTCCCCCAGTCCGTCTGTCTCCCCTTTACTTCTCCGTTCCCTCATATTAAGAAAGCCGAGCCAGCTTTCTGTGAACGGTTTTTGTTGTTGTTGCTCTGCGGTCTTATGGGGAGCATGAAAAACACAATTTCAGACTCAAATTTCCCCTGAATTGTGAGTTTGTGAGACAGCCAAGTATCCTGGAACATGGCGGCCCGAGCTGCCAGGGGTGTTGGTGGAACGATGAGGCCTTTGGTGTGCGCGTGTGGGTGAGGGGTTATTTCTGTTTGTTCTGGGAGGACTCTTGACTCTATAGATGTTTATCACCGTTCCAGCCTTTCATTTATCCCGAGTGTCCAGACCAGGTCATTTATCCGCAGGCCTCAGCGGGAAAACAGGGCCGCCATACGCGAGCTTCACCGCGCATGTCCGTACGACGGCTGCTGCAGCCATTTTCAGTCTGAGATCAGAGGAGCCGTCCTGTCCCCCGCATCGATCCAGAACCCATCTGAGATCCAACTGCAGGGATCAAGGTCCTGAACTCAACTTAAGCAAACGGAAAGCTTTCATTTTTGTGTAAAATTCACATTTTTGATCATTGATCTGCACATTAGGATGATTTCTGAAATATTACATCTTTTGACATAATTACTATGTACTTAATCTTTGGCATGTGATTTATTGTTGATTGTTTAATGACCTGAATCTGTGTTGGTAAAGTACTGATCAGAAGTTAAGAACCGGATCATGATAATTAAGGTAAAGAAAATGAATAAACAATTGAATAAATTAAAGTTAAGTAAAGTAAACAAGGGTGGGAATATATAAGTTCACGTCCTCACACTGTCTTTGGAGCAACTTACTTCTTTTGACAATCTGAACATTTAATAGTTTAATTGTGTCTATATGCAAATATATTTATAATTTTATGACAAATGTTCCCGTTTGAAATATCTTTGCATGATATAAACTTCTGTTGTTTTTCTTGTTTTTGCATTATTCTTGCTTTGATCGCTAGGAAATCTACCATTTCCAAATCCAAAACTTTAAATATAATGTAAAAATAAATTTAAATCTAAAAAGAAAATATTTCATTTTAGTTACTCCTTAATTTTTGACAAACCTGCTAATCTTTGTAAAAGTTTTATTATTATCATTATAAGGCAGGATTTATTTTGAATGTATCTTTGAATTAAATGCATTTATTTTCACAAACAACTGTTTTAATGAAAGAGACAATCAAATAGTTTTTTTTAAACCACGTTATTTTTAACCCTAGTTTTTTTTTTTTTTTGCATACTTCTCTGATTTTATAAGTCTTTGAAATGTGATCAGTGGTTGATTATATTTTCTGTCCTATTGTTTTTCAGTCTGTAAAAGCCTAAAGCAGCTTTTTAGAGCTCAAATCTGTTGACTTTTTAGGCCATTTTAGACGTGTAAAAAATAAAGGAATAACACAAAGATCTGCCATTTGTTGTCTTTTGTTGAGAACATACAGAACTCTTCATTTAATTGGTGTGGAAGAGAGATCCCAGCTGTGCTTATGGCTTTGCAGCGGTTCAAAAAACGGTTTTAATTTCGGCTCTCCCTGTCTCGATGGCCTCATTTACAGTTTTCCACACATTTGAAAGAAAAAAACCCTGAAGGCTAATGAGCCTAAACGTCTATTCATATATTGTGAACAGCTTTTTTGGTGAAGGGGGTCTAGACTCCTGGATGTTCTCTGCTAAAAAGGATTACATGAGGATCAAGAATAACTCAGAATTTAGATATTCTGTGATTTTAGTGGAGGCTGAAGGCAACACATTCAACTGCAAGTTTTTACTTCCTGTCATATATAACAGAAAGCAGTTAAATCAAATAAAAATGACTAATTTTTAGACCTTTTTTTTTTTTACTTCTGGTGCAGGAGTACAACATTCACGGCTGGTGGGTGGGTGAGCTGAATGGCACAGTTGGTATTGTTCCAAAGGACTTCCTGCAACCTGCCTACATCCTCTGAGCTGCAACAGGTACGGCAGCACTCTCTTAGTGTGAGCATTATGGACCTTATGGTCCATAATGCTAAATATGCATATGTAAGGTCCATAATAACTGTGGCCTAATACACAAAAAGCATCCCCCGGTGCTCATCCAGATTGCCACTGCGGTCCATTTCAGCCGTTGACCTGCTGTTTATGGCATCTGCTGGCAGGAAGAAGTACTGCAAAAAGCAGTCTGAGCGCCGCAATGATGAATACTGAAAACCCAGCACAAGCCTGATTGTGGCATTAGATGTTCTCTTGAAGAAACCGATTCTCTAATACAGTTAGAAGGGCTCATTTTAAAATGAACTCTGCATTATTAATGTGTCATTTTCTGATTTTTCATCTCTCTTTTGCAGGACTGCTGCAGTCACATCCAGCCTCATTCAAAAGACAAACTAGAGTTCACTATGTAAATTCCCTTTCAGACTGGGAATTATATTTTGTACCCATTAACCCTTACTAAAGGTAATTTCTGTTCCACAAGCAGTAAGCTATTACAGACTATAAACATTCAATTTTTTGCAAATCGCCACAATATTTTTACAAAATATTTTGAGTTGTTTCTGTTTTCTCTAACACATCAACAATAAAAAAAGTAGTGTGAGCAAGAAAATGCTTTTGTTAAAATGACAGCAATTCTAATGCATTTATTACTTAGATTACACTGATTTAAAGAATTTAATTTAGCTGTAAATGCCTTGTTTTTTGACATCTAATGAGATTCACAGGTAAACATGTAAAACTAGACATGTCTAGCTGAACTGCAGTTCAAACTCAAAAATAGCCATAAACATTTGTCTGTTTTTTATTGCTAACTTCTTTGAATATTGATTTATTTATAACTATAACAAAGGTTCAACATTTGTGTGATATTTGTATCGAATGAGAATTTCAAGCAGTAAAAGAAAATACAAAAGGGAGGAAAACTGATTTATTTGAAATAAACCACCATAAACATTTGTTCAGTCACAGAAAAAGCTAACATTACCCTTATAGATCCATGTTGTAAAACAGACATTTACTTTTAATACGTTTTCTTGATGACAAAGAAACAACTCGGTGTAAGACAGACAAAAAGAATTCCTTAAAATGTAAAGTAGTGTTGTCATTGCAGGGTCACTTCTTAAGTACAAGAAGCAGTTTTCTTGTCAGGGAGGGGTCAGAAACCTTGCACAGTTGACAAGAACTGCGGGTCCTGGATAAAGCGAAACATCCTCACTGAAGCCGGCATATCAGCATCACACAGCTTTACTAACGTAACAGTGAAACTGCAGCATTTTCAGAAAACTCATCAAAGTCAATTCTATTTGTTTTTCTTTGAATTAATCCTAATTATTTGAACTCTATATTCTCTCACCAAAAGCTGGCCAGACTGTCTTTGTTAAATGATCTGCAGCCTGAACTATAACTTAAAAAAAACCCAAAATATAGTTGTTTTAAATTAGATCTTCCAGGATGTATTAAAACAGTTTTGTATTTCTTTAAAAGAGATTACACAAAAAGTTGAGAAAACCCCTCATTTTTGGGTGTTTGGGTTTTAAAGAAAAATTCAAACTTTAAGGCCCAAAGTACCTGAGAAATATGCATATGTAAGCACAAAAATGAATTTCAAACAGAAAAATTGTGTGCAGAAAATTGCCCAAAAATGTAGATATTACATTTTTCATTAAGGTACAAAAAAGAGCTAAAATAAATTGCCATATCATTTTAAATTTGTGCCATCTTCAATACCTGCTCCATCTAAATAAGGGGAAACCTAACAGATGATACATTAATTTAGCACAACACGTTTTGAAATGTTCTAATTTAGTTGCATCTCAGTGATGAAAATATTCTTTTATGGTTATTTAATGGTCTGGATTTAAGGGGGGGGGGCATTTGGTTTCCATTTAAATTTGTTATTGATTGGATTTTTATTATTTGTTATACATTTGTTAATAAATCAATTTTTTTGTGTACATGTAGAGACTGAGCTCGCTCATTGTGGAGTATTGTTGAGTGAACTTGAGCACCCTCTGCTGATCAAAAAGCCAAAAACAGCCCAGCTGTCAGTCATACAACAATAACAATTTTGAATGTGTTGCTTTTAATAGCTTAGGTGGGTTAGGGTGAATGTGAATCTGTGAATGTGTTTTTTTTTTTTTGGTTAAGATAATAAATAAATACCTTCTGTAACATAAACAAATGTGTGCCTTGTGTTCCTGTGACTTGATGGACCTTTGGCTGAGGTCAAATCTCAGGAATTGCAGATTCTGCTCGAGAGCCCTTAGCGTGGCTGCGGCTTACAGGCTTCACCAATGCAAATCAGCTTATCGAGTCTCCTCTGAAGCGTCCAAAGACAGCGAGGACAGGGTTCCCTGCTCTGTGATTCTGCTATCAGTGGATCCAGGCGCACAGCTGCTTCCTAAAATGCTGAAGTCGCTGTTTTCAGTCAAATCTCTCTCAGCTATAGCTGGGTCAACATCTGGGGGGTTACAGATGTGTGCCACAAACTGCGGGTCCTCATTGTTTGGGTTCACTTCTTTAAGGATGCAGCCGTTCACGTGAAGGTCCAACATGTTCCTGCAGGATGAATCAACCTCTGAACACACAGATTTCTCCTCATAGATGCTCACAGCCTGGATCAGGTCCTCCGCATCTTCACAAGCGCTGTCCTCCTCCTCGCTGCACTTAATGATGCTCTCGTTCGAAGATGACTGGGAATGGATGCTCTTATCGCTATAGTCTTGAGTCTCTGGTTCCTGCTCTTTTTCCTCGTGGTATTCTTGGAAGGTGTCACCAGCATCTGACTCTGGCACTCGGATCACTTGATCAGTCTTTTCGTGGATTTCCGACTGGAGGAAGATCTCGTCTTCTCTGTCTGATGGATCATCTTGTTTGTTCTCTGCTTTTTCTTCTTTTTTGGAGTAAACGTTTAAAATTTGACCCTCCTGTTCTTCAGTGTCTACATTGCTCTCCAGAGGCTGCTTTTCTAAAACATCTCATAGACCTTCCACACTGTTTTCCAGAACTATTTCTCTAGTGTAAGCACACCTCAAATCTGAACCAGCTTCCGACTCTTCAGGGCTGATCCAGCTCCCCTCCCTACACTCGACCACGCCGCCGGTCTTAATCGGCAAGTAGACCTCCACCTCTGCCTGGGTTAGGCAGCTCCCATCATCACATTTGTCGGGGGCGTCTCCGAGATAAAAGGTCGCCTCTGTGTGGTCTTCAACAATGGCTTTAAGGTGGTCACTTTTCTGGGAAATCTGTATTGAAAATGTTGGCGTAGTTTCGTCTGTTTTTTGTTCAGGGAGCCCCAGTAGATCTTTCAGGGGGTCAGTGTCGTGGTTTGGGGGGGGCTCAGGGATGAGTGCTGTGTTTGTTTGGAGGCTTGGTTGATGAGGAGCTGGACTGTGGAGTGGTAAAAGGAAAAACATAAATAAAAAAAAGACAAATAGAAGGATTAAAAAGACAATATCCGGGTTTTCACGTTTTCAAATCTTCATTGAAACAAGGTTAAAGTTGCAGCTTAAATAGAGGTAAAAAGTTCAGTCAAAACTACTGTTGTACTCGAGTACCAGTAAAAAAAAAAAACATTTACCTGTCAAAAACTATCCACTCTGAAGACTGCTGTAAATTCAAAGCTTTAAAATAATTCGGTTTTGATTAAATCCAAGACATTTCATTAAGGCTGAGGAAGTATTTTTTAAAAAGTCTGTATGTCTCGTTTAAACCAAAGATTTGCCCGAGTGACCATTTACATGTAGTTATAGGTAGCTTATGAAAATTTCAGACCATAATAGAGCTGACATTTAGAGGAAGAAATTATTTATGAAGTGCCTTAAATAAAATCTAGGCCTGGTGAGTGATGCTCAGCTGATGACTTTCTTCCTTATCATCATCATTATGATAGCCCCCCCTGCCGCCTTACCTCTCCATGGACTCGTAAGAAACGGTCAAGCTGGGCTCCCTGAAGGCATCCTCCTCTTGAGCCTGAGCCAGCCCCTGATTGGATGAGGCGTAGGTGAGAATGGCGTCTGTCACGGAGTACGGTGTGAGGCCCTGGACGCAGTCCTCGATGTGGCTGAGCGTCAGCTGGGACTGCAGGAAGAGGTGGAGCTGGCTGTCCGACAGGCATACCGTCATGTGTACCACCCTGTCGCAAGCGGAAACCATCAAATACGAGGCCACTTTGGTTTTTCCACACAGCAACCAAAACACATAAATTCTACTCCCAAAACGTACTTGTCTAAGAAAGCCTGAAGTCCTCTTCTTCTCTTCTCCAGAAAGTCCTCATTGCTGAAGGAAAAGAAGGATTTTCCTGGAAGGTCTGGGACTGGACTAAGAAAGACAGCAATCAGGGTTTTGACCTAATTGTTTATGAGTTTGGCATTTATATATCAGTATAAATTACATTTAACATATTTTAGTAAATATATCCACAGATGCTAAACCTATTTGATCTGTTTATTTGTATATTATTAGAAAAGCTGTTATGACTAAACCTGTTTTTAACAAACTAACCGTTCCTTTCTAATATAAAGCTAAATGTTATCTTTCACTGTTAAAGTCCCACTCCAACTGTACTGTTTTCTATTGTCAAAGCCTTCCCAGTGGCCTTTTAATTAAGATTATACTGTTTTTAGCCAAAATCAAAACAACTGTGTTGGTATTTCAGACATATTTTCATTAGAGCAGCAGAAGCTCATTAGAAATTCGCCTGAGTTGAGGGCGGAACTGTTTGCACAGAAGTTAGCCTTTCACTTATTTCCCAGCATTCCTTTGTTTGCAGGCTCTCCTGCTAGCAAATAGCATCTCACACACCCAAGCTAACATTAGCGTAGCAAAAAAACGGCCAGCAATATTGGAGCTATCCAGTCGTACAGTTCTGAGCGAGATGGCAGCTCAGACGAGGAAAACAAAGACGTACATGGATCCATATAGACTGCTAGTGGAAGCTTGGGAACTGGAGCGGAGTAGGGAAACTTTGGCCTGCCAATGGCAGTTGCTGCATCACAAGCCTGAACTCTCCTGATCCACCACAATTTGAATAAAAAAATACTCAGAAACACAGTTTTAATCTTAAATTCTTCCCTAAAGTTCTTCTATAATGAGAAAAATGCAACAAAAACATGTTAAAACCACCGAAAACACCCTTTACATTGGAGTGGGTCTTTCAACATTGTCTTTATTAACTTCCTCATAATAATGATGCTAAAGTGGGACCTTGTTCTTCTATGTAGAAACGTGTGATGAAAGTCTTAAACAGGAAATGCAAAAAGACATACTTGATTGTGATCTTATCTTTTAGTAACATTAACTCTGTCTTGCAGTGTCAGTTTGGCATGAATTAGCAAAAACACACACATGCATGCCCTGCTGCAAGACCAGAAGAAAACGAAGGAGCTGCTGACTTACACCAAGCCGGAATTCTTCTGCAGCTTTTTTTTCAGCCACACAAACTCGCTGTAGCGCCGGCGCACACAGGACGTCTTTGCTGTGAAGGCTTTACTGTTGGTCTGAAACAAGGAAAAAAAAAACGTATGTATACATACAAGTCTCCACTTTTTAATACAGAGCAAACTGGAGGAGAAACTATATAGGGTCAGACCAGGATCAGCTTAAAGATTGTAAGTTATGCTACCAACTTTTGGGAGAACATTAACATTACTGTGCGCCACAATAAAAGAGAGATGACAGCAGAGATGGGACCAACAATAGATTGTTCCGGAGTGGAAATGACATCACCATAACCCACCATCATGTCCCGGTGACTAATGGGCTCAAAGCCCAACCAACACGTAAAAATAAGGTCAAAACAAAAAGTCTGAACTGAAACTGTAAAGTGAGAGAAATGAAAAAAACAAAAGCTGAAAATACAAAACAGCAGCTGCTGCAAATAAACATTATGTTCATTTGATAACAGGTCTAGGTTTAAGGTTTTACAAATTATCAACAAATCAATCAAAAAACAATCAGGGGAAAAACCTTGAGACACTAAAATGCAGAATTATGATATTCTATTTACAAAAAAGTTTGTTCAGACACATCACAGATAAAAATGAGTTAAAATAGGCCTTTGTAACCAGTAGACTGAAAATCAACACAAAAACCTGACTGTCGAGCACGGTGGTGGAGGGGTGATGGTCTGAGTTTATTAAGATAAAGGTTCTCAACTGTGACTTCCTTTTTAAATCAAACCCTGTTCAAGAGTTACACGTGAAGCCATCAGTCTGACTGAAAACTTCCCGTTCTGAAACAGGAAAATGGCCGTCCAGCTGTCAATCAACACCACAACTGATACAAGAACTGCAACTGTTTGGAGCAAAAACAAATGCTAATAAATGGTGTCAGCTGTAAAATTCCCTGCATAAAAATATCAGCAGATCACGCAATTATTAATAACAGTTATTGCTGCTCCATGTGCTTCCATAATTTGATCATGTGATGTGCAATGTTTTTAAATCTGGATTTTGGCTTACCTTTTGCTAAATAAATGCTGATACAGCATAGTGTGATGAAATGTAGGGAGTTAACATACCTTTAAAAGCTAAAAGGAAGGATTCATTATGCTCTGATAGGCAACATTTAAAAACATTCACAGAAGTTGACTGGCCACACCTAATAAATCTATAATTACCTTTAAAATGAAATTATCTGGGTTCTTTAGGTTAATTTTTAAAAGTCAATTCCAAATCAGACAGCAGGAAAGTAAACGTTTACAATGATCTATTTACACTGTAATGGGTTTTTTTAACTGCAAAACTTCTGTTAATGACCAAAGTGTGCTGTCGTGTCATTTTTTTGTTATGTGTGACAGTCCATTGATGCCCACATCACATGCTACCTCCTGACAGCCCATAATTACTTCAAGCTAAAGTAACTTCAACCAGACACTTCATATTTGTACAAAATCATCCCCAATAACTTTAATTACATTTTTGTAACTTCTTTTGCTTAAATGTTGCATGAGGAATTAACAGAAAAACAACAAAACCTTCACAATAGTTTTCTTTCAGTAATAAAGATGGACACGCCCTCAAGCTTTCCGTAAAGAATCTTATCATCTGCTGCTCTTTTGCTACAGTATTGATCATTTTGCACGCTGGGTTGCTGCTTCAATAGAACAATGACTGCAATTTTATCAGCTGGTCTGTGAGAAGTAGCAGATTTTCAAGGCAGTAAAAATATTTCTTTAACATCAAAGAAACAACTGCCTGCTGACTGTGTCTCAGACAGAACTACTTTGACGTGATGCTAGACCACGTGAGGACAGGCGGTTCCATGATTCAACACACACACAACACATCCGACTGAGCACAAAATGTGCTGACGAAGCGTTGCACAACACCACAGGCTTTAGGTTCTCTGTTTTTAACGTGTAAGAAGTGCTCTCACTGTCTGGGCTGGTTGGAATAAATATGTATTGCTAAAAAACAAACAAATTAAGTTTGTCTTCAAATCTGGTCATTCTGCAAATTTAAAAAAATCTACATAAAGATAAAGTTTGTAACTTTCATAAATAGAATACAATTTGAGGTTAACAGTCTAATTCAAGCATTCCTGAAACATTAAAACATCAATTAAACGACTAATCAGCGGACGAAAAACCACAAACAATGTCTATAGATATCTATATTTTTATTGATTCAACAGAGGTTTTTATTCACTATTAAAAGCAGTGATCTGATAGGAAACAACTCAAACTACAACAACACAAACCCTTAATATTTGGTTTGGCAGGTAGAATATCATTACTGACAGGAGAACTCCTACATCTGCAAGCATCCACGGTGCTGCCTTCATGGCAGGTCATTATGGTTTGTCTCACCAGAGGGCACAGCTACAGTTTTTCAGCATTTACTTACCGCTTTTTTTGTTTGTGTTTAAGAAAATTGTCCATCAGAATAACCTCACTTAACATTTTGTTCTTTCTATGTTAACACTTACATGAAGGAATATCTTGTAGTCGACATATGAATTCCAGTTACCCTCGTTTTGAATGCGAGGGTCTTGGACCCGAACGGCGACAAACTCCTGAAAAAAAAAATCATTTGTTTTACATACATTTAAAAAAAACTTGCAAAAACAGAATTTTGTTGTGATACTACCACGTGAGTGGTAGTATCACATTTATATTTAGCATTTATATTTAGAATATTTAGCAATTTATATTTAGAATATTTAGCAAAGCACAGTTATCTGTGCTTTGCTAAATATTGCTAAATTAACAGAAATAGAACAACATGTGCCTGTTCTGAAAAAAAAAAGTTCCTCAAAGTTCAGAGGGTGGGACTGAGCTTAAATAAAAAAGGAGAAGTTTTAAAAAGGGTTATGCATTACTTTCACCAAAATCACAAGCATGAATTGTAATATAGCATGTGAATCAATTTAATCAATGTATCAATAAAAAGAGAATGTACTCACATCTCCTTGGTGATTCCTGATCATCTTAACAACAGATTCACTGCAAAAAGAAGTGCAACTGATGAGATTCACTAAACCGGATCAGAAGCAACAGCATGCTGGGTGATGGACACTGCCGATGAATCTTTGCCCAGAAAAGAAGCGACTCTTGTGGAAAGATGTATCTAGTACACATTACTGTAGACTTCTGGAAGAGAAGGTTTTCATTCATACATTTTGACTTTGGGGTTTCCAGTCCATATTCTGCACACATGTTCCTGTATTCTATTCCAGCCACTTGGTTGTGGCGCTCCATGTATGCTTTCCCAGCCAGCATCCTACACCCTTCAGTTATGTGCTAGATTGTTTCAAGCGTCTCTTTGCAAAGCCTACACCTTAGGTTTTGTCTGGTGTGGTAGATCTGAGCCTCTATTGCTCTCGTACTCAGGGCTTGTTCCTAAGCTGCCAGGATGAGCCCTTCTGTGCTGTCCTGTAGGCCAGCCCTCTCTAGCCATTGGTAGGACTTCTTGATATTAGCCACTTTATCCTAAAGAAGCCAGATAATTTTATTTTAAAGGTAATTATAGATTTATTAGGTGTGCCCAGTTATGGTTCAGTGGTACATCCCATACAGAGGCTTGTCCACCCATGAGGATCTATCCTCCAGCTCGACATCCTCTGCTGTCCATTGCATGAAACATTCACTGAGCACACTGTCAATTGGGGCCTTGAGCTTGATGTATTCATGCATTTTGGATGTTTCATCCTGGATAGTTCATTGAGTTTTCTATGAAGGCTCCTGTTGAGGTTGTACAGCTCCAAGCATTCAGTGATTCAGGTGTGTGGCATTGAGTCATAGGTTTTCTTGTAATCAATCCAGGCTGTGCACGGGTTGGTGTGTCGTGACCTGCAGTCTTGAGAGACTGTTCTGTCAACCAGGAGTTGTTGTTTAGCTCCTCTGGAATCTTTACCAATGCCCTTCTGTGCGTTGCTCATGTACCGATGTATTTTGGTTGTAATGATGCCTGACATGAGCTTCCATGTTGTGGAGAGACAGTTTATTGGTCGGTAATTGGATGGGACTGCACCCTTTGAGGGATCCTTCTCCTGCAGAAGTGTAAACCCGTTCATTGGTTTCTGTGATTGTTGTGATAGGAATTTCCCTCAATGCTTCATTCACAGTTTTCAGGAGACTTTCAGGTGGTACTTCACTCAAGCAGTTGCCGTTTGTGGATGTTAGAACATTGAGCTACTAGTTGTTTGGCAGTTAGCTTTAATTGTGGGTTTCAAAGCATCCATTCACTCCATATTCTCTGCATGTAACCTCGCTGAATAGGATTACTTGAGTAGTAGCATTCGAACAGAACCTTGTTTTCTACTCCATTTTCGTCTTGTTCTGGTAGCCCACTTTCCATCAAGGTGCTGTGGTTCTCCAGCACCTGACGCAGACCTTGTTTGGCCGGGCGACGTCTAAGCCGGCCTGACACGTGTTTCATTGTCTCTCATATGTTCTGAGGTAGACAGTGGCGTTAAGGGTCTTGCCCAAAGACCCTCACTGGATTATGTTCATTAGCTCACCATTGTTATGTTAATTGTCCTTTCCAATTGCTCATATATATTTATGTATATTTATGTATATATATAACTTTGACATTCGTTTTGAGTGAATTTCCTTTGAATTTCAGACTAGGAAACACCAGGAACTAGACTGCAGATAGATTGACTATTTTTAAGCGACTATTGACTATTTGCTCTCTATAAAGAATAGTATATTTTATCTTTACACAAACAAACAAATAATAATACTAATAATAAAGAAAAGGACTGTCATAAGTGCACTGTGAGGACAACACACCAGTAGTTTATCTGCTTCATAAGTGTAAATACTTTTCATTATAGAATCTTTAAATGCCTTATAAAGGTCCATCTACCAACACTAAAGACTAACACGATTAGTACACCGTAAATACTTGTCATTATTATGCATATGTTGTAATAAGAGAACTAGTTATTAAATCGGCTTTCTGGTCCAAATGAAAACTGTTGTAAACAAGAGGAAATATCTGCTAAAAGCTAATCTAAAGTGAAACTGTTACTTACTTTCATGAAGCTTGCGTTAGAGGTCAGTTTCAGCTCTCATTCCAGTTTTACCAATGTTTCCAACTTCATGGATATTCCGTTTCACCACAGGACAAAATCCTCAAATACAAGAGCTGTGGGTTGTTTGCCTGAACAGCACATAGCCCCATTTCGCAAGTCAGGCAGAAGCAGAGCGCCTCCTACGTCATTGCATGACTCTCGATGTTTTGGGTTCTTCTTCTATGTTTCAGGCGAATGGAAAATAGCGATTTAGACGCAATTCCGCCACCTACCGCCCTGGAGAGTATAATGGAGCACGAGGTCTCTCGAAATAATAATAATAATAATAATAGTAGTAGAACGTAGTCGAATTTTCCATTTATTTTTTATCAAGCCACTTTGTTAGTAAAATTCCAAAACAATAAAAATTGTATCTAAAGAAAAAGAAAATTAAATTTGACATTGCAAAAACCAAAATGTGCACAAGATGGCAGTGTTGTCACATGGCAAGTAAACGTAGCTTTAAATCACAGCTTTCATTGTGAACACCTTTCCCAGGTTGATAGAAATGGAAGGTTTTCCATGTGGAAGGATCGACCTCTTTAAGCACTTCTGAAGGTCATTTCACATGCTGTCAACAAACACTTAATGCACTTTGGTGTAGTAGAGATTCTGCAGTGTTGTGAAAACTTGACAAGTATTAGTTGATGTGGCAAAAGCTGGAGCCTTCGTGGCACTTCTTTGCCCCTGTTTTTCTAGCAACACCTGAAATGGAGTTTTGTAAACATCAATGTCTGTAGTTTGCTTAAAAAAAACTTTATTCCTGTGATCTGCAGTGGAGCAGACAGCAAAGTTCCATTAACAACATTGCTGTGTGATGATGAATCTTTGGTGTATTTCTTCTGCAATGCATCAGGAATAGTAATAATAATAATAATAATAATGATAATAATAAACTTTATTTGTATAGCACCTTTCAAGATAAAAATCACAAAGTGCTTCACAGTAAAATACAAAGTAAAACACAGAATATAAAACAGAATTAAGAAAAGGCCATTTTAAAAAGAAATGTTTTTAGCTGCTTTTTTAAAGAAAACACAGAGTCCACAGATCAGAGGAAGGGAGTTCCAGACGTATGGAGCCACTGCTGCAAAGGCTCTGCCACCTTTAGATTTTAACCGGGTCCTCTTAACAACCAGCAGACCCTGGTCACATGATCTCAGGGACCTGCTGGGGGCGTATGGCTGCACAAGGTCTTTTTTATGTAGACCGGTGCTCGGTTATTAGGAGCTCTATAAGTTAAAACCAGGATTTTAAAATGCACTTTAAAATGGATGGAGAGCCAGTGCAGCTGAAGTATTAATGGAGTAATACTTGGAAGATTTGGTTAAAAGCCTTGCAGCAGCTTTGGGACAACCAGAAACCGTTCCAGAGATTTTTTGCTTAAACATGTGAAGATGAAGTTGCAATAATCAAGTCGAGAAGAAATGAAAGCGTGGATGAGCATCTCCATCTCAAAACGCAACACAATTGGACTCAGTTTAGCAATATTTTTATATGATAAAAGCAAGAATGTACAAGTGACCCAACATGAGAGTGAAGAGATAAAACTGGGTCCAGAGTTACCCCGAGGTTCCTGACAGAGAGCTTTAGTAAAGAAGCAGGTGGACCAAGCCACTGCTCTATCTGGGGGAGACATTTATTAGGAGCACAAACAGGACCTCAGTTTTAGCTTCATTTAGTTAATAACTGCTGTCTCTTTAAACTTGGACATTCAATATCCAGATACGCCCAAAGCTTTCCAAAATAGATGCTCTTGAGAAGGATTTCTTCACCACTTGCTCAGAAATCTGGGGCATTTTGTGATTTATTTTCCTTGAGGAACTGTAAGGACTTTTCTTGAAGACTTGATGAGAGGTTCTCTTCGTTCCATCGAATACTTAACAACTTCTGCAGGTCAACAAGGTACCTGTCAGGTTACATTCTTTTTTGCATTTTACCAAATGCTCTGCAAAGCTTGTATGAGTTGGAACAGAGAGTATAGCGCTTATACTAATTTAACAAATAATATTAGCAATTCCTACTAATGGAAAGGGATTCTGTGGGTTCTGAGGTGGATAGATGAACATTAATCAGATATAAAGTCCATCTTTAACAGGATTTTCTAACGAAATAAAAGGCCTAAACTCCTCAGCAAACTCACGATTTGGTAATTGTTAGTAAGATGCATTCATCTGTATACAGACGGTTTTTTTTCTTTAATAAACACAGCCGCTCCATGCGTTCTTTGCTGCCTCCCGCACTTGGCTTTGCCCTGTGTTTTAATTGTGAGGATGGTGAAGCCCATAGAATCCTGTGACTTATTTGAGGAAATTATTAAGAAAGTCATGCTAAAAGTAAAGATTCTAAAAGCATCTTCCAGCTTCTGTGACTTCCGCTGAGGTTTCTTCAGAAGTTGAAGGTCCGCATGACTGTAGACGTCTACCATGAATGTGGCTGAAGAAGAAAATTGGTGAAAAATTCATCAATGTCAGATGCATAACTGTTCCTGTTTTGGGGAGGAATGTAGATTCTCTGTGAGACAAATTAAAAAAAGATCACCTGAAAGGAAATTACTTAATTTAAGGATTCAACCTAAAATAAAATAAAATCTGTGCATAATTAAATGCAGTTATATTTAAAAATACAACTTTTTGATCTAAAGCTAGCTGATTGCTACAGATTAATTTCCATGTAAGCATTAATAAAAAGATGTTATCGTTTTTAAGTGTAATGCTTAAATATTTATTTTACAGAACGTTGTTTTTGTGTGAGGAGTAATGTTGGTGTAGCATAATAGACTTGTACCATAATGAACTTAGTGCTGTTGTGAGATGTTGCCCATCGTCAGAGGAGTTTGTCTGCTTTACAGAATGCCATTTATGTCTCATGTAGGTCACACAATGGGAAACTTAAGCATTTAACATTAACACACACCTGTACAAAGATTCATTTGCTAACATGGCTTCTTATAATTCTGGTTTGGATGAAAGCCAGACTTAGTTCTGACTCTGCCTGGGTGGTTTGCAAATCCTGAGGGAAAGCTAAGCATTTCTGTGTGATATACCCTCATTGGGTAAACAATAGCTCTAGTTATTGTTGTTGCTAATAATAGCTACAACATCTGCTAGATTGTTTAACGATGCATTAAAACATGGATGTGTAATAATCATTTACTCTTAAACACCAAGAAAACGGAGAAATTGATCTTTGCCCCAGAAAACAAACTTCCTTCCATCAGACAACACGTCGGTTTTCTTAGCTCTTCTGTCCAGTCGAGTCTCAGAAATCTCCGGGTGTTGTTTGACAAGTCTATGTCGCTGGAAGGTCACTCAAAACAGCTTATTAAAAAAACTGTTTGACCTATTCTGTTCTATTCTATTCTATTCTATTCTATTCTATTCTATTCTGCTGGAAATAGATTTTTTTGTATTTTTTGTTTTAGAAATATTTATACATGTTTAACTGCCAAAGTACAAGTTAAAATAAGACCTCTTAAGAGTTTCAAATGAAAGATCTGGTGAATCCCTTTCTATTGTAGCATGTCTCTTATGTGGAGTAGAATTCTTATGGCCCCCAAAACAGCAGCTAATCTGAAATTCAAAAGTCAAAAGATGACTCCCATTTCGGTTTGAATTCAGTTATATATAATTTTAACTGTAAGTGAGTAATTTAGATGGTGTATAAAATGAGTTTCAAATGTCAAAACAGCAAAGTGGATTTGTGAAGCCGTTCACAATTTAGGCATCGTTTTAAATAATAATAATAATAATAAGTATTATTATTATTATTATTATTATTATATATTTGACCAAAATATTACAATATCTTTAACATTTTTAAAATAACTAATTCCATTTGAGATTTAAATAAAAAAAAACGTTTTTGAACATTATTTTTAAGGTTTTAAGGTGCCTTTAAACTTGCAAAAGTCCTACGGATTTTGTCAATATCAAACTTTTCACTCTATTTTAAATTTTTCATCTATTAAACATACGTGTAACATGTCAACAGTGGGTCCTTCTTGAAATTCAGGTCCAATTTGCAGCCAAGACTTCCCCAACATCTGCTTGATCAGTGCATCGCGGGATCCTGAGAAAACTGAGCATGCGCACAAGTCCGTCACGTTCATCCACTCTGTTTGCTCATTGACATAGCAGATTTGTAAAACACACGGACAATGGAAAGAAAGGTCCGTGTGACGCTGACGTGTAAATCCATCCGCTGCTCTGTCTGCGATGAAGTAGTGACGCCGCCGCCGCGCGTTAACGGACGTTGTCTTGTCTTCTCTCAAGAAGACGAAGGGGCGGAAACGACACATTTCTCTGTATTCCAGCTAGCGGCGCATTTCGAAAACAAATCAAGCAAAATAACCGCGCAGCTACTGCACCACTGCACGCTCGCCACGCTCACTCGGTTGTTGTAATTTGGTGCGGGTGGAAGTCTGAAATTACAAATCACGGTGAGTTTTCTCCCGTCCTTATTCTCCCGTCCACACGCGTTGTTACATGTAATCGTGCACGAACCCAAACCGTAACAAGTAGACAGGTTGATGTTCAGATTCTCGCTGCTGCCTCCCATTTTCTCTCCCGAAGCCGACCTGTAACACATTCTTCATAACCAAATGTTGCCGACATTTGTCGGCATGCTACAGATGTCGCTAACCTGAAAGCAATATGGAGACGACGCGTTAGCTCCTGGCTGGCTTTCTTTACGGATTTTCCTCCTTCGCCAAAAGCTGGAAACAACACTATTAAAGTGGACACAGAGGAACCAGTCAGCACTGGGACAAATTCAAACATGCTCGGATTTGTTTAGCCTGGCTGCCCTTTGTACCGGTCCAGAGCTGCTAGGTTGCTGTTGCCAGTTGTTTTGGGTCGAAGCCGCATCAGACTCCCGCCAGCACTCCCAGCCTGACCCCGGTTAACCAGGACGAAACGAGAAACATGCCAATATATGTACTACAGCTGAATATTTGGGTTGAAAACCAACTCCACCTGTGCAAACACCTTGTTATTGCCATATCTTTTAGAGTAAATGGTGTTTTTATTTTATTACATTTTATTCATAAATGTTTGATTGTGCTGGATTTTTCAATGACTGCAATGTATTTTTTGGAGTCATTAAAAAAAAGTTACTCTTTCTAACACCAGAATTTATTGTAATACTTTAGCTTGAGAAATATAAGAACCGTGGTTTAATCAGCCCATCATGTCTGGATTCTCTCAGCGGTTGAAGCTTTTGTCTGAAACAAGTGCAAAACTCTTTCTTTTTTTTTTTTTAAAAGAGCGCATGGATCACAGCTGCCTCCTCTCACTGCATGTGGCACTGTTGCCATGACAACAAGCGGTGTGCGTCCACACACAAACGCTCTACCTTTTTTCCCCCAATGTCATTTAGCAGCTTATCAACCTGTTTTTTTGTCATTTAATTAAAACAATGTTTCATCACCATTTTTATGCTTTTATATTTACTTTAAACATTGTGAAAGGTTCAGATCCAGTTTGATGCCCCTGCAGGGAATTCCGCTGTGTGATGGACACCTGCCTTTTCTCTAAGGCCTGTCCCATTATCAGTGCTCAAACTCGGACATTTGCTCAGCAGCAGTCACAATAATGAGCAGCTGCATGAGCTCCATGATGGGAAGTGATCTTCATTAGAGCTTGTATTTTATACTATATAACTTCCAACTATATCATTCTGAAAGCTGCTGTTTCAACAATGACCACACAATTAGAATATTAGAGGCAATATTTAAATTCATACATTTTTATTCAGGATAAACAAGTCATTTTGCACTTAGTGCTGTAAATTCTGCACAAACATATTTAATCACACACGTTTTAGCTAATGTCAGTAATATGCATTTAGCTTATTTTTCTGATTTTCAAAACAAGTTTTGTAATAGTGTCATTTTTTTCAAATTGTTCAAACGCAGTGCATTGTGATCTATATTCACCATTCTAGTGAGCGTCGATGCACACCATTGACTATATGAAACTGGACTGATTGATTACCTCCCCCTCATGTTCCAAACAGGAAGTACCTGCTGGCTCCAAGAAGCCAAAATCCTAAAGACTTCTATGGAGACATAAACAGCTGTTACTCAGTCATTGTGTTTGTCAGTATGACCATTCTTGCTCTGATACATATTTTAACTTGTCCGTGATGATCCTTTTTTTCCACAATATTTTATTCCGTAGTCCATGTTATTTCATGGCACTGTTGCCATGACAACTTGACATATAAACTGGCCAATCAGATGCCTGAACAAAATGATGTGGTGCCTGCTGGCCCCCCCACCTCAAACATTTGACTGAATGATTCTCCAGAGCCCGCTTTCAAGTGGAAGGGTCGTGGACTTCCAAGAAGCTCACTCCTGATTGGTGAGAGTTGGTTGCCATAGAAACTTCGAGTCAGACCGGATCAGACTGTTGACTGTCGACGTCTGGCTTCGACATGGTAGTGTCTGTATCATGAGCCTGAAGTAAGCAGTTTTCATTGGGTGACGTCACACTCACTCAGTCCAGTTCTCATATACGGTCAGTGATGTTCACTGGTTTTTCACAGAGATTTCTGGGAAATTTTCAGGAAAATTGATTTTGGAATTGTAGTTTTGGACACCTTGCAAATATGGCGTCTGCCTAAGTTTCCTACTAAGTAGTAGGTAGCTAGAGGATGAATTCGGACACAACCTTAGTATTATCATAAATGAGCTAATTTAGTCTTTTTTTTGTTCTTTTAAGATAATTTGTTTGTTATGCTAGCATTGCGCTACTCATTTAGCTGCTGATAATTGCTAATTATCTGCTTTATTCTTTACCTTTTTCTTAACTATTTTAGCTTTTTTTCTGTCGGGTTCAGCATTTTTAGCGACCAAAGTCAGTTTAAAGCATGCACATTTGTATGTTTGCAGGCATTACAATTTTTCTAGTTGCTTTCAAATACACATTTAGAAGTAAAAAGTGAATAAAGATACCATGTGAAGAAAAAATAAAGACAAAGATGCATATGTGAATGGTGCATATGAGCAATTTAAAATTTCTTGTCAGACTTTTTTTATGTTAAACTACATTCAACTGTTACAGAGGAAAGGAAAAAAGTTTACTACTTCTTATTACCAACATTTTATTAGCATCTATGGTTTTTTTGGTCATGTTAGGAGTAATTTGCAACTGGGGTAAATATTAAACCAATTGTGAAAAAATGTTTTTTCTCAAATATCATTTCCTGTTTTATTCTGAAAATGCTTTTGTCTTATTAACTTAGAAAAAACTGTCCATGGCCGAGAATAAGACAATAATAGTACTTGAAATGCCACTTGTGTAGTAAGAATAAAATGTGAATAAGATTGAGTTGGTGCATTTCTGTGAGTAAATTATGATTAACTGAATACTCAATAGCATGTAGTCTGACATGATAAAAAAATAATGCCATACTTTTATGCTGCATTCAAGGAAACCGTATTTCTAAAGAAATTCTACTTTCTTCTGTCATATCACATTGATTTCAACACTCAACAATCTTTTGGCGTTGACCAGGAAGGTGCGGGTCCCCAGGTCTACGTGACGAGCATGAGCCAGGCGGCAGAGCCCTCTAACGATGGTCCCATTGTTTCAGAAGGTTCTATATCTTTACTTTCTAACATATCTGTTTTTTTGTCATTGTGAGATAAGGTGTGTTTCAAAAAGTAATTTATGTGTGTGGACAAGGTGGTTTTGTGACGATTATCACCTTTCCCAAGTTCATGTGAACATGTTAAGCTGCTTGTTAATCTTAATGCCTGAAGGGGCTATAAAAAAATAACAGGTTTCAAGGCTCAGAGGTCACTGAAAGTTTATCCTGACGATCCCTGTAGGAACCCTGACAGAAGCCAAGCTGACAACCGCTGAGAAAAAAGACAAGAAGGCGGAAGATGTGCCAGAGGAAGAGGAGGAGGAGGAAGAGTATGTGGTGGAAAAGGTCCTTAATCGCCGAGTGGTAAAAGGAAGGGTGGAATATCTTCTCAAGTGGAAAGGCTTCTCTGAGTGAGTATAAAAATATTCATTCCTCTAAGTTTCTATAGTCAAAAAGGAGATAGAAGTGACATCAGCAGGTTAAACAGATAAACTTATAAAAAGCGTCTTTTTATACTTTCTTAATCTCCAGGGAAGATAATACATGGGAGCCAGAGGACAATTTAGATTGTCCAGATTTGATAGCAGAGTTTTTGCAGTCCCAGAAAGCAGTGCATGATGGAAAACGGAAGGCTGCAGGAGATGCAGAAGGAGATGACAGCAAATCAAAGAAGAAGAAAGACGATGTGAGTATACCACTCTGGAATCCTAAATTGTTTCCAAATTTCGCACATTTTTCATATCAAAGTTCTGCCGCCACTCTTGTCACCAAACCCCTGAGGTCCCATCAGATTCTGCTGCTGCTGCCTGGATGCACACGACCTTTAGGGAAACATGTGTCATTGTTTTTGGAAACAAGAAGGACGTGGGTTTCCTGCTCATGTTTAGTCCACAACTAAACCAGCTTTTTACCATCTCAGTGTGAAACTATGTATTCATCAGGAGTTTGATGCGCGTTCTACGACAGGTGATGTTCACACTGGATACGCAGGGAGGGGCTTCTTCTTTCTGTACTGTTGACTAGCGCTGGCATGGTGTGAAATGTCATAGCGGTGCAAATCTTGCAATTTGGGCACAAAACGTAAACAATTTGGTTCATTTCAAGCGCATTTGCAGCGGCGGATATGGATTGCCATCATGTCAGCAGCGGCCTTGGTTTATCTTTGATTGAAAAACAAACGCAGGTGTTATCAGGCTCATCGCCATGTCTTGGTTCACCAGGTGACCAAATCTAAATGTTGCTACTAAATCCGAGTCCCTGATTGGTCAAAGTTTGACCTGATTTAACTGGCAATGTGCGTTCAATGGTTTTGTACATAGAGCCCAAAAACATTAGTAGAAACTAGCATAGATTCACGTGAATGCTGGGATTTTAACCAAAGAAGCCCAAAACACGCGGTAATCTAGACTTTTCATTGGAAGTGTCCGCTTGAAGCTGCTGCTCATTCAGAGCAATGGACCAGCAGAACAAACCACATCACTCCTGTTCCAAGTCCTTTCTCTGGCACATATAGCATCAATTTTGAAGATGAATTCTTCAACTGTGACTTTATTTCAATATAATTTTTTGGTTACTTTGTTGTTGTTCCACAGTTTCGTCTTGTTCTATTGTAAAGTTTCATTTTAATGCTGCCAGGATTTTTTTCTTCACTGTACAGCATTTTGGTTTCATCTAAGGTTTGATGAAAATAAAGCTGTCTCATTTGTTCATTTTACTGAAATTGCATTTTATGCTTCATTGCTCAGACCGAGAAGCTCAGGGGCTTTGCTCGGGGCCTGGAACCGGAGCGGATCATCGGAGCAACAGATTCCACAGGAGAGCTCATGTTCCTCATGAAGTGGTTCGTGTGTTTAGGGAATCACAAGCGTTGTGCGGTATGTCCTCAAGCCAGGTTCATGTGCTTTGTTCTTTCCACAGGAAAAATTCGGATGAAGCCGACCTGGTGCCGGCTAAAGAGGCCAACGTTAAGTGTCCGCAGGTGGTCATCTCCTTCTACGAAGAGAGACTCACCTGGCACTCGTACCCCACTGAAGAGGAGAAGAAGGAGGACAAAAACTAGAAAAGAGGACTAGTTCTGATTGAACTTGATTGTACTTTAAAGGTGGGCTTCTACAGAGGCTGCAGACCAGCAGGACATCATTGGACTCATATTGGTGCTTTACCATTCATTTGGTTCTTTTACGTGGGTATGATCTTAAAAAAAAGAAACAAAACAAAAAAGATGCTTTAAATTTGTGCAGCAACAGCTCAAAAGAAACAAAACAAAGCAGTGTTAATTTCCTGCATCCATTCCAGTCCAGTTGCTTTTGAAACGGTTGCTTTCCTCGTGCATGCTTACAGTTTTACAGTCCGGAGCTTTTTGTCGTTTTAGGTTGTTGATGTCAGCAGGAGGTCGTTGGAGTTACTGCTCTTATTTCCAATCAAATTATAAAAAAAAAAAAAAAAGTCCTCTCTGTACATTTTCACTTCCCTTTAGGACATGGCTATATTTACTGCCCCCCAATGTTACATTATGATGAGGTGATAAACTGGGACGTTTTCTACTTGATTGTAAAGTCTAAAGTGCACCAGTCAATTCCAGATCGAAGTTTCAATTTAATAACAATTTTGTAAAAAAAAAAAAAAGTAGAACATTTAAGGACAGAAAAATTAAACCAATGTTTTGAAATTACAATATTTCAAAATCCCTAGAAAGTAAATGAATATTCACTGGCCTTTAAGTGACCTTTTTATGTCTTTCAGAGTGTGCCAAAATTTCACTTCATTGATGTTTTTGTTGTTTAATTAGAATCTGTTAGATTTTACAAACCAGTCTGTGGTTCATTTGTTCAGTTGTAATCTTTGTAGTATTTTTCGTCATGTCTTGCCTCTCACTTTTCAAAAATAAACAATGTTTTGTTATAAAACTGATGTGAATTGCTATCGTTTTATTGTTCTGTTCTCCAGCAGGCCTGGAGTGCAAGGACCAGTTAGTTTTCTTCAAAAAATGAATTTTGGAAAAATGACGACATCACTGCGGGTGAAACTGTCAAAATAATAAATGGGGCTCAAGAAAGTTTAGAATCCACTAATGAAAGCAAAACATGTGTCTTCCAAAGGAAGTTTTAAAAGTATGGGATGGCCACAACAGCCATTGGCAATAACTTTGCAGCCATTTTGTGGAAAGTGTTAAATTTGGTGATTTTCTAATTTTTACACAATATGGGAAAAGAAAACCCTTGTTTGAGCAATCTACACAAAATTTCACACACAAACCACCAGGTTTAGTCTACAACAACAATCACAACGTTTTGTTGACCTCTGACCTCGGGAAGAAGCTGCCATCTTGAATATTATTTTATAAAAAATCTAATATAAACATAAACTCCTCCCAGGGTTATAAGTCAATCTTCTCTGAACTCCTTGAGCATCACTGGGAAGCTTTTGTAGAAAAAAAAAAAGTTTTAAGGTTTGTAGATTTTGAATGACAGCAGTGCAAACGCACAAAATTTGAATTTCCCTGTTACTTATTTTCTACCACAATGCTGTAAAAAAATTACTACATGAATCAGTGGTTCAAGCTAAGCAAAATAAAATGACATATGACATGAACATATTAGGAATGTGGGCAATAGTTAACAAAAAAAAAACCTCAGTTGCCGAAAATATCCAAAAGTTTACTTTTGCAGATTCTTGTAAAACTTACATAGACTTGTTCATCGCCCCTAGGCGACCAAAACAAAAAATGGTTGCTATGGAGATAAAACCAACAGAAAGGCCACCATTTTGAAATGGTCACATGTGTAACACATGGGGCTTTGACCAGGGTTACATGGGCTGAAGGGCAGAGTGATGGGCGTGCAGCAGCTGGTCAAAAGGGGTTGGCGAGGGCTGGTAGCGCCAGCGGGCCATCCAACACAACTTTAAGTAGTCCAATTTCTTTAAGCATAATCATATGTTTGTTACCTTCTGAAACTTCCAAATAAAACACAGACCACCACCACTAGAGTAACAGGTGAAAATAAAAACACTTTATTAATCAATAAAAACAATTCTTGATTGCTAACAAATACCTTAAAACAGGAACTACATCCAAATTCAAAGCATAGGAGGAGACTTGTTATGGACACTCAACAGACTGCATGAAATCATAAACATGAAAATATTTACATAACGGGACAGACAAAAGGAAAGTGCACTAAATAGTAGCAGTACTTTTTAAATTGGCTTTGCACTGAGTTACACTGAAGTGAATGTTAACCAGAGTTTCATGCCTGAATATCACATTTAATGAAGACATTTCTCCTTTCAAAGACAGTTTTTTTTTGGACATCTTGGAATTGCAAGTTCTGTTCAGCTTCTAAATATTCTAGACTATCTGAGCTGCAATGAGACTTAATAAAAATGGTGACATTACACACTCACCGACAGACTTCATTCGAATAGACAAGTAATAGCACTTCTACTTTAAGAACGTTCCTTGTTGGATCTTAAAACCCTAAAAGGGACGATAATAAGATTATTAAATGAAGGCATTCAAAGTGACCCAGCACGCACGCACGCACGCACACACACACACACACACACACACACACACACACACACACACTTCTCGTGTTCTCATAACTTATCTTGTTTAAAAATGAGGCTCATTTATCAACACAACTCAGAAAAGAAAATGCAGGACCTCTAATAGTCAAGACAAAGGCTTCATCAGTTGGAAAGCGTCTAAACCTGGCAAATCCATTAATGCTCAGGAGTTTACAAACCCTGGATGAATGAAGTTTCTATTTGAATAGGGTTCATATAAATAATAAGTCATATTAAAACAGAGTCCATCTGCCTCTTTGGACCATGCTTTTAGCCTCAAACTTCATCTGCTCATGCCATAAATTTACTACCGGTATGTAAATTTTTAAACTTTTGTATATTTGAGAAAATTAAAGCAGGAAATATTTCTAGAGTTCCATTTGACAAAATGCAGACAATACTCCATAAAAAACTGAAGGCTGAAAACTGTTGCTACCAGGCACTACTTTATCCAAAACAGCCAAGATGTTGGAAGGAAAAGTTCATTCAACTTTTCTGCCAGCATATGTGCGACTTCCTTTCATTCTCCATGGTCTCAAAGCAGAAAGAAATAAACAGACCTTTTCTATATGTTACAGATTGTTTTATCAATACAGTACATTTGACTTTAACCACAGTGGCAAGTTAAATCTATAAACAGGAGCTCCCATAAATATCCAAGAATATGTGGCGTTGCTTTTTTTATTTAAGTTGAATTTCAACTATTTCTTCCAGGATGTGAAAACTTGTGAGCATAGCTTTGACCGAAGTATTTCAAAGGGAAACTTCTACCTACATCAAACTGACCTCTCCTCTTCAAATTAGGCCTCCAACAACAAACTAACGTATCAGTTATAGCTGAATTCCATGTAAATAATAAAGAATTCTGTGGTGCGATAGACCCATCACAGCATGTTCAGATCTTCTTGTGATTACAGGCTCTGTGCAAGAGTTTTTTTTCTCTTCAGATCAACAGAAAAAGGTGCATTCTTGTACATAAAGCCGATGTGACTAGACCCATAACCTTGTTTTACTACAGATTATAAAAAGTTAATAAGAACCTCCCAAAGGCAGCTCCCATATTTAAACCTGCAGTAAAGGGAAAGCAACAGACACGGCAGAATGCATACAGCCAAGCCAAATTACAGTGCTATGTATAATTTATAAGGAAGTTGATACATTTTGCAATGCAGTGCGCCTCCTCTCAAAAATCTCTCGGTTTGTCTCACAGGACTCCACCTTCTGGCCTCTTTTAGCAGTGGCCAGCACAACAACCATCAGCCTCCAACTCCTTTCATCCAACTTCCCCATCCAGACAGCATTCATCCAAGAGCTTCAAACTTAGACGCTGCCAATAAACCGACTCAAAAACCAGAGTTTGCAGCAGAAACCTACAAAATAAGAGTGCAGCAGTGTTTGAGCCTTTAGAATGGATCCAGATCACGGCGTGTGCACCATACAACCTGTGGTCAGTATGGGTATTTATTGTATTCTAAAATGATGGTTCTCCTTCAGCCTTTGGTATTTGACTCCATGTTTGCAACTTAAAGCTTCAATGACTGTGAAAAAAAAAAAAAAAAAAAAAAATCACTGAGCCTCTTCATGGTGGGCTGAGATTTGACAGTCCTTTAAACCTCCGGTGCATAGGTGCTACAGCCAGTCCATTCACCTCCATTTCTCCACCTCTGACCCTTCTCTTTACTTGGTGCAAAAGGATCAACAGCATTTTTTTCTCCTTCTAAAAAGCTCATTTTAAGTCCTTTTTATTTCCCTCTTCTAAATAATGAAACATTGTTACTCAAACAAAGAGCTACTTCTGCTTCAAAATTGTTTCCAGAAAAAAAACTGCAGGAATAGAGTGAAAAGAGAAACTAAAGCAGGAGGAGTAGTCAACGCCATGTTCCTACTCACCAGATTATTCTTAAAGGAACAAAAGGACATCTCTCTTGCATCTGCTGAAGTCTTACCGATTTAGCAAAGTGATCGAATAAACAGCAGTTTGTCCCGCCTCACTTTTTTTTGTCCTTCTGTTTTTTCTCAGGCTTACGGTTCTGCTCTGCGGCAGTTACGCTGCGGGGCATGATCAGCACGCTGCCGTCAGCACCGTACTGCAGGGAGTACTGGCTGGGAGGATAGGGCCGGCCCTCCTCGTCCCGCAGCTGACTGAACACCTCCTGGTACAGACTTTGCATCTTGTGTTTCATCTGCCGGATGGAGCGAATGAATTCCATCTTCTCTTTCAGCAGACGGGCCTTGTCGCGCCTCAGGTCTTGGACGCCCTGCTCCAGGCTGATGATGGCGTCCAGCTTGCGCTTGCGACAGTTTTGGGCTGCCATCTTGTTCTTGCCACGTCTGCGGATGTCGCGGATGAGGGCGAGCTGGGCTTCATTCAGATGGTGCTTGGCCAGAAGCTCGTTGAATTCATCTACTGGAAGGTTGATGATCTTTTCATTGGAGAAGGGGATTTTCATGGTCCGGGCTCTGCGCTCGTCGCGGCTTGAGTGCTTGTCCAGTAGGTCCTGAGGAGGCTGAAGCTTGAAACTGTGTTTGTCGCGGATGGTCTTCTTCCCCGCTGTCAAGGGGAGCTCAGGGTGCTCCGAGAAAGCAGAAGAGAGCGGCATGTTGTAAGTGTGATTGTGGCTGATGCTGTCGAGTTGGGGGAGGTCGTTGAACTGGGAGAGGTCCTGGTAGCTCATGCGACAAAGTTTGCTATACTCTGACTGGTACCCACCGACAGCACCCTCCTCCGTCTCTGCAGTGGCCACCTCAGAGTCAGTACTGTAGCCAACAGCTCCTTCCTCTGAAAAGGTGGCAGAAGTTGAGGATGAAGAAGCTGCAGAGGAGCAGGATGTCTCAGAGCTGCTTGGAGATGCAGGGCTGTGGCTGGAGTCCAAGGAAAGACCAGAATCTGAGTCAAGTTCGTCTTCCAGCTGAGACGCTTGGGCCTGACTGAAGCCCTCCTCCATGGCAAGGTCCAGCAGACTGATTTCATCAAGCATAGACTCCTCCAGCAAGGTGGCAAATGGATCAGGTAGGGTGGGTGTAGATGTGACGTTGCTGCTGGAGCCATTGATGGGCGGAGAAAGAAAAATTCCGGTCAGATTTGTTGCTCCAAAAGTGGAGTTGATGTTGGAGGAGTTGCTGGAGGAAAGTCTGGGCATGCTGGCTCTGGGTGGAGGGATGCTTGTAGAATCCAACTGCGTGTTGAAGATCTGGGGAAAGTCCTGGCTGCAGCTGGGAATGGAGGCCTGATGAAGGCTTACGTCTTCATTTATGGGAGTGGAGCGGGTGGCAAGTCCAAAGTTTGCAACAGTGGTCGACTCTGTAGTCCCATTTGGTGCACTTGCACTGCTGAAGTTGGTGTGTAGGTCGGTGTTGTTCACTTCCATTGCCTTTGGAAAAAAAGAAAACAACACAAGTCTAAAATATAAAAAAGTTCTGTGATAAAAATTTACTTTTGCTATACTTTCTGCTGGTATTATGAGATTATCCTAAAAAAAGCACAAGTGTATTGAGTTTACTGATTAATTTATTCAGTTCTGTCAGGACAAACCTAAAAAAAAACAGTAAAAAGACTAATAAATCCAACCTGCAGCTCCATGATGGCCATAATGTCTTGCCATTGCTGCTCCAGGTCTAACTGTGGCTCTGCTCGAGGCAGCTGAGACCCCAAAGGCAGGCTCTGAGATGTGGAAGGAGCTTCTTCATTAGAAACAGATATCTCTTGAGTAACACCCGGAGCTGGAAACTAGAAAAAGAAGGTCAGAGTCAAAAAACATTTTCTGATTCTACATCAGTTTGCAATACTTTTTTCAAATGCGATCATTTCACCTCAGCTTCTTCTCCAAAAGGAAAAGTGGCCTCCAGAAGTCTCAAACACTCTTGCAATGACAGTGAAGTCTGTGAGCCAAGACCAGGCAGCTGGTATTACAAAGAGAAAGCACAAGAAGACTCATGGGACTTTTTTGAAGAAGCGTTTTTTTTTCCCTTTCAATTTTCCATACTGGTAATCACAGAGAAACGCTATTCATCTTGACAAGTTGATATCAATTAATCTGCAGTTTCAAGCTGCAACTAAAACCTTCAACCCAAATTCTAATTTTAGAGAAAAAAAATAATTTCTAGATGCAAGAAACCAAACTTTGTATTAAACAAAAGGTAAAGAAACTCAACTTACTTTTGATCCTTAAGAGTTTCATAAAAAAAACCACATGGATGGTTTTTGTGTCTGAGATTCCACAAACTAAATTAATCATCAATTTAATAACATTCTAACAATCATAACAGAAAATCTCTTCAAAGTCAGACTTTTAGCATTTTAGTTCGAACCAAACCCTTTTACTGAGTATCCTTGTTTTTCCAATTCAAGAGTAAAATCATTTTTGCTTATTTCCTTTAAAACGCTTTTTTTTTTGCTTAAAAAGACAGGTAAAATACAACACAGTTAGATTCACAATCCATTTTGAAAATTTACTATGTGCAAAAAACACATACAAGTGAAAAGCAGACCAAGAAAAAACCCCCACAAAAACACAGTGTAATGTAAAGTATTTAAAAAACGACATACATTATAAGTGTTTTTTTGCAGGTCAAAAGGGGTTCTTTATTCAAAGAAGTTCAGCTAGAGGTGGAAGAGGTGAGTATTACCTCACACTTTTCAACCGTATTGCGAGGTGATGACTTTCGAACATCAGATCAGGTATTTCCAGGATAGCTCTAATCTGTGAGGGATGGGAAATTCCCCCAAACGGGTAATGATCAGATGATGCAACATCAAAAAAATGTTGGCAACAGATCAAAGATGTGGTGGCCCTGAAGTGCAAATCACATCAATAAATCACTCGACACAAAAACATTTAAGATCACGACAATTAAAAAAGTAAAACAAAATGTAAAAAAAGCATTGCATTTTAGAAATCAAAACAAAATTCCTGAAACCAAAACAACAATTCTAAAAAAAAAAAAAAAGAAAGAAACAAAAACAGAAAAAAGTTTAAAGTTTAAAAAGTTTTGGAAAACAAAAGTAATTTCTAGAATATTCAGCTTCAACGTCAAAAATCAAATGTCATCAACCAGTCAATGATGACTCATAATACCTGCCTTTTCCGGTTTCTTATTGTGTTTCTTTTTTTTAACATCTCATTTTGATTTCTGTGAATTACAGTTGTTGTTTTGAAAACGTATTTTTATTTCGTTTCATTTTTAGAAATTGTGCTTTGGATTCTTGAATTTTGATTTGTTTTCTAAAATGTCATATTTTTTTATTATTTGTTTTGCTTTTTTAATTGCCATTGTGATCTTTAAAATGTTTTTGTGTTGAGTGATTTTTGATTTGCACTTCAGGGAAACCGTAAGAATTTTCATTTTTTTAATTGAATCCAAATCAAATCTAGGCTTTTTTTGGCCAATTCCTGTTTTTTTTTTTTTATGAATTATTTGTACTAAAGCAGGAAGTGAAAAAGAGAATACTTTGAAACCAGAGTGTTTGTTTGTTTGAAATTAGATTTTTATTGTCTCCACAACAGGACCTGTCAGTGCATCTCAAAGACTGACACCACTCTTCTAAGCCTACCATCCTATTTCTTTTCGGTTTACAAGTCTTTCTAACTGGACAACTAACAACAAGGTAGGAGAAAAGGCAAAGCAGCAACTCCATAAATAGAAAAAAAGTGTCCTGTCCTGAAAAGCAGTCTCGAAACAACATTTTCAGGATCATTAATTCATCAACCACTTCAATCTTTCATCTGAATGTTGGTTGCTGAAATGTTTTGACGGTTTCAGTCTACATTTTTGTTAAAAGTTCCTTTAAATGCTGAAGTCTGATAAACCTGCCATTAAATGTGCTTTTACTTGACATACACATGCAAAACTGTAACTAAACCTGATGAACGGAGCTCCTAACCAGATTGGTGGAAACAACAAAACCTGCAAATCTTTACAGGTAAATACATGAGCAAACACTAAGATTTCAAGCCAATGAATGGAGAATAATGAACTCCTCATTTCAACAGCGCAACTTCAGAGAATCGACTTCTTCAGCATGATATAAAACAACCCTTCTTGTGAACAAAACAATGCTAAAAATAAAGGAACATTTGAAACGAACCTGCTCTGGAATACTCTCTCCTGTCTCCCCATCCACAGGCGGAGCACCCTGTGAGTTGATGCCATTTCTCCAGCTCTCCTGTTCCTCAGTCCTGTCTTTGCTTTCCAGCAGGGTGGGCTTCTCCTCGCTCTCCTTCTGACGATTGCTGAAGTTGAACACTTCTCTTCCTGCACCAAGGTCAATGTCCTGCCGCCATAAGATGTCAATCAAGTCAATGTCCTGGAAAACATGAGGTTGCCATTAATATATGGCCTATATGACAAACTGTTCAACTCATAGGTTTCTGCACCGATAATAAAACGGAATAAAGTGTAAAACCATTATATTGATGCCAGAAAACATTTTCCCTTTTATGACAGCAAGTAAACTCTAAATTAGGGCTTTGAGCTCTTTATTACCACTTTTCTTCCATTGCAGTAAGATGACGCAGCTCATATAACACAAATCAGATGATGCAACTTTTCCACAGTGATAATCCTGTGATAAGGAAAAACTTTGCTGCATCAATTTAGCCATTGTAAGTCCATCAGGCTGGTGCAACTCTTCAAGACAAACAGCAAAAACAAAAAAGTTGACATGTTTATGCAAAGTAATTCTCCTTTTTTAATGCAACTTTCTAAAGTTAAAATTAAGAACGATATTGCTTATTTTCCATTTAAAAATGTACCACGAAAAAAAAAACTACTTTCACCAACTCAGTTGGGTTGGTTAAATATTTAATGCTGATGAAAAAAAAACTGGATTACAGACCAAAAATGTTCCTATATAATCCAGTTTTAACTACTTTTGTAATAAGTAAAGTCTTTGAATATCACACATCAAACTATTGTGTAGATTTACATGCTGCATTGTACTATATACATAAACCTGCCTGGTTTGTTGAGGGCTCAAGTTTCAAGTGACTTTGTTGCTGAGTAACTTTATCCCTAAAGCAGAAATCTAAAAACATTTCCCCCCAAAATACACATATCCATGAACATGTTTTTGCATGCATGCATAGTGCTACCTCTTTGGTAAGGTCATCATTGCCATCTGCGCTCCCCTGCTCCTGATTGCCCTCTGGGGCCACGGCTCCCAGGCTGCTGTCCGCTGCATTCAAGTTGTATGTGGATTCAGGGGCTGCAGCTCCTCCTCTCATGGCCGGAGTCGAGTCGATGTTGTTAATGTCCTCTAGGCCGGCCCCATTGTCCAGGGTTATGCTGGGGCTGGACTGACTGCTGGTGGACACCACTGTCTCGGTCTCTCGATGCACTAGCCAGGTGTTGAGTTCCGTGCTGGGGACAGAGAGGCGGTCCAGCTGGCGCACCTGGTTTAGCAATCGTCGAGTCGTGAAGAAATGGTCGAGGTCCACACTCTTTGGATGGATCCCATAGCCGTCCAGCGTGTTGCGCAGGTTGTGAAACTGTGTCTGCGTGTAAGCTGAGCTAGGCCCCAGGATGATCTCCCTTAGTGGGGGCAACTGATTGCTTAAATAAGTGTCAACGTCCACCCTCACCCCAAAGAGACTCAAAAGGATGGTGAACTGAATCAGGCCCTCTGTGAAGTACTTTTTCAGGTAAAGCATTTCTTTTCAAAGGAACAAAAAATGAAAGTAAAAAAACAAAAACAAAAACTGGACCAATTCTGCTTGTTCAATGACTCTGTGCTAATACCAGGGCAAGAAAACAGATACATGAACGTAGAAGTGGGAAGAAGTGGGGGACAAGGTGTTTAAAAAAGGGTTATTTAGGCATAAAGGGTGTTCAAATCCAAGCTGAGGATTCCACTTCTTAGAATCATGTCTCTGTGGGTTGTTCTTCAAAAGACTTTCATCTTTTCACTCCTGTAAAAAGTGGGAAATCGTATTTTAATGCATCTCTGCAGATCACATCAGCGTGCACACAGCCATCACATTGCTTTCGGTCTAAAAGCACATGTAGTACGTACCCATATATCTATTGAGAACATTTTACAGGAGAAAACATGACTTGCTAGCAACATGCAACCACTTCATCCTCCCAAGACTGGAAAAGTGATGTTGGTTCGCATCGTTTAACGCATTTTCATTCTCGAATATTCAAGCAGACAGTGATGGTGCCGGGAGTTCAGGCATAACCCCACCCTTGACCGAACAACTACTTCTAGCGGATCCCGCTGAAGGTGAATGGGAGTCAAGAAAGCTCACGGCACTAGCACACGCACGAACGAACCAACGGCAGCGTTAGGTGACGGGGCTGGGTTCCTCCCTCCTCTCGCACAGCTGCGCCTACCATTGTCCTTATGACGATAGCTGTTAGCAGCCTTATCTTTTGCGGGCCGGCCGGCTATAGCTGTAACAAAATTATTACCAAGGTATAACGCCTCTTCGATAAGATGTGTCGCAGCGTGATATAGTTAGCCCACTTCTAAGTTTACCCCCTCCCAAAGTGACAGGTGCATCTGTTAATATTTACTATTTTACTTCCGCCACAGCTGCAATCACGCAATCTCCTTAGCAACAAGTGGTGAAAAGATGAGTGACAGTTTGAACTGCCATTCACGGGCCGAGGTATGATGTACGACACATGACTCCAGTTCTGCCTGGCCAATAGGAACAGAGAAGGGGCGTTGCTTGAAGAAAATGCTTCATTGGAAGTCCAACAGTAAACTGTGCTAGCTTTGCAAGCTAAATTACTGTCGACTATCTAAAATACTTTGAAAGAGCAACTTAAAAATGGAAAAGGAAATACAACTGGTTCACACTAGAATACATTTTTAATCGTGTGTCTACGTTAGCATTTCCCACGAAACATCAGCTATTTACCGAACCACTATTAATAATAGTAATAAAATGTTCTTAATACAGTACTTACCCATCGAACATTTGTAACTGGATTTTCATATCACAAAGTTCCCTATCAGTTAAGACTGGTGGATAAGTCCAGTTTTATTAGAGGTTCCCCAGTGAGACCGATATACCTCTCCAGCCTTCCCTTACTGAATGGCCTACCATGACTTGCAAAATTGTTAGCTGGCCAGGCTAACTTAGCAGCGCCGCTTGACACCAAAACACGCGCGCACACAGAGCATGCGTAGAACATTCTAGTGTAAGCTTTAATCAGCCGACGGAAAATCCCCCTACTGGAAATAACAGCTGACAGGACAAGCGAAGTCAGAGGTTTAAAATGTCCATCTGCTTTCAAACTGCATGACAATAAGATTTGAAAGCACTTATAACAAAAAGATACAATTTTATAATACTTGAAATATTCTAACAACTTTCTAGTGAAAAGTAGCGCTTAGAAGAGGAAGCTGAACTATGCTTTTTTAAACTTAAAACATATTTTAACTTCAACACTAAACTTTATTTTGAAAATGTTAACATCTTTAATATAATTTTAAAAATAAAATCGATAAAACAAAACCTTTTAAAATGTGAAGAAAATAGCTTAAATTTTACTTTTTGTGGTTAACATAAAGTAAAGAGTGCCACTGATCTACAGCTTTGAAAATAACAAAATCATATACTTTTTCAAATGCTCAGTCAATTATAGGCTTAAAATGTGAAAAAGTTGTATTTTTGTTAAAAACTGTAAATAATTTGTTAATGCTTATCATAAAGTTATATATTCAAATGCCTTACAAGTATACTTATTTATAATAAATGTGAGGCAGTATACTTGAAGTTTCCTTTTTATACACCATCTATATAATGCAAACTTAAATGTTCAAATTCAGTCTGAAGAAGTGTTCAGTTTGTATATTTCCTACACTTACACGTAAATTGTATACTTGTTATACTTAATAAAATAAACTTCAAGTAAAGTACTTTAAGATAAAGGAAGAAACAGTATTACATTAATTATTCACTCACAAACCCACAAGAATGATCATTAAAAAAAAACATTTTTATTTGTTTTTTCAATTATGAGAATTAAAAAAAATTTTTTTTTTTAAGTTAATCATATATTAACCCCCATCAAATTGACTGGTCTGTTGTGGTATCTCTTTGAAATGTCAGCTTCAATCTGTAAAGACAACAGACAGACACAATAAATTACAAAAAAAACTTAATATAATCGACATGCCTTTGAATTGCCAAATGTACATCACAATATGAAATACTTCTTTTGGCTAGAGGTTAAGATTCTCAGTGTTGATGCTTTAATGCAGCCCTCTCATTTGGAAAGTACCAACACCAAAAAGTAATCCAATACCAGTTTCTGGAGTTCCCGGGTGCGTAGTGCCAGCAGGTCAACACAAGGTTCAAGTCTGGACTGCTCCTCTAAGGCTTCCTGCCTTTTCTCAACCATTGTGGAAGCTTTAAGCACCAGAATGTCTGCCTGCTTCAGCTTCTGTCTCAGCATATCTGACACACGTTCAACATATCTGAATATGCCAAACAAAGAGAGAAAATAAGAAGAACTTTTTTGGTTAAGTGTTCAAAATAAAAGCAAAAAAGTTCAGCAAAAACACAGAAGATTGAAAGATCTTAAAAGTACAGCTTAGCATTCACATTTACTTTCACATTAGAATACTTTACTTAGACCAAATTTGGGGCATGAAAAAAGAAAAATGACAGTGATGCAAAAGATTTCAAAGCTTTCAAAACACAAAAGGGAGTCATATACTGCGTTTGACTCAGTGTGTCCGGTTTGAACACGGGGAAGGAGACAGTAAACATCCAATTGTGGTTGCTATGACAACAGTTGGTTGAATCAAAGGCGTGTAGGAAATAATCTACCGGTGCACATGTCTGGCAAGGACAATAAAATACTGACAATCTCACCAAAGCAGTGAAATAAATTGATTTGGTAATTTATTTTTGATAATAAAAATGTTTATCATGAGATACACTTTGTATGACAAGCTATTATTAAAATTTAAAAAACGACATTCAATTGCATTATGCTAAATTTCACAGCTTATTAGTCTAATTACCAAGAATGCATCTTAATCATTTCAACTAACACAATTTTGGAAAATGTACTTCAGAAATTAAATGTCCATATACAATGATAAATTCTTTATTATTTTATATTATACTTCTTTTCAAAACAATGTAATTAAAAAAAAATAATCATAATAAAATAAGATACATAATGTTTCTGTGAGGTATAAAATAACAGTTATGTTCCACACTTTTATTAAGGACTTAAAAATCCCTAAAAAATAAACCTTACTCTTTAAATAATAAATAATTGTTCAATGCCACAACAGTTTTTTCTTAAAGGCCAATATTTGCTATATCCTCTGGTCTGTTGGCTTTTTCTTCCAGTTGCTGTAGACCAAGACAGTTTGAACGTGGTGTTGCATACCGAGGGGACGCCTGGATCATGAAGAGGTGCTGCATCCGGAGAGAAGTGAGTCGGCCAAGGAGGTCCTGCACCTCAGACAGCATCTCCTGGACGCGTTGGCGGGTCTGGTTTTGGATGACAGAGGGCGCCAACTGGAATTGGCTCATCGCCACCACATCAGCTTCTTCTCCCATCTCAACGATGCGCTGAGTAAGGAATGCCTCCAGCTGCAACAGCAGACAGAACAAGTCACTAGCAGGTGATGAACTCTACTTGTTTGACGATTATTCTCAGATTCATGCAAGCAATGAGCAGCCTTGTATGTGCATCACCTATTATTATCATGCTTGATAATCTAAAAATTAGAATTAAAACTCAGGTTGATGAAACGCTTCCATAATCTTGGCTTGAAAAAGACTCTAGTTGTCTGTGTAGATTCTAATTCCTTCAAGTTGGTTCCATTGTATTCAGAATTAAGAAAGCTTCTTGGAGAAATATTTGGAGATAAATCAAGCACAAATAAGTGTTCTTTACCAGCTACTTTACTTTAAACAATTTTTTGTCTTTCGCCTCACTTATCTTGCAGTCTTTTTTTATCAGACCTGGAGCATGTGTAAAAGAATTGCTTTGGATTTAACCTTTCCATTTCCTCCTCACAAGCTTGAACCCAAGTACATTCAGTTAACATTCTGTCAGACCACCAAAGTGCTGCAGCAACATCTGAAGTCTGTCCTTAAAGACCTGTTTCTCAATAGCTATCAGTAAACCAGCAATGTCCACAAACATGCCAATAATCAAACACGTCATCGATTAGGCAGTTTTGTTGCTGTGTTATTTTAATGAGACACTGCACAATTTGATTTTCAGGTTTAATTAGTGCCTTCTTCCTAACACCAGCTAAACTTCTGAAATCAATGTGTCTTTGGAATTATTATAGAACAATCTAATCTTTGCCTTCATTTGTTACCAACTCTCCAAGGATCTGTTTCCCTCTGTAATCCCTTTATAGAGCTGCTTCTGTCAGGCTGTTATTTGTTTCCCTATATTTGGTCTATTATCTTTACTTTAAAATCTAATTAAAGTTTTTTCAAAATGATCATATAAAGAAATCGATGAGCTTTCTTACATCCAGTTACTGTAAATTGTAGTCATGGCAACAAGAAACTGCCTTTATGATATGTCAGAGCTACTACCTCGGTTAAGACTAAATCAGGTTATGCATCTAGTTAGAGGTGAAGGCTCAAAGCTCCCTCATCTGAAGGTAGTTCATTTTTTTTCCAGGCTTGAGGCAGATTTAAAGTCTAATACTACCCCTCCTATCTCCTTCACTCTCTGTCCACAACTCCAGGCAGTGTATTTTAAAAACCACTAAACACCAAAATCATAGAATTAACTTATGAAACAGGATTGGCCACTTTGATTTTTTTTTTCTTAGGTTAAAACGATGCTGTGATCACATAACTTATTTTGTGACCGTCTTAATATAATTACAAAACATACTGGATACTTGACATTAAATATTTTAAAATGTACAATTCTCTAACATAAGCTTTTGAAATTGGATACTCTTCAAATAAAATCCATTTGATCAAATCATTTTTAAATAGAATTTATGATGTAGTCATCTGATTTGAGTACTTAGTTCCAGTTTTTTCTCTAATTTGTAGCTCAAAAGACAAAAATTGTTCCTTTTCATTCAATTTTTTTCATTTTCTAATGAACTACTGCTGCTCTCCAGACACCTTGTCCAAGAAAACAACACAGTTTTTTGGGGGCTAAAAACAGCATAATCATAGTTAAAAGACTGGATGATTGGAGTAGGACTTCAACCCCAACAGTCTCTTTTTATAAGAAGTACTAAAAAGTATAACCAAAACATGTTTTGTCTATAAGCATTACTTAATATTGCAGTGTTTGCTGAAATTTAGTTTTTGTGCAAACTGTTTGTTCATTTTTTTTGCTGCAACAGACTGAAGTCAATATTTTCCCTGGCATGAAAATGCTCATTCGTTTTTTTTCTCGCATTAGCCTGTAAATTGTTGTATTGATTGCTTGCAGGCCTTCACTTTCATAACTCAGTGGTTTGGTCACAGAGGCAACGAGTGAGGTGTGAGTCGCGTGGATCTGGGTGCCTGTTACCTCCATTAGCTCGTCAATGAACTGACTGCGTGACTGAGAGTTTTCCAGGACACCGAGCGCATCCTCTCCCCTAGCCACACCCTCGGGACCTAAAAGAAGACACACCCATTACTTGAGCCCAAACTGTTTGAATTGTGAGCATGGAACAAAATTTGCTTGGATGCATAGTAAGAGTTCTTCCATGGACGTACAGTCTGTCCCTGCGTCAACAATTTCAATTTCAATGGGAGCTGCCTCAGTATCCCCCCAGTCGATGGCACCTCCTGCTGCATCCTGATGAAGGAGACAGAAGAGCGGCTGCTCTATAGAAGCTTTTATCACAAACAGACATCAACATGGACAGAAAATAGATTTCACTCAGGTATCATTTATAACAGACCAGTGTTGAAGATAGCCCACCACAGTGATGTCTACATTACAAATAAACAATAACTCTAAAGTCAACTTCAGTTAAATATTCAGGTCTTAAAGCTGGTCCAAATTTCTAACACTGCATGTCTTTTACCTCAGTTCCCGGCTCCAAACTGATTCCCCAGTCAATCCCATCCTCAACAGTGATGCCTGCATCTACACCTGAGTTACCTTCTGCTTTCCCAAAGTTGCCCCAGTCAATCTACAGCAGATTAAAAAAAACAGGGTGCAGCAATGTGGTTCATTAAAACACATCAAACTTCTACACATCTAGTAATAAAGTAATGATGAGTGCATGAGAAAATCTTATATTTGAAAGAACTTTTAGAATTTTTAAAACTGTCGACCTTCTTCTAACTGTGGTTATGTGACATATACTTACAAACATAAAACTTTTAAAACATAAAATGAGGGAAAACTAAAGATATAGCACAGATTTTACAAATGATGTGATGTGTAAGGCTGGGTAAAAAGAAGAAAACAATTTTGAATTTAAAAAAAAACTCTTAATAATACATATATGAATTAACATTTCTTTAAAATACATGAATTTATTTTTTAATATAGAAAACTTTTTTCAGCTTTTTATCAATACAATCAGTAAAAATTTTATTCATAAAAATTCCACTTTTCTTCTGTTCAAATAACAAAAGATTTGAAAAATGTTTTTTTATTAAATAAAATAATAAACTGAACGAGGAAGTTGAGGATGTAAATTAAATTGCTTCAGTATTCTGGTAGCTCTAGTCGGGTGTTTAAAGTGATGCTATAGAGATGGTGAAACCAACCGCATCCTCTGAGAGGCTTTCAGGACACGTTTCCTCCACCACTGGCCTTTCCACGGATGAGGGAGTTTTCCCGGTTCTCCACTCATAAAACGTTGCGTTCCCTCTCTTTTGTGCAAACGTCAGCATGGGCAGGACGGGTTCAGACCTATGCAACATGGGATTTCATGAGAGCAAGCACACAGCCACTGTTGTGGTTTTACAATAGATAACTTGTTTTATTTTCATACTAATGGGACTAACCAGCTGAGGCTTAGTACTCAGCTTTACAGAATAGGACAGCTGCGCAGAAGCTACTTAATGTGTATTTTGAAAGGATTAAGTGCAGAAATGTGCCTTATGAATGCAGTTGCTTAATTTCACACTCACCAGTCGCACAAAAAGTTTGTGAAGGCAGCGTAAAGCTTAATCGTTTCCTCTAGCTTTGCTGCATCTTTGCCGACTTCCTCCAGAACTGCTGGTAAGTCCTTCACCAGAGCTTGAAGCTCTCGTGCTACACTGTCACCCTGTCGATGGAAATACAACCAAGAAACAGTCTTAACAGAATGACCTATCCAAATGGGTTTCTTCTTATATACTAGCGATTTATCTCAGACTTACGGCAATGCCGTACTGTTTGCAGGCAGCGTAGTAGCGCTCCCTCAGTTCTGCTGCAGAGCTCTGGTACTCCACCTCCCGCCTGCTGAGCTCCTGCTGGAGCTGCTGGGCTTTAGCCAGCTGCTTTTTCAGAGCTGGACCTTCATAGCTCACGTTACGAATCAGTAAGCTGGCCACCTCCGCTGCACAAAAAAAACAAACAGTCATTCTCCCATTTTCTCTCTGCCAGAGATTTAAATTCTGTCCAAGCTTCAGGTTTTTAGAACTTTTACCATCAACTCCAATCAATTTAGTTCAAACCGACTTTAGCGTTTCCAATTTTATATTACCATGACATCAATTATTTCTGATCACACGTACCCAAATAAACATTGTCTGCTTCATAAAGGGAAACAATTTCCTGCCAATCCTGAAACAACAAAAAAAGATTCATCCCTAAAATTTCCACACAACAAAATTACAAATAAAAAAAAAACAATTGAAGAAAAGATCATTTTAGCTTGTGTGACTCATCCCACCTTCATCCTCTGAGATGAGTATCGGCCAAAGATGTTCTTTGATGAAGCTTCAGTTCCTTTCAGGATCTCAATGATCCTCAAGCAGTGAAAGTAGTGAATGTCTGCAAACGTAAACAAACAAAACTGTGATTTTTAAACTACATCAAAATAATTCATTAAATTTGCTAGTTTGAAAAAAAGAAAAAAAGAAAGTGTTCAGGAACTTTAAATGATACCTCATGAATGTAAACATGACTGTTAAAATAAAAAAATATTATTTTCTCCTTGTAAATATGTTACATATACGAAAAAATGCAAGTAATTTAAAGAAACACCACAAATGTCTAAACTGAAAACCTAAACACTAAAAAATTAAGAAACTTTATAAATAAAATATTTAGATTTTATAATAAAAAAGGGTTTATTCCACAAAAGCCCACTATACAACAAAAAATTGACAGTAAAAAGTTTTATGCTAATTTCTTTTATATACATGCCTTTTGTTTGTCTTTTCCTTCTGTTTTTATGGACTATGAGTCTTTCTGGACCATGAACAGCTAAAAAGCATTTTTTTTTCTCCAAAAAATAAAACTATTTTGGTTTGAATCTAACAATCTATACTAGAACATTGCTAAGAAAATGGATTGCTGACTGAAAAGTCCTTGAAATGGCAAGTTGGTGTTTGCAAACCTGTGTTCTAATATATTATTACATTATTTTGTTGATTTATTTTGGTGAAATATTCAAACTATACATTTTATATGAGGTCAAAGCAAGAAAAATCTTCTTTTAAGAAGTCTTTTAACCATAGTTTCTGTCAACAGAAGAATCTGACTCCTGGGGTGAAAAATGAAATATTTATCATCAATATAATGAATATTTATCTCAAGTCCACGATGCCTTCAGGAGATAATAATCACATACTCACAAAACCTAGAAAAACTTTATGAAGAATTGAATTTAATTTCAGGTTCTTTGCATTTTCTATCATTTTGAAGTTTTTTTCTTTTCCTAATAATTGTTTTTTCTGACAAAAAAAGAGATGTATCATTGACCCTTTGACAGCAGCCACAGAAACTGAAAAAAAGATTTTATTTTTTTATAAGATTACGTAATGAATGTGATGTAGTCATTGAGGTCCAAGAAAATGAAAATATTTTTTATTTCTTAACACCAGGTTCATTACACTGCTGCAATAAGAAGATGTTATGTAACACAGTGGTTAACACACCTTTCAATTGACCCAACCCCCTCCTTGGATGTTTTTAGATCTAGGTTTTAAAGTCCCACTATCATCATCTTTTGATCTATTTTCAAAGAATTCCCAGTGGTAATTAATTAGTATAATGCCATTTTAATCTAAAATCAAAAGACCTGTGTGGTTTTCCCAGACATAGTTTCTGCAGAGTAGTATTAGAAATTCACTCCTCACTCTTGACTCTGTTTTCACTCTCTCTTGCTAGCTTACAGCCCCTAACACCCCCAACCTAACACCACTGGTGCAACAAAAATGGCGAGCAATATTGGAGTTATCCAGCCGTTTTGAGTCAGACTCCAGATAAGGCGGTGAAAATGAATACATATTTGGATCTATTTGTCTACCTGTGGATGCATCAGACTGGAGTGGGCAGGGAGCTTGTCGGTGTGCCGTAGTAGCCTCTACGTCACACCAAAGCTTTTTCTAGTTTTTTTTTTTTTTTTTTGTCTGCTCCTGATTCACAACAATTTGAATTCAGAAATTTAATTTTAAGCTTGTTTTTTTAAATATAAGTCCATCATGAGAAAATTATCTCAAGAACACATTACAACCACATTGTTTATGGGTGGGTCTTTGAACTGTTTGTCTGAGCTGGATGAAGCAGATCCATGATTTCATCATTTTTTAAAACCACTCCTCAAATAGCTATTCACAGACTGAGCTTATGAGCTGGAGTGGCAAGGTACCTACAGGATCCAGAGAGCAGCTGCTTGATCTCCTCGTTCTCCGGCATGTCTTGGATGGCAGCATTGATCTTCTCTCTGATGGTTTTCACTGCACTCTGCCATTTCACACTGCAGTGTCGCCGGTCGAGCAGCCAGTCTGCAACCATAAAGAATGATTTCATTCCCTGATCACAGAGAGACACGGTGGTTCAAGACCAGAGCATGTCAGGATGGTGTGGAATACGGAAACACTATGTTGCTCCTGTCTTACCCAACAGCTTGTTGGTTTGTATGTCGATGGGAAGATGTTGAATGTTCTGAAAAGAAAGAAAACAGCCAGAGTTGTGATATTATTTTACTTTTTCCTGCTTTAAAAGGATTGTCAAATAAAGGGAGAACCGCGACAATATTAATGACAAAAGCAAACAGTTTAACCTCCCAATTTTTCTCATTTGAAGCAGTTAAAACGCCGTTTCGTAAAAATTTATCTTCAATAGGTGAAGTCAGTTTAATAGCTAATGCTAGCTCCGGTTACCGCCGAGTAAAAAAAATCAACAAAAAACCCAACAAGGTGTCTTTAAACTCACCTCCATTGTGTTTTATCACTTCAATCCAACAGTACCTCCACCTTTTAAGCGCTGCATTGGTTAAAACATATCTATACTAATGTTTTTGCTGTGGCACTCCAGATATTACGGTTTGTGTCAGAGTACAGATATCACTTCTGTGTTTATGACACGTTGAGAATTACAACCAATGAGAAAGAGCAATGTTAGAACGCAAACTGAGTCTGACCAATCACGTTCGACTTTACTACTTGAAGGAGCTGATTGGAGATTTGATAATTTAGTGCAGTTATTAGACAACGCCAACAGAGGGCGCCATAAATCAAAACAGAAATTATGTGCAGTTCAAAAATTAGATTTCCTTTAACATTTTAAAACCAATTGCATGCCTCTTTTTTCATAGCCTTTGTGTTATATTTCTAAACTGCAGGGGTGGGGACCACGATTATTATAACCAAGCATGGCTATAATATGTATTATACTCATAGTCAAGTGTATAACTACAGATGAGATTGTAATATGTAACTGTATGTAAAACTAACACGTTAGAATAAACTATTAAAAAAAGAACCACACAATAAGTTCTTTTTAATGACTGTCTCCTAATATTTACAAAAAATATATTAACAAACAATTACTGTTTTTGAACTTAATGTAATGTAAAAAATGAACAGCCTCTTATTTTAATCTTTGTGTAATGTATAAATAATTTTGGACTCATTTGAGTTTTAATTTACAGTATGTTTTATCATGTTTGATTTTTGTAGAAAAAACTGCCCAATTATAATCATATCCATTGCTTTTTTATGCATTTCTGCTGCAGTATCATAGTTGTTTTATTCTTTTTTGAAATTGAGTATAATGTTAAAGTTTGAATTTGATTTAAAATGCTTTGCAGGACAAAAAAAAGACAAATTAGTTGCCTAAATAAGGACTCTTTTTATAAATATTTTTACTTTTTAGCATTTTTTTTTACATTATTTTAGGTTGCAAAGAAAGTTGTTTATGTACTGTTGCAAAGGCAGTAATAGGGTTAGGGTTAGAAAAATGTAGAAAAATCCCATCCGTGAAAAACAACCTTAAGAGGGCCCTTATTTGACAAATACTCTATATTTAGCTTTCATCAGCTGTTTTAACAGTTTTTACAGAAAAAAATGCTGACAAAACTGTCATGTATGGTGTTAAACTTTTTCATAATTAGATAATAAAGTTAACTCATGTGAAAAACTATGCTCTTCTTCTCTTCTTCTTCTTTTACCTGATACATGCGAGAACTGTAATACGGTATTTTTTAAATTTGCTTGCTCAGCATCTTCTGCTGGTGTGCCAAGGCATCTTTTACAATAAAGACAGTTTTTATCGATAATTTATCATTTATGAATACTGATCTTCAAACTCTTCCAGCTGCAACAACAGTATCTCACAGCCAGGTGACCTAATTTCAGATCATTTGAATAGGGACCAAACTTGCAAAGTAACCATCCAATCACAGTCTGTGATTTTGCAAAAGCTCATGCAAAACAGCGTTATTTCCTTTTGTTAACATCATCTTTGAGCCCCTGCGAAGCAGGAAACTCAAAGACAAAGGTGACTTTATACTGCAGCCACATCCACAAAGATGATAACACTTGTTTTTTTTTTAAATAAATTGATAAAAGGATTAAATTTGCCATTTATGACAGCACGCTTTAATCTTGGTCTTCTAACAGTCACATGGTGCGACATTTATTACTATCTGGGCGGGCTTTAGGTGTGTGTGCGTTTGACCAGGGTGTGTGCTTCAGTGAAACAGTGAGGGCAGAGGCTGAGGCAGAGTGATGCTGCACCTGTTCATGCTCACCTGAGGAAAAGAGAGAGACCTGCTTAAGCCAGCAAAGAGAAGAGGAAAGGACTCCAGGCATGGCACGACAGTTGAATATCTAAGAGGATTTCTTTCAGACAGTTCGTTATTACTAAGGTAAGAAAAAAAGTGTCTAATAAATGGATGATTTCTAACTTCATTGGAGTGTTTTGACTCCTGTAACAACTTTTATCAATATCAATGGGAATAGGATTTTAAGGGGGAAAAAAAAACAGCAGGTAAAATGTAAATAAATGAAGCTTGACTGCATTTAAATAAAAATGGATAGCTGAATATTTGTTTCTCAAATGTGTTTAATGTTTTATTTTTATTGTGACATTTTTAAAAGTGCCTATGATGTTTTATGCTTAAACACAGTAAATGTCGCATTGAAGTGCCATCATCAGGTTGTTGAAAAGTCAGCATGATAATTAAAATTCATTTTTTAAGACTCTTGCTGTCTCGCCTGCAAAAAAAAACAACAACTTTGAAACCTGGACTTTGAAGCCATAAAAACCAACATGTCTGGTGGTTTCCCAGAAATGCCCCCCAAACAAACAAAAACATGAGTATCAGACAGAAATGCAGAAAACAGCACAGAACACCTTTATTTTCTTGACTTTCTCCTTAACTCTTGGATCAACTGTGAGTCACAAGACTCACTCTTGTTGGCACAAGAGAAGGAGGAAACCTGAGAATCTGCCAAGGCTTCGGCTCCACTTTTAATGTGTGCCCTTGGAGCGTCCCCCCGATTACAGCGTGTCTGCAGGAAGGCTGCGCAGCTGCTTTGAAATTTCCTACAGTTTGCAGCAGTTTTCCTTTTTCTTGCTGTGATCTCTGAGGCTTTGCCAAGCGGCTCACCCACACAAGGCAGAACACATGGTAACTTATTAAAAAGACCTGCGGAGGGGCCTCCTTTGTGTCAACAGGAGTTTTTGTCTCAAAGGTCACATTGAAGTCAAAGAAAAAAGAAACATGCTTTCACATTGTGTTGGTATTATCCATTTCTCAACTGTGTGTGAAAGTTGGTCACGTTGTTCGGTTTGATGGAAAATTAACAAAAACTGTGCAGAAGTCGTTTAAATATTTTAAAAATGTTATTTTTTTTAGAAGAGCACATTTGCCAAAGTGGTGCAATCTAGATTAAAAGGGATTTTTATTCTGAAAAACAGGATAAAAATGGCAGAGAAACAGAAGTTCCACTAATTTGATGTGAGTAGGATGTGTTTGCCGCACACAGAAGCTCTTCCTGTTCCCTCAGTGTCAGAAGCATATGATCATGCGGCACACACAGGAAAACAAATCCTTAAAAATTACATTATTTTATTTCAATAAAGAATATTTAAAAAAAACTCTCTGATGCTAAGAGTTATTGAAATGAGATTCTGGTGTCAGTGAAGGAGACAGGAGATGTGTTTGCACAGGTGCCACATGATAAAAAATGACCACACCAAAGGAGAATTGTGTGTGTCTCTGCTTCCTGCCAAGCCCTCATAAAGAAGACACCGTGGCCTTTGTGAAACATATGAAGTTCAGTTTACATGCTACAATGATTTGAACATTGTCTGGTCAGGTTCAGGGCTTAGCTGGCATTCTGCCCTGCTTTCAAAAGTCTTGCAAATGCAGCAGCATTAAAAAATAAGTGGTCTTACAGTCTGCAAGGTAGATTAAAGGGCATGTTTATTATTTTATCTTAAGTTAAATACACTTCCTGAAGTAACAAAGAAATAGTTATTACAGGCTTTACTGAAAAACAGTTCAAGGATGCAGATGAAAAGCCCTTTTCACATCCATGATGTTTCAGAAGCTGTTTTCAGGAAGCAGAGTCCGCTTCATTGAATCCATGGCCGTCTTCCTCAGGGTGCGTCTATTTGAAACGTGTATTACAGTTTTGTCCTGCCCTCTTCCAAAGTTCAGTAAAAAAGCAGCAAGCTGGGTGGAGACAGAGATCTGGAAGCTTGATAAGTCTCCTCAGATGTAGATTTTTGATGTTATGACTCTTTCACTTATATTGATAAGCACATGATGAATCAAACATCCTTCAGCTCACCGAAGAATCAGCTCAGTAGCTTGGTGGTAACGTGTCTACCTTGAGACTGGGAGGTTGTGAGTTCAAATCCAGCTAAAGTGTGCTTGCAATTAAAATAAGGGTTCTTTACTACTGTTAATGTCACATGAACATCTTTTTATTTTGTCAAGCACTATGTCAAATAATTGACAGAAAATTCTTTTTATGGTAACATTAATGTTTTAAAACCCTTTTATGAAATCAAATGAATGCTATATAAATGGTACTATAATGATCCGTTGGGTTATTTGATGCCTTGTTACTCACAACAATATTAGTTTAAATTGCAAAAATATTGACACGAATGATCAAGAAAGAGCACCTAATTTCCCCACTGTCTCAGATTTGATCCACACATTTTGGACATGGCACAATTGTGTTCCGAAGAATTAATTATAAACAAATGTTGCATTCTTTCAATACAAAAAGTATTCATTTAAAAAACGAATAACCACAGATGAGTTATTCTCACCATGAAGTTTTAAAAATTAGCAAAAACTTTTCCCACTGAAAGTGTCTTTGAGACTTCATGGAGGCAACCATTATGAAATAAGCAGAAAAAGCCCTTCTACTGCCTCTAGTGGAATGACGATGAACTACAGGTTAGAAAACATGGATCAAATCAAACAACTGGGTTTTTATGGAAAGCTTGGATTATATTAATGAGATGGGCTCAAAAATGCACATATATATGATACAAATGGTTACATTTCATAATTAATAAAGAAAATTAAGGGTCCAATCAAACAAGTAGGCAATAGCTTGTTAGCAAAGGTGGATATTTAGCCAAACAGGAAGTCCTCTTTGTTGATCGTACAGCCATCAGCAGCTTGAAAACAATTCTTTTAGAAGACAAATTTGTCAACATTTTTGACATGTAACATTGCTTTGTGTAATTGCTGTCATGCTTCTTTAAAAATGGAAAAATATGCAATAAAATACTTATTCAACAAAATTCAATTTACTTTGTGGAGCAGTTGAAAATCATCAAAGCAGGACAATGCCTCGGCTTACAATGATCCATTTAGTACAGCATCTAAACAACGCTCTTTCTGTGTTGAACATGGGCAGATTTATGTCGGGCATTTTCCAAACAGCCTACCATAAACCTGTTTATGATCCATGAGCTCAGATTACCAAGTTAATAATTGTTTCACAAGGAAGTCATTTGTTTCAGAACTATGGTTACCAGGCAACAGAGGACCACAGAAGCCATTATGTACATGCATTCACTACATACAATGAAAGCAGCTGAAATCATATTAAAGAGACGGTCCGACAGGGTCCAATTACAATGTGACACTTAAAATAAAAAACTCTTTTGCTTTGTTGTTACGTAACTTGACTGGCGGCCTGCTGTAAGACAACAGCTTGTTTCCTGATCAGTGAGGAACTGTTTCATATCAGATCACAGAGGGGTATCGTATTCCGATTATCATTAATTTATCAGCCCGGCAGCAGAGTGTCTCGTGTTGTTCCTCATGTGGTGGCGTCTTTTAATCATGGCGATGTGCTCAGGTGAAAGCTCACGGTGGCTTTCTAAGAAGCAGTCTGCAGATCAAAGCTTTGTGCACACACTGGTGTTTGTTCTTTTCCATTGACAGATGAACATTGAGAGAATGAAGGTACATAAAAGACTCGTATTGAGCATTTGACTTGGATAAGCTCAAACACCCTACAGCAGAAATCCTGCAATAAATGCATTTAAGAGAGAGGTCCAAGTTTTGGTTCTTTCAAAGAGAGGCTTTTATTTTTACAGTTTCTCTATATTAGGCTGAAACTATGACTTTTTTTTTTTACATTTTTACTGATAAACTAATGAAGTTTATGTTAAATATATCATAAGATGAAGTAGACTTGAATTTCTTTCATTCATGTGTTAGTTTGGCTTTGTAAAGGGAGCAGCTATAGATGTTCCTCAGGAATTAACACTGGAACCACTTAAATATTTCTTTATTTACTCATTTTTCTGGAGAGATAATATCAGCTTTACTTTAATTGTTTTTGTTAGTCTGGAGACACTAATTTCATCGTATCATGGTTGGAGGTTGGTGGGTCTTCTTTACAGGTCTCGGGTTGCTTTTTTTTACTGTTCTGATTTCTTTATTGAACTGAAAACAGTCTAACTTTCATTTTTCACCACATTGGCCATCGTTTGATTGATGCGAATCTTTGTTTTTTAAAGAGCACCGAGGCAAAAAGTTGCAGCAAATGTTTGGAGAAACACTGCACTTTTATCTCAAAGAATGAGATCGGCTTTTGAAAAGGCAAATCAGTGCGAGCATGATAATACTTGGATAAAAAACAGTTTCAGTCATAAAGTTAATGTATTAGCATTATCTTTGCTGATTAGCTTTGATTGTTCTTGAGAAATTTTTCAAGTGTTGCTTTATTGGAACACCTCTTGTTGTTTCACTTAAGCCGGAAATTTCCTTGCACGAGGTAAAATGGGATTTGATGCAGCCTAGTAGACTTTATTTTGAAATGATCAGCGTTGCCATTGATGTGTAATTTGTGAAGTTAGTTATTTGTGTACCACCGCTGTCTGTGAGTCAAATCCTCCTTCAGATGTTGTCAAAACTTCTTGAAAGGTGAACTTTAAACTGAGATGTGGCCAACTTCGAATTAGTCAGACTATTCTCCTGACAAGTCAAGATACCTTTTTGATTTACGGCAGATAAAAACAAACGACATGTACTGGGTTTTAGAGTACCGTGTTTAACATTTGTTCTGGTTGACTTTGCAAAATAAAAAAAGAAATTATTAAAGTGTGGACACAACTAGATCATTCTACTATAGCGTATTATATTCTGCAAGCAAAACTCAAACATGTGACATTTTTGATGCATGTATGCTTTTTGTGTGGAAATATGTTAAACATCTTCATCAAAGTGACCAACAAATAATCAAATCTGGTCTATATTTAACAAGATAAAGAAGGAAAATAGTCCAAAGACAGTTAGTTAGCTTAGTCAGTTACATTGTTGGTTTAAAGAGTTAAATGCAAACAAATTCGGCAGTGGAGCAAAGCTGGACTCCTTAGTTGAACCTTCAGAATAAAAGTTCACTCTAGACTGTTTGCAGTGAATCCTAAATACAAAAGCAAGTTGAAGAGTAAGCTTCTTAATCTGCTGAATGAAAGAACATTTTATTTTCAGTGAAATGTTGACACCAGGTTCTGTTGCTCCAGATCTAAGTGTTGGTTCCTCTCTGCAGGTCAGTTCTCCTGTCTCTGCTGCTGTCATGGCTGACTCAAGCTGGTGGAAGCTGACCTTCTTGAGGAAGAAAAAGTCAGAACCCAAGGTTCTGTATGAGATTCCCGCAGAGTATGGCAGCAACAACGGAAACAAGGAGCATCCTGGTGCCGCTCCTGACAGCATGGACAGCCAGTTAAATGCCAGGCTGGAGAAGATCGTAGACAAATCTGCCTCCAAGGGCCGTCACGTTAAGGTCTCACACTCTGGTCGCTACAAGGAGAAGAAGAGGGTACGGGCCACGCTGGTGGAAAACCCAAATCTGGTTCCAGAGAAGGACACCAGTGATGAGAATCACAAAAAGAAGACTGACAAATAGCGATCAGCACATGCCTGATCATGGATGTGGAATTGGGAGTCACTTCTGAAAGCTTCTGAACACCCAAGCGTGTTACTGTGAAACACACCCACTGAAACCGTTGGACTCACACCTTAACAAACAAATCTTAGATGTCCACACATCAGGACTGGGACCAGTTCTGCTGATTTTAAAGTCTTAACAGTTTTCCTCTGCTTGGTCTGTATCTTCACAAATAAATACCATCATGAAGGAAAGTTCCAGGCTCAGCTTGTGAACCACAACACTGTCATTTCTTTTATCATGAACTTTGTTCAAAGAAAGCTTTGTTCTTTTGATGTTTTGCAAAGAGAAATTAAGGCGCCCCTTTTTTAAAGGATGTACTGTAACTTTTATTACAAATTTATGATCCAAGCAAATAAAATATTGATTTTAAACCTTGAGTCTGAGAAATGTTGATACGCGTTCCACTGAACTGTAAAGAAAATGGCCAAGGAAGTGTTAAACTGCAATTATTTCATGGTTTTGACAGATTTTAAACACCCCAAACAACAAAAGAAAAGCCTTCTTAGACCCTTTTCCTTCGACAGCTTTAGTTTAATAAGGCTCACACATCTATGTTACTTTAAGTAAGTGGCTCTCACTGAGGTCATTCTTTTGGGTTATCAGGTTGTTTGATATTTCACCTGAAACTTAGTTGGCATAGTGATCATAAACAAACACTGATATCAGACACTCGTGGATGAGCTTTCACAATGAAACATTCATGTCGTTTCCAAATGTCAGGTATCAAAAAAGTGTTTTACTGCAATGAAACAAAAAAGGAATTCCATTTTTTAAATGTTGTATTAGTTTAGGTTCCTTTAGTTGTCTTTGTGGTGCTGCTGTCCCCTGCTGGTCAAAAATGTACATACAGTTTCATAAATGTACTTTTTAAATATATATTCTAAAAACATTTATTTTTTAATTGCACAGGACAACAGTTGGCACAAATGCAAACATTATTTTCTTCCATTGTTTATGCAGTTATATTCCTTCTAGACAAAGAACTAGTCCACGTCCAGTTTAAGCCTCTTGACCATTAAGGAAACAAACTTTTCTTTACTTTCTTAAAACAAGACAAACATTATGACTGCATACATTTATTATTAGATTTCTAAAAATCATAATGTTTTTAAGGTAGTTCCCCTTTAATTTTACCAAATTGTCTTATTCCTTTTCTTTCTTTTTGCTAATAGAATCAAAAATATGTTTTAAAGTTCTTTGCAGATCATCAAAAAGAAGAAATTAACAGAAACATCTTGTAAAATAATCTGCCACACATCTAAATGCTTTTATTATGTTAATAAAGTGTTTCTTTGAGGGAATTCAATTGACTCTTTTTTATATTTATCAGAGTTTATAGGTCTGAAGCTGTAACACAATTATTAGAAGTGCTGTCAATTCTTTGTAACAACTATAAACGTAGATCACTTATCAAAACAGAAGACTTGGCAAAAGGTAAATTATGTTTTCTTTCCATAGAAGTACAATAAAGTAATAACTGCGTGGCGTTATCAGGGTTCAAACAGATCCGTTCTTTCCCATAGAAACTAACATTTTCCATTTTCCATACAGTTATTAAATGCTAAAATATAGTTCAACTTCCTGGAAAGTTATGGGGAATGACAGAGCTAAATTAAAAAAAAAAAAAAAAAAAATAGAGAAACTTTAGATATTAAGTAGTTGGAAGTTCAATCCCAAGTGCTGATCCTACAAGACCCAATTTGTGCTAAAGGTCAACAGAGCTTCAATAAACACTATTGGGCTGTCAATCATTACCTTACAGGAGCAGTTCACTTTTCTGTGCTGCTTAATGCATTTCCCTCCCATCAACATATAATGAAATAGGTTGAGCTGCACACAGTATAGCTCAGAGACTAGAAGGTGACTTTTGACATGTTGAGACACCAAAAACACGGTTCCGATTAAAGACAGCGTCAGCTGCACTTTTACATGTTGTTTCAAATGAGCTGTAAAACTTCTCTCGATCACATGGTGAATGAAACTTTGGTTGACGGTAGGTTGTCACGGAGCCAGCCGGTGGTACACCCAGCCTGCCTCCGCCTCGTGATGAAACTCCCCCAGTTTCTCTCCCTCCTTCATTCTAGTGAATACAATGCGGTCGTGAAGTCTATTGGTTTGACCTTGCCAGAACTCTATGAGGTAGGGCTTCACAAGGTAGCCGCCCCTGTTAGCACAAGACAGGAAATGAGCGGTTAAAAAGTATGGATGACAAGGGAAAGTAAACACTGAAATTATTTTATGTTAGACTTTTATTATTTAAAAGAAAAAACATTTTTGTGAAGTGCAAAATGACAACCATGTGATGTACCGCACTGTTTTAGAATTTTAAAAAAGCCTTTCATTTATAAATCAAGATTCTTCCAAAATGTGTGAATTGTTTGCATATCACAGTTCTTGATGTTACAGATTGTTTTAAGCTTGATTAAATGAAAACAGTATGTGACAAAAAAAAGAAAATAAAAAGGCATGTTTCAAGCTTTTATTGCTATGGCACAATAAGTTGATCACAATTCCACTGAGTTTTTTAAAACTCCAGACGGTCAAAAATAATTTGAAGGATGTAAGTTTCCCTTGTTTAATTACCCAATCCAATCATATTATGATTTAATTTCAAAGTGTTCCCAGTGGTCTTTTAATTATGATTATGCCATTTTGAACCAAAAACCTGTCATTTTCTAGGACATAGTTTCTGCAGAGCGGCAGGAGTTCATCTGAAAAAGACCACTGGAGGGAAGCAACCCCGCCCCTCTTGCCTTGGTCTTTGTTTAAGCAGAGCAGCCATCACAAATATAATCTTTTTCAAGTTGTATTTTTTTGTTTGCTCCTAATTTACAAGGATTTCAATAAAGAAATACTGCAATTGCAATGCAGCTTTAATCTTAATTTTGGTCAAAAGTTGGAAGTTCATTTATGGCCCCTTATACTTATAGATTTGAATACACAGCCTTGAAGTTTTTTGGCTAATAATTCAATCATTCATTTAATTTTCCAGCTGATCCTATATAAAAACTCGAAATCTAAAATGTATTATTTGTTACTATGTGTGCATTGTCAGGACACAACAGACATTTTTAAGTTTGCATTCAAAATCGAGTGAACGATGAACCTCAGATGCTTACCAGTAGTCAGGCATAGGAACCTCTTTGTCCTTGTACTTCTCCTCCAGTTCTGCATTTTTCTGCCGTAGATACTAAAAGCATTTGTGAGAAATGAGCGACGAGCGCTTATGAGCAGCATCCAGTGCAGAGCTGTGTGCGCACTCACGTCTCTGTTGGGCACAGGAGTGCTCTGACGGCTCACTACGGCTCCGATCTGGCTGCTCTTGGGTCGTGAATGGAAGTAATCACAGGAGCTCTGGAAGGGGATCCGCTCCACTGAGCCCTCAATTCGAATCTGCAAATCAATTTTAAATTATTATCTGATGGAAAAATAAATTGATATGTGGGGACATTTTCTGTTATACCTGTCTGTTAAGGGGCTCCCAATAGAAGACCAGGCAGGCATATGGATTACTCTCCTAAGGACATTAAAATGGTCAACATGAAAAAGATGTGCTTTAATTTAAAGCCTGTAAGTAACCAGCCAGAAAAATGATGTAAAATAATAACGATCTGCATTTTATGTGAAGAGAATTTTAAATGAGTTACTCTTCAAACTCAGGCAGAAGCGACTCTTACCAGTTCTGTACCCTTTCTGCTCTCATAGTTTGTAAAGAAACGGAAACCTTCATTGCTGTAACCTTTCAGGAGGACCATACGAGCTGATGGACGTCCATCCCTGAACAAACAGACGAAAGGCTGACGGTGAGGAAGTACGATGAATAAAGCTCGGTTCACTTACTTTGGTAATTTTGGTGGATTCTGGGATCATGACACGTTTCTCTGTGTTGTTTAGATGCTGGACCGTTTATGTTTGTGCTTTTAAAGAAATATTATGGGGGAAAATACGATAGAAAGTGGTTTGCAGGTAAAAAAATTGGTTTTTGAATCATCCCTTACACTGTAATAAAAATGTTGAAAATTACCAACAGGAGCAAAACTTTGAGGCATTTTAGGTTATTTATCTCCTTAAAGTGTTTTGACAAATGTCAGTTAATGTCGAACTACATCTAGGAGCTGAGAGCGCTGACTCATCTATTATATTATAAAGTTCCTTGGATCTCCTTTTATTTGATTTCTTCTTCCATCCTTCCATCTACTGCAAGAGGACACCAAAGTCTTCCCAGCTCAGATAAGATACAGCATCTCTCCGGCGTCTCCCACATTTGCCACAGGCTCTCCTGCTGGTTGTTCATGTTGCTGCTGGCTCTTCTCAGAGTGGAAGCAGCTCCTGGGCTTTGTCTTCCAGACTAAAAACAGTCTGCATTAGAATTCACTTCTGCTTCTTTTAAGCATGATCTTAGCTCACAGCCCACAGCTCATGGCCAACAGTGATAGGAAGAAAATAATCTGTTACATGTACAGAAAGCCTCGGCTCTCTTATTACCAAAATGGACCTTTATCTTTGACTCATCCTCCGAGGAAGTGACTCGTCCAGATTAGTTTCAAAGAAATGAGACTGGTTTTAAGGTTTGCTTCTCTGTGTGCAGAGGAAAGGGTGGAAGGAGTCGTGGGACAGCAGCTGCAGAGGACAGTGTAGCCTTGGCTCCGTTGCTGTGCTACAGACACATCGCCCACATGTTTCACAGACACATCGCCCACATGTTTCGTGCTGACCTGTGGGTCTTCTCCTCATTCTTAAAGGATTTTCAAGCTGATGCAAAATTGTTAAAATAGGGGGAACAATAAAGTCTCCCCCGTTTAATTCTTCACATTTTGACTTTGCATGTGATTGAAATCCATATAAAATGACTTACATCCAGTTCTTACCTGTCGGCAGTTGCGAGGCACATTGCATTTGCCTCTCCAATCTCAGGACACTTTGTGGCTTCATCAAACCAGTTTCCAAACTGTTTGATTGGGTCAAAAGACACGAGCTGACTCTCCTCAAAGCACTGTGGATCAAACATTCAATGCATTCATATATCCATGATTAAGTTTGTCATCTCAGGAAATAGTGTAGAACGGCTTAAAGAGACACATCTACTAAGTGTATATGCTCTGCAGCTTGGTCATTCTGCAGCTGCACGTGATGTTTGGACCGCTTCACAGAGAACCCTGCTTCTTACCTCTTCGTCTGCTTTGTACTTCTTCCTCATGTTACTCAAGTCCATGCTGGTTTCGCCTGTGGTGGATTTTCTGCTTAAATTCCCAGTAAATGTGTTTTGTTTCCACGCTGCCCGAGACGGGCTATTTTTTCCCAGCAGACTGAAATGATTTAATATTTTCACACTGAGTATGCGCCTCATGCTTGTCAGAAGGACTCTGACGTAATCGGCGTCTTACGCAAACGCGTTGCTTAAGGAACTGCACGGACTTTAAATTAAACCGCAGAGACATTTATACGGTTTAAATGTTCAGTTAGGGGACAATAAAAAAAGTGTTGATCCAATTTGGAGTTCAAAATAAAAAAATGTAATTCAATAGGTATTTAATGGAATTTACAAAAATCGCAACATTAATAAAGCATGTTTTCCCTACTATCTAGTGGCAGTGAACGCAACGCCTGAGAACACGTCACTTCCGTACGGGCTGAAGATGGCGGCGACCTTGTGTGCAAAACTGTTACCAAAACAGGGTAAATGATTACTGAAACTGGTTCAAAAAACATATAAACGCTTTTGAATTGATTCGATTTCTTTAATAAATATTACGTAAACAGTCAAAAGCGTGATTCCCGTCGTTAGATGTTGCTAGCTTAGCATCAGTGCTTCAGTTCCTCTCTGTTGCTTTCAGGATGGCTGCCTCTCTCAGTCAGTGTTCGCCATGGCTCCAAGGCGGTGACCCGCCACAGAAAGCCTCAACATATTCTCAAACAGAAGCTCCTGGCTGTCACAGAGTACATTCCCCCCAAGAGGGATGCTCCTCCCGGCGCCTACCCGTCCCAGATCAAACGCGAGCAGGAGGTAAGAGGAGACATCACCCTTCCTGGCAACCTTACTGCTCTGCTGTTTCCAAATCAGTGCTTTACGCACCAAACAATTGGTATGCATCTTTTCAATTGTATTTTATTTTCTATTTAAAACGTTGCCCTTTTGAAGTCTTTGAGCCTGTTAATATGGGAAGATCTGATAACTTCAATAATCAGATTTTTGTTGTTATATATGTGCTTCAAAAATCTGATAATCAACAAATAAAAACAGCCTGGGTTACATGCTGCAAAGCTTTAGGACTTTTGGACTGGTACACATTAATAACAAAATCAGATATGTTTTAAACATGTAAATGGGTTAATTCTAATTTTCTAAAATGAATCACCTGCCATTATAGGATAAATGGTACCAGAATATTGTGTTTATGTGAACAATTGCATAATCTGATAACCTCAGAAGTCAGATAACTGTCAGATTCATAGTATCATTGTCGAATGCTGATGGAAATGTTGTTAATTATTAAGAGATGAATAATATTTCTGTGACAGGAAGTCGGTCAAAAGTTTAGTTGCAGTAAGGTCATGGAACCTTTATCCACGGATGCTCTGTGTTAGATATAAATCCTCTGCAGGCGGATTTACCTCTCAATGCCCGGAAATCAGGAAATCTATATGACAGAATATGGAGAAAGGCTAAATATGTTTTTGGCGTAAAACTGAGCTGGTATGACAAAAAAATGAGTTTAAAGTTTAAACACACTTGTGACATAATACCTCAAATATTTTTGACCCTTTCATAAAGGTTTTCCTCCTTAATCTGGGTAACCTGTCATTTATTTGGCATTTTGGTAAAAGATCTCACTTTCTCTGACAAACTGTCTTAGTGACAACTCTGTCAGACAATGCTCCATGGTGAAAATACTTCCGAATCATTAGTGTATTATCTTTACTGCTGTCAGCTCTGCTTGATAGACACTGGACACTTTGTTGTGTTATTTATTGTATTTAAGTGCTATTTATTATCCTTTTGTTTTTATTTTATTATTATCAGTTATGGGATCAATTAAAGGTCTATCTACCAGAACCTAACATGGAATTGTTCTTTTTTATTTTTACTGTTTTTCTATTCAGTCGCCTTGTTTTTATGATGACCATTCTTGCAAAACTAAGTTCAGTCAAATGTTTTTTCTTTTTTTGTTAGTTTATATTTTTACAATTTTCTTCTTCTTATTTTTTTAAATTCTGATCCTTTTATTATTATATTTATTTATTTTAATTCTGATCCTGGGACCTGAAACAGCGTCACCATTGGGGGACCTTTCTGTGTGGAGTTTGCATGTTCTCCCCGTGCATGCGTGGGTTTTCTTGGGGGACTCTGGCTTCCTCCCACCGTCCAAAAAACATGCTTCATAGGTTAATTGGTGACTAAATTGTCCCTAGGTGTGAATGTGAGTGTGTATGGGTGTGTGACTGTGGCCCTGCGACAGACTGGCGACCTGACCAGGGTCTGATCCTACTGTAATTTTATTTTACTGTCCATTTTTCCTTTTTTATAACCACAGTTCTTCAGGCTTTTTACACATTCTCTTCTCTTTGTTACCATCAGTGTACCAAGCTGATGTTGCTCATTAAGGAGGATTTGAAGAAAGTCTTCCAAGATTCTAAAATGATCGCTGTGGTCCAGAACAACAATAGCAATGCAGAGGACATGCTGACTCTGAGGCACAGGCTCCACAAACACGGCATCAGTGTCAAGTTCTTCCCCAATCAGGTAAAACGGATCTTGCGCCCTGAATCAGTTCAATTTCTGTCTAACATTTCAAAATCTGATTTACTTAGACTCAACTTGATTGAATTAACATGTAAATTTTTCATATTTCTGTTATGAATCAAACTTTTTGTGGTTCTAAGATTTTTTTAAACATAATTAGGGATTTAAATTTAAAGTTGTATTTTTAATGAACAAAATCGTGAATTTTCACACCAAAATACAGACATTTCTCTAAAGTAAACTCAATCCAAGGATTTAACAAATCTGTATTGCCTGTTTAAAGTAGATCAGATGGAACTTCTTAAACCCAACTTTGCTTGAGTGTTTGCCTTTTAGTGAAAATTTTCTAAGCTGCTCAGTTTTGATGGTTTTTAATTTATCTTTACGTTATCAAACAGAAGGTGCTTACTTACTCTTTAGTGGAGTTGCCTGTTTGGGTTCATTTTTTAAACCTGTTTTCTCATTTTCATGTAAATTTCCTTTAGGTGATGCGTTTGTTCCTGCGCGACTCTATTTACAGCAGCATGGCTCCTTTGTTCATCGGTCCAACTGTTCTGTTTGTCAGCAAGGAGCCAAAGGTGCGAGAGATGCTGTCAACTCTCAGGGTCAGCCCACAGATGACTCTGTTAGGTAAGAAAGCTGATGTTCAATCATGTTAGTATGTCGAGAGACAGGACAGGACTCATCGTTGCCATCTGTCTACAGGAGCCTGCATAGACAACACACTGCTGAGTGTTCAAGGCGTCATGAACTACTCCAAACTGCCTTCGATGACGGTCGTGCAGGGCGAGTTAGTCAGTGGTCTGACGATGCTGACCTCACACACCGTCTCTGTGCTGCATCGCCCCCCGGGCCACCTGTCCGCCCTGCTTCAGCAGTACATCAAACAGCAGAGCCCGGAGACCGTTTCAGAAGCTAAAACGGAGTCAGCCACGTAGAACTTCACGGGAATATAAACTGTTAATACATCTGAGGACAAGGAGGTTCAGATGGACTTATTGAACACTTGGAACTTGTTTGATTTGTTACCAGAGAGACTTGAGGTGGGAAAGCATGAAGTGAAGCTGTGGAGCTGCTCCTGAATCATACAGTCTGTCTGCACCTTTCATTGCTGTCATTGCTGCTTTCAGAGCATCCTGATGGTGTCAACGATAACGCGGTTCAACAAAAAACATCTGATTCTTTTTTTTTATGTCTTTAAATAAACTATATGAACTCTGTCTGTGCAGACTCATCTTTTTGTTTTAGAATTATTTATTCTCATTTGTTATGGTTGATTAAATACAAAATCCTGCATTACAAATGCTAGCATGACACAATTCATTAAAGTCCCACTCCAATCATCTTTTGATCGATTTTCAAAGCGTTCCCAGTGGTATTTTAATTATGATTTTGGTGTTTTCAAGCAAAATAAAAAAAACGTGTCGTTTTCTAGGACATAGTTTCTGTAGAGCGGCAGGAGTACATGAGAAATTCACCTCTGAGTTGTGAACGGCACTCTTGGAGTGAGCCTTCCTTTGTTTCCCATCATCGTTTGGTCTGTACTCTCCTGCTAGCTTACAGCCCCTCACAACCTCAAACTAACATTAGCGGAACAACAAAAGGCACAAGCAATATCGGAGCTATCCAATTTCTGCTAAAGCTCCCAGTTTTTCCCTCAGATGACTGATCGGACAAAGAAAACAGAGGATTGTGGATGCATCGGAATGGAGCAGAGCAGGGATCTTGTGGCCCGCGTATGGTTGATTTTACTTGGCAACTACAGGCTTTTTCAAATGGCATTTTTTTACCTGTTCCTGATTCACAACAATTTGAATAAAGAAATACGTATTTTTTCGTATGTCCTCCATCAGAAAAATGCTATAAGAACATTTTAAAAACACAATTTTTATACAAGTGGGTCTTTAAATAATCCCAGCAAATAGAAAAATGTTAAAACATATCACAGGGATGATTAAAAAATATTTAACAAAAGTGGTCACTGATCCAAGGGATCAATCTGTAGATTAATCTGTAGATTACAGCACAGCAATCTGGGTCAATTAGTCTATTATGATTTTCATAGAAAGGCATTAGCGACGCTCAATATTCACGCCTGATAATTCTGCAGCCAAAAGTAAAAAAAAATAATGATTTATTAGTTTTAAATTCTTAAAATATGAAGAAAATTTTAGAAACATAATAACAGTTCTTATGGTAGGAAACATGGTATTGATTAATAGTTAAAATTTGTTGTGAAACTATAAAATAATGCAGAATTAGTGATAGCTCTTTTAAAATATTCAATTATTGCTTTTGATAGTTTTAAAATTCACTGTTTTATTCTAAATCTGTATATACTATGTTTGGATTTGATCTGTACAGTGAGAGGAGCCTCGTAGCTTTACCCCCCATCGACATCTCTTGTAGACAGTCTCTGTAATTCCAGCTAATACGGATAACGCTCAGGACACTGCCCACGGCGCGCAGCCGCGCCAGGATTTGGAGGCAGCCCGTGTGTCTTGCCGGCAGAGAGAGGGCACAACCTGTCAGATTATACTGTCAGATTTAGTGAATATAGCAAGTTTTTGGAGCGGTTTGTTTCAATGTCCACGGACAGGGGACGCGGGGTTTGGAGCGGAAGCGATGGTTTTTCAGAGATGTAGAATTGGCAGATGACATTTGTCTTGGATTAAGCAGAAAAAGGTGGTGAGGAGATGATGAGTGGATTTCAGGTAAAAGCTTTTTCTGTTTTTAAAGCATTTGATAACATTAAAGAAAGCATTTCTTTTCACATTAAACCTCAAAAGTGCTTAAATAACGTCGTTTATGTGCTTTCCTCATGCGTTTTGACGCAGTAAAAAGGTTTGAGTGAATAGGTTTAAAGTTCCCATATGTCTGCCTACTGTTATTTTGCATGCACTTGAGATTGGAATCTGCAATTTATCTTAAAAAATGCCATCAGAGGGTTTAAAATAAGTGGCTCACAGTGAAAGAAAACAACTAAAGTCAGTTTAACGTTAAAGCTTTTAACTTTGGAGTTCAGATAAGTCTGAATTATCATTCTAAAATCTCTTTTGCTGAATTAGTAATGTAGGAATAGGCCTAACTAGTGTTGCTTCATTTTCTAAAGAAGGAAGGGATTATAACAACATAATCTGTGCATCTTAACTCCACCCCCTGACATGCTGTCACCACCTTGGTTGTGTTTGGACACTATTTGAATATGCATCCATATGTGTGTAAGAGTGACCGTGCTCTCTTAAGCCAGAAATAATATTGGTGCCTAAAAATGGCTCTTTTAAAAACAAAACGTTTAGTTAAGTTTTATTGTAAAGATGGATCTTTTTACATAGGAATCTTTGGCAGAGTCTGTCTTTCTCATGTAAAATCCAAACTGGTCCTGTAAGTGTGTTCTCTGGGTTTCCTCTTGAGTAAGCAAGCTTAGAATCCTTCAAATCCCTTCATCCTGTTTCCACCACATCATGCTTTCATTACTGAGGTCAGTTACTCCCATCATCCCTTACTTACCCTTACATAACACCAAGAACACCAGAGCTGGTTTACATCTGCACATTTCACACACACATGTCAAGCACAAAACACTAAAACACACCAAATTGTTTGGTTTGACAAAAGAGCTCTACTCCAACATGGAGATTTTTAGACCTGTCACCAATCTAAACAGACAACTGTATTTCAAATAAATCTCTGAATTGTTGTTTGACCGAATTGAAGTGCAAATGCAATTTTCACAAACCTCCTTTTTGTTTTAATTTGTAAAAAAATATATGCAAACCATTTTGAAAGAACATTACAACTCATTACCCCATTAAAAGCACACTTTGACCAGGATCTTTCAAACGGCTAACGTTCAATTTCCAAATATTCCTGCGCTGTTTCATGTTGTGTGAGTTCTCACTGCTTTGAGATCAACTTACTTCATGTCCAAGTTGCTAAAAGTATCTTAAAACATTTTAAGTAAAACCAATTAAACAGAGGTTAATCCTCTCCTTACAGGCAGCGTTGGACATGGTGTCGCATCAGTGGATTAGCAAGACAGAGAACTGGCTAAAACCCACAAAAGTCACTCTCCGAGTCAGCCTTGGTGGTGTTTGCCATTGTTTTTATTGACACACACACTTTTTTTTCTATCTTTTTTTAATATTATTTTTTTATATAACATTTTGACATGAAATAACACAATTCTTGTTTATCAAAAAACGGAACTTTTTTTTTTTACGTCCCTTAATATTTGTTTTATGTGGTTTTTTAAAAGTATAATTGGTAAATATTCTGCTGAACTTAAAACTTTTTTTTTTTTTTTTTTAATTTCAGTTTGTTGTGTGTTGGGTTTTAGTGTCAGAAGGTGGCCTTTGGGGCCTCTGGAGCATGTTTTGCCCGGGGCATTAAAACTGGCAGATCTGGCAATGGTAACATCTTTTGCAATTTGTTTTATTTCTACTTTTGAAAAATTGTATTTACTTAAAACACAACACTCATAAATGTAATTTTTGTCAAACTCAATGTGTAAATCCAAGAAGAAAAGAAAAATCCAGTCATTCAACCATCAAAAAGTCTAAAAATTCTTTTGTGAGAGTGAAAAAACAACAAAATTGTTTTGGCTTTCCCCTTATGGCAAATAAATGTATTGAGTCATATAAGTAATAATAATACTATTAATATAATATCTGCATAACTCGGTAACTCTGCAAAACTCTGAATTAGTGAGTAATAAGTAATATTTTTACTGTCTTTTTTTCCCCCTTTTGTTTGATACTTGGAAAAAAAAAACAATAAACACATGCTACATTTTTATGACAGGAGTAAACAGAAAATGGGACAACATACAATCCATTCAAAAATGGGCAACAGTTCTGCTTAGATTCAAGTTAAAATACCTTTTTAGAAATTGACCTGAGCTGCCTGCTTCAAATGTGCATTCAAGTGAAGTTTCTCCTGAAGATTCTGCTCAGTATTGTAGCTGTAGAAGTTCTAGTTCTAGTTCTAGTTCTAGTTGCCCTATAGGTCAGTTTTTACCATTAATTTGATGTTTTCTTCATTTAAATTATTTCAGGAGTTGATCAATAGACCACACCCCTGATTGTGGATAGTTCTGAAATCCACTATTATTAAAAATGATAGACTGTGTGCATGAGACCCCTCTTTAAACCAAAGCTCAATGTTTACCCTGAATTAGAAATATAATACATTCTCAATGAAAGCTTTCCTTTTTTTTACAGTTTATGTCTAATTTCTCAGCCTTAGATCTCTCCTCCTTTCTAAATCAAACACAAAAAAATGTAAAGACTTGTGTGACTGATCCACCACAACACATTCTGTGTGAGAATATTTTTGACATTTAAAAAGTGTTTGAGAACTTGCTAGCGTAGTGGAAGAAGAAATAAATAGGTCAGTTGAGTGACCTAAAACTGCAGGACAGGGGTCAGCACGGTTTATGACATAAAGTGCCAAATCAAAATTTCTCCTTAACAACTGTGCCATCACCAACTATAATGCAAACTCTGTTGTTGTTCACCTTTGGCCTGTCCCACCTAACCCTAACCCACAGTGAATCCGCTTTCACTGATTTGCACAGGTGTTTAGGCAGAGAGTTTTACTCAAGATGCCCATCCTGACACAACCCCGTATACAGTCTACAGTCTACAGTCAACAGTACACAGGATACTGTATACAGTCACAGGGAGACACAGTTTGAAAGCAGCGTGAAGGATCTTGTCTGGGGACCCTCACTGGATTTTAGCTGATTGCACGCCCTGGGAACCACCCCAGCTCCGACACCCGCCAACTGGACTATCCAGCCACCTCTAACTAGAATGCAAACTTTAATACAAAGAAATACAGAAACATTTCCAATATATCTGAAGAAAAAAATTACAGCAGGTAAAATAGCTTTTTTGAACATATTTTGGCATTAACTCAAAAAATGCTTTAATAAATATTTTGCACAAAGAAACTGGGTCGAAGTTGAAACAGTATTGCAACTATGTTTGTGTAAAAACCAAAATACTGAATTTGTTGTATTTTATACCTACAGCAACAAGATTGGATACATCAGAACAAAATACCATCAGTATTTCTGAGAAACCTAACAACTGTTAATAAAAAAATAAAAATAAATGAAAAACAAGTTTATGCTTTTGGCTTATTTATCTTTTGCTACATTATGAGGGATGGCCTAAGTAACTTTATGTAAATTAGCTCTGTGATGATGATTTTACAGCATGTTAAATAAAATGTTTTGACTTTTTCATTAGTTTGTTAAGCATGGTAATATACATTTTCCGCAACTGGACTGTGTCATTCTTCATTTTCACGCCCTGTAAATGGAGTCGCGATCAGCTGTAATATTAATTTTTAAACTTGTTCACATTTCATATTGACATTTGGCAGAACAATGAAAAGTCTGGGTATGATCTGACCTTGTTTGGTTATTATTTCAACAATTCAATCAATCAATCAATCAATCAATCAATCAATCAATCAATCAATCAATCAATCAATCAATCAATCAATCAA
>BSAI01000012.1:6235037-6320265 GCA_036245035.1 Adrianichthys oophorus
CAATCAATCAATCAATCAATCAATCAATCAATCAATCAATCAATCAAAAACCAGCTGTGTACTGCAGTCATACACGTGTGCTTCACCTGCTTACCACTCATGAACACGCTTGAAACTTCACTTAAAATACATTTTTACTTCACTATTAGAAAAAAAGATTGTATAAAACAACTTTGATACTTCAGTTTTTTAAATTTGACATTTCAATCTGTCTCAGAATGATGACAACTTTCAGGCAGCTGACAAGCTTGAAGTTTTCAAAGTGTTTCAGCACATTCTTTATAACAAAACTCCCCAATTTGTTTCTGACTTCCAAAATAAATGATAAAATAGTTTCTTTACTGGCTTTTGAGTAAATAACCTGTCTAACCCGTGCTTTTTTTGGCCATTTATTTCCACATAGGAACCAGGGTATCATTTTTTCTCAGAATTGTTTAAGTTTCTTGCTGATTGTGGGTTCATTGTTTTCTCCTGACTCAAAAAGGTGTGGATGGGTGGCTGAAAGCTTTCTGTTTACATGTTTAAACATCACACATGGATTTGTGCACAGCTTTCCCTGCTCCTGCATCCCTGCCAGGGACTCACAGAGGCTGAGCGGCCTGATCTGTGTCATGCTGGGAGGTGGGATGGGGGGGTTGGTTCAGGAGCTTCTGCAGCCGACTGTTGAAAGAGAATGCTGAAGACGTTACACAAACCATGCTGTTCACTCTAAAGAACTTGAGTCAGAGGCTTTAATAAAGAAAGGTCATGTCTGTCCATGTTGATTATTTGTTTAAAATTCCACAGATTTCTTTCTACAGTTTTTAAATCATGCATTTGAATACAAAGAAAAGTAGAAATGGTGTAAACATGGTCCAATTTTCTGTTTTCTACTTCTCAACAGCTGCCAGTCACCACATGGAGCACTTTCTGAGGTCCATGCTCTGAAATGGACTCGAATGGAAGTTCTCTCAATCGCAGCCAGTCGCTGGCGAGTGGTCTGGAGAAGACTGCAGTGACGTGGAACAAGCCGGCCCTCTCCCAGAGCAGCAGCACTCTGTCATCTCGCCATTCCAGACAGGTAAACCACACATTGTCACAGTCTTGCTCTTCGTCAGTTTTAACGTTGATGCTTTTTTGGAATTTTAATATTACATTTCCCAATATAAATCCCCAATTTACTCCATCAAAAAAAAAAAAAAAAAATCAGAGCAACAAACAAAATGCTTTTTTGTGCAGTTAAAAACTCTGAAGACCCTATATTAGTGCACTTTAAAAATGTTTAAATAAAAAATAAAACCTCCCTAAAAAAGAAGGGTTTAATTTTTGACTACACATGAACAAAGCAGAACATTTCCTTCTTTATGTTTAGAGACAATAAACTTGTAACATTCTTGTTCTCCTCAAAATGTACAGATTTTGAAATGTACACAAATATAAGATTGAATTTTTAGATAATTCAGTTTTCTAAAAGACAGCTGATTTAAAATAAAAAAGAATATGGATTGACTCATAAAATGTTATCAACCATCTTTAACATTTCCTAGTGTTTTGTCAATTTATCAAAATTGAAAATGTGAATATCTTTTCAAGACCATAGGTTTAAATCTATTGTTAACGCATGTCACGCTAAACATTTAGTCAGGATCATCCTCCTTAAATAATAGTAAATAAATGTTTGTATTCGTTGAATCAATTTTATTTATAGAGATCTTTCAGAAACAAGTGTTTAATGTGCTAACTTTAAATGGTAAGACTGTTGAGAGTTTGTGCATGAAATGTGTATTTTTATACAATAATTACCACAGAAAATTCCACTTTTGGAGAGAAAACAAGTGAAAAATAAGGTCTCAACCGTGTGGTCGCTTTCATGAATCTCCATAGATGATCAAAGACTGGGAAGTGATTGATGATCTTCAAATAGAAATGCATGCAAGTGAAAGTCCCCAGGATGTGACCCCTCCTGGAATCTGTGAAGGATACCTTCTAAAGAGGAGAAAGTGGCCTCTTAAAGGGTGGCACAAGGTGGGAAGTCTTTGACTTCTGTCAGAAACAAAAACCCTTTTTTCCCACTGAATTTTCTCCTTTTAAAGGGAATGAATTTTTTTTTCAGAGATACTTTGTCTTGGATGGGGGAACCTTACGCTACTCCAAAAATCAACAAGATGTGAGTGACCTCTTAAAGAAACCAACTAGTCAATAAATCATGTTGGAAAAACTATTTCAGTTTGTACTTGTGACAAGTTCTGAAGATCTGTTCTTGATGAAATGCCAAATTTTGATTTTTGGATTTGATCTGTGCTGAGAAGGAATCAAAAACACCTGAAGCTCTTGTCTCTTAAAGGTATCTAAAGGACGTATCCAGGGTTCCCTGGATGTTAGTCTGGCAGTCATGACGGTCAACAAGAAAGCAAACCGGATTGACCTGGACACAGGCGACATTCTCTATCATATGAAGGTGAATGGTCATTTGTTTTTATAAATAATTTCTGCTTCCTCACAATAACTGGAGAATTGTTTCTTATATTCCTTTCAAAGGCAAAAAGCCCGGATCTCTTTTACATCTGGGTAACAAAGTTACAAGCCCATCGCTTCTTCAAGAAGAACGAGACAGCTCATGCTCACAGCGGCCTCATTCAGATGTTGTCCAGCCGGGGTGGGACAGGACAAGCCCAGAGAAACGGAGATCTGGTGACTGCAAATTACTCAAATATGAAAGCACCGTCTTTACAGTTGAGTAAATCAATCAGTGAGTTTAGCTGAATTTTTTATTTTCATCAGGGCGCCACAGGACTGTCGGATTCAGCTGGAGCATCTCGAGCGTTGCCCTCAACCAACACGGCGGTGAACACAAAAGTGTCCGCCTGGCTGCAGCAGAGCCATCATCCAGACACATGTGCTCAAGGTAACACTCACCTGCAGAGGAAAATAAATGATTATGAGCCACAACTGTGATCCTACAATTCCCACGGTTAACGCATATACAACACATTGTTATCATTTATTTCTGCTCCATGCCATCTTTAATGATATTTATCTGTTTAAAATGTTTGTATTAAGAGTACTATAGCAGTTCCTGCTAACCTCCAGAGCAGTAGGAATGCTCAGGAGGAGAATAAACCTCTTATGCTTGCTTGCAGAGCTGAACCGTTGTAATTTGGATCTCTCTGAGTTAAACCGCCTAATCCAGAGGCTTCAGAATCTGGAGCTGGGCCAGACTTTTACTAATGGAGAACTGCAGCGCATCATCAGCATACAGGTGTAACCACAGGAACAACAAAATGCATAATTTGTAGTTATAAAAGCCTTTTTTAAACTATAAAGTAAATTAAATATAAACATCTGCTTGTAAGTTGTGTGTAGAAACTCAAATTAATTGTTAATTAATTAATTGTTATTTTGGAACAGAATATCTCACTTGAGAAGCCAAAGAAGTCAAAGTCAGGAAAGATGTGGGGCCACTCACGCACGCTGTCCAGAGTGGAAGCCCTGGGAATGGTAAGAACAGCTTCTTTACATGCTTTATGCATTCATTTGACTCTTTACATGTGTAGGTTTATGCTTATTTAAAATGGTTTTTCATTGAATCCATACATGAAGTGTCTCTGGTCACTTAATTCATTAACATTTTGGAGCCTTTCTCTAATTTAATCCAAAGCCTATTCGTGGGATTACCAAATCGGTGAGTTACCATAGTGGGCATCTTGAGACGTGACTTAAGACTCGTCTTTAAGATCCTGAAGACATGACTTGAAATTGATCAGTAAAAGAAAATAAGCTTCTCTTTTTTTTACCATTCGCTGTTAAAAAAAACATTAGTTTTGGAGATTTACAGAAATAATGTTAGATTTTTTTTTTCTGTTTTTTCAAAATTAAAATGACTTGTTAAAATAGCAAAGGTATTTCATTTCTTAGCATTTATTCAGGTTTTTGAGGGTTAGTTTGACACATTTGCTCTTAGTTCAACATACTTTTCCCAACTAAAAGAAGCAACTGCGCGATATCTCTGCAGAAACATTCAAAAATTAAGTGAAATCACAGATCAGTCCAAAAAATTTGCTTGCTTATGAGAAGTTAGAACCCTTTGGCTTTAGATTAAACTCTCCAGGTTTTGTCTTAACTGCAAGTCAGGCTAGATAGGTGTTTGAGACCCTCACGTTCTGTAGTAGTGTTGTAAACCCACAAAGAAAAGACAGAAAGCACCGCGTGGGTTTCTGTCTACTCTGACTTGCAGGAAAAGCACAGGTGTAACTGAAAGCATGAAAAACATCAGCACAAAAATAACAAAATAGAATTTACCTGTGAAATTGGAATAATTCTTTTAAATTATACTTAAATGTAAAAGTATTTTTCATGTCAATTAGTTACACCTTTGTATGACAAACGTTTTTTTTCATATGCATTCCACAGTTCAGTTCCAGCAGCTCAGCATTCTCAGTGTAATGTTCTTCTGTGTGAGTGTTTGAATTTCATTATTGACACAATAAACAGAGAGTAGAGATGTACTCTAGACCAAGTCACTGAATTACTGACTTTGCTTATCATTAAAAATGGAAAAAGCTATCAAACCAAGATTTTTTAAAGTGAAGAAAACACACTGGTTTTCCTGATGGTAATACTTTTTAAGACAAGTTAAAGAAACGTAAAATGTAATTTTTTAAAGATGATTTGAAATTGATACAAATGACACAATGCCAGTTTACCCAGGAGCCACTGGGTGGCTTCTCATACAGAAAATCCTGAACCCATGGTGACATCAGGTTATCAGAAAAACATGAGAAATGTGTCCTGTGGTCCACTTGGTCTGTGGAATATCCAGAAAAAATGGTCTGGGTTCTTATGATACGCTAGTTTATATATATATATATATATATATATATATATATCCATTGATCAATTTATGGATACATTAGCATGTTCAGGGTTAGGTTTAGGTTTCAGGTTTTATTTTTGTTTCTGTTAGATTTTGTACTAAAGATCATCCTTATTTAATGTTTTTGACATAAAGACTGTGCACAAATATGTGTGCTGGTCTTTGAACTGTCAGATTACTTTCCCTCTAGAATGACTGTCCACATCCTGATGTTTATTACAACCAAAGTAGCTTCTTTTTCATATTTAATTTTATTGCATGAAGAGCACCGTACAAGCTGAAAGTTTGCATGTTGATCTTTTATCTCAAACAATCCTTGTTTCAGTGTCACGATGCTGCTCGCAGAATTGCACATTTGGCTTGCTTTTACTTTTTGCAGGAGAAGCTTCAAGTTTTAACTTAATAAAATAGTTGTGTGCTTTTCTGGTTCAACGTTGCATCATTTTTTCAATTAATAATAAAAAGAAAATATATATATATATATTAATTTTTACATTGAATTGTATTTTAAATTTAAAAAGTTAAGGATTTTAGATTGTTTTATGTTGTTATTTTTAATTTTATTATGGCAAAAGCTTTAATCTGAAACTTTGAGATTAAAGCTGTGAAACAGTTAAAGAAAAAAAAGCTGAAAAAGAAAGACACATAGTAAAACTGTTTCATTAATTCTTCAAATAATAATTTTTACTTTTATATTTTTCCTGCTCTAGTTCATGGGAATCTTTACTGTCAGTTTCTGACTTCATCCATCGCCCTGCTGGAAAAGTGATGAATACACAAAACAAACAATCAAAAATCAGACAAAAATATTAAAATGTCATTTCAGTTTGTTTGCATGAACATATGCATCAATATTTAGTGCTCTTCACAAGATGACACAATGTGGACACACCATGGAGAATCAATCTGAAAAAGAGCAGTGTTTCAGATTCCATGTTGTCTCCTTCCAGAGGAGCACTTGGGTCTGTTTCAGCTGATTAATAAAGAAATGTGTGTGATATTTATGCATTTGCAGCTTGCAGTGTTCCTTGCAACCTACACATTTGCTGCTTTTCCTTAGGCTGCTCATCAGTAGTGACTCCTGGACACAGAATGGCGGATGGGTGAAGGAAGTCAGCCCTGTTGTAACCTCTCTTGTTTACCTCACAGCTGTCCTCCAGCCACCTGAGCGGCTCCTCCCACCTCGGAGCATCAGTGCCCAGTATTCCGGACTACGTATCCTCTCAGCTGTCCACTCCCTCTGCCCTCTCACCTGAGGGCAAGAAAATCCAGCAGGACATCTGTGCCATTTCAAACCGAGGTCAGAAAAACAGACACACCTCTTGTCTTTTGTGAATTAACTCATGCACAAATTTTCAGATGCGAATCATTTTCTTTTGAGCATTATGGTGGACATGAGAACTGAAATAACTGGATGTAAACTGTACTTCCTTTGCTCTCTTAGTGCTGACTTCTCTGAAGTCAGTTCATGAAACGTTGTCCCTGGAAAGACAGAAGCTCCAGGAAGCCTGGGAAACCAGCAACGAGCACCGGTCAAATACACTAGCTGTGGTGAGAGAAATGCCACCTGGCTTTGCCACATTTAACTTTTTGATTTGTTAAGACTAACTTTTGTTTTTTCCTGCTCTCAATCATCAGCCTGCACTGTCCCACGGGCCACCCTCTGTGGCAGATTCTGCGGCGGAGTACTTTGATGCAAGTGATGACATTGTTTGGGGGAGTTCCTCTGAGGTTTCTGATGAATCTGGACTCAGTGATGGAAGCACCACCAACTCTGAACCGGAGGCGGGACACAGTGAGTGCCACAACCCATATTGTCCATGGTTGTCTCCACACAGAGACATCACTTGTTCTGTCCTGCAGCAGTCCTGGACTGCAGGACCAGATTGTTTTCACAAGTCTTCTTTCTTGTTACGCCTTTGAGTGAAAATTTGACCCAGCCACAGCTAGAACCTGGTGAAAATCAGTCAGGGAGAATGACCCCCCCCCCCCCCCACCCCCCCCATCCCCCCAAAAAAAGAATGATGACATCATAGCGAGAGAAACCATTTAAAAAAATGAATGCGGCAAAAATCTCTTCAAATTAATTCTATTTCAGAAATCACTAATGAAATCAATGTTAGGGAAATCCAAAGGAAATGTTGAAATTATGATTATATATATATATTATATTCATTCATTCATTTTCCAATCCGCTTTATCCCTTTCGGGGTCACGGGGTTGCCGGAGCCTAACCCGGCTACTCATGGGCGAAGGCAATATATTATATTATTATTATAATTATGGGATCGCACAGGACCTACAGTTTGGTGGTGATTTTGTGGCAAAGCGTAAAATTAGGTGATTTTCAAGAAAACATTTATTTCATTGCAAAATTTCACACACATGAATACAAACTCCTCCTGGGTATTTCAATCCATCGCCGCCCAGCACCTCGAGAATCATTGGAAAGCTTCTTAAATGTTGGAATTAGATTAACAAAAAACCTCAGATGCCAAGGAAGTCCAAAAGCTTACTTTCCCCAATTCTTCTTAAAATTAAGCACCCCCAAGCAACCATTCATTCATTTTCCAATCCGCCTTATCCCTTTCGGGGTCACGGGGTTGCCGGAGCCTAACCTGGCTACTCATGGGCGAAGGCAGGACTTGAACCGGGAACCTTCTTGCTGTGAGGCAGGAGCGCTAACCACTGCGCCACCGTGCAGCCCCCCCCAAGCAACCAAAAAATAAAATGGTTGCTATGAAGCTAAACCAATAGAAAAACCTCTATTTTGACAAACGTTTTGGCAGGTAGCGCCTGTGGGCCAAACAACACCGCTCGCAGCTTTAATTTATTATTATACTTTGTATCATTTTAATAGCAAAAGCAGGAAAAACTTGCATCCGTTTTTTTTTCACATAACAGTTCCTATAAATTCATTGAATTTAATGTAGCTACTCTGCTTTTGATTCTCTCAACACAAAAGGTGAGCGAAAAAGTTGACCAATTGAAAAAGTGAAATTTGCTTTACATGGAAAGGGAAACTTTTGTTATAAACATGCAAAAGAAACAGTTTTGGTATGAGCTACTGTGTCCACACCAGTAAAAGATAAAAACAATAATTACTATAATAATAATAATAAAAATACTGGAAACAAACTTTATCAAATCTGCCAGTAATGACACAGCAATTCACAGATGACCTTTTTTTTGGAAAGTTCTTCCTGCTTTGGCCAAATATGTCCTAATTAGTTTAGAAACATATTTATATATTTGAAAACTAACTGAACTTGAGCTATTTTGTCTCAAATTTTGTTCCAGAACCACTACCAAGTTTAAAGACTTTTCATTTTGCTTTTCATTATTCCAGCATTGTGATTCTTTTCTCCAACTCTGCAGCATCAGCAACTCGGAAGTACAGAGCAAGCATTTCCAGAGCTCCCAATAGTCTTGTTCCCAAGAGCACAGGACGCCGAACAACTCTGCCAGCGCACTGTCCTGACAACAGCCACGTGGGCCTCATGGCCATCCTCTACAACAACATAGGCAAGAGTTTTCAGCTTTATCACAACACATAACAGGTCTCCAACCGTGAAACCCTCTAAAGCTCAGCTGCTGGGTCTCCTCAGGTAAAGATCTGGCCCGAGTGTCCATGCCGGCGGCTCTCAACGAGCCGGTTAACCTGCTGCAGAGGCTGTGTGAAGAGCTGGAGTACAGTGAGCTGCTGGATACAGCCTGCAACACTCCAGACCCCTTCCAGAGGATGGTGGGATTTCCCCTAAATTTAGAAACTTTGTTCTGTTTTCACATTTTTCCTGATCAATATCTACTGTCCATGAACACACAACCATTTGTAATGCAGTTATCTTTAGTGTAGTGGTAAATAGTAGTTCATCTTGTGATTGAGTTCCAGCAGACGAAAAAAAAAAATCTGGAAAAGAAGCAGGATGAGAGAAAAAATTATAGGACAATAGCAATTTTTTTTAATCGATGGTGCAAACGTGTTTGTCCATTCCTAAAAATGGCATCTTTGGCATCAAATGAAAACATGGAAAGTAAACGATAAATAGGAAAAAATTGAAGCAAAAAGGTCCAAAAGCTGTTTTCTTTTCTTTTCACGAAGTCTTGCCTTATTGCAAAATATTGCATGAGCATTTGTGTTTTCGCAGGTTTACATTGCTGCATTTGCTATTTCTGGTTACTCCACTGCAACGTTTCGAAACCGTTACAAGCCCTTCAACCCGGTGTTGGGGGAAACCTACGAATGTATCCGAGAAGACCGAGGCTTTCAGTTCATCAGTGAGCAGGTGGGGTGATGTCTTCATGTCTTTTGGTGTCTGCTACCGCAGATATTCTCAAGCTTTTATGTAGAAATGACTCATTTAAAGTGGCCACAGCTCCATTTTTGCTATATTTTATTGGGTTTCCTTTTCCAAAACTGGATCAATGGAGTGCGTATATTTGAATGGAACCCCCCCCCCCCAAGCCAATCTAAAAATATCCAAGAAACAGACCTGAAACACGTGCCAAACAGGAAGCATGAGGAAAAGTACAGAAAAAAAGAAAAATTCTTGAAGTCTGAGGTTGTTCCCAACCACATCACCACTTTATTAGATTTAATAATCAGATTAAATTTTTTAAGTTTTCAAAATAAGATAGTAAAGCATGATAAACAGAACATGATAAAGTTTGATTTGATGTGAAATAAAACGATCAATATAACAAAACAACGTCACATTTGTTCGTACAATGTTCCACAAGGCTTTTCATTTACTAATTTCTGCATTTAAAAAATTTTCTGTTGGTATTTATTCTTAAATTGTGTCGCATTTTTCATTGATGTTGATACCCCCCCCCCCCCATGCTATTCCACAACCTCACCCCACAGACAGAAACGAACATGCTTATTTGAACAGACTTCTTACACAAGGCTTGTTTGATGTTCTGTTTTCTTTCTTAGGAATTATTCTCCTTCTCCTTCCTTAAACATTTTTGTGCGTTCTGTGGAAGCATGAATTGCATTGCATTTTTAGTACTATTTTTTCCATAACCTTTTGTAATTTTGATTTATAAACTAAAACGCTGTTGTGTTCATATTATTCTACTTTATGAATTATTCTAAAGGCTTGTTTTTGTTAAATGCATTGTGGCTGTTGGTTGCTTTTGATGGCGTTTCCACATTTCTGTGTAGTTAAAGAAAAGCAGTACGACCTGCTGCCAAAAATGACGTGAAAGTAGTTTGGAAAACAAGCAAAGACAGATTAATGTTCTCTAACATTATAACTAACCTGCTGACAGGTCTGTGAAGCTGTTTTTTTTTTTTACATTCTTGACATATTAGTAGTTTGTGAAGGCAAAGTCTCATGTCTCTCAACATGGAGCTAATGTCTTTTGAAAACAAAATTGAGAAGCACAGAACCAAAGACTGCTTATGGCATTATTGTAGCCTGAAGATTGTGAAAGTTTAGATCAGGGGTCTGCAACCTTAAAGAGCCATTCAGGTTGATTTATCCCCGACCAAAACCCAATGGAGCCACAAAGTCTCACCTCACCCCTGATCCATATCAGGCATTCATTTTTATCTGTTATTGTTACTATTATGACAAATATAAATGAACTTTTGTTTTTTGAAAATATAAAACATAAACATAGGAAGAAATTACCCTTTTTAAAAAATATGAAATAGTTTAAAACTTTTATCAGAAGTTCGTGTGACTTCCTTTTTTCAAAATAAAAGACATCCTATGTCCTGGATCAACTCAATGCAGCAAATGTAGTTGTATAGTCATGTCAGCAGTGATTAAAGAAAAAAAGGCTTTTTTTTACTGTTTGTGGTGCATCTCAACCAGAAAATTGTAAATCTAGGAAGCTAAAATTAAATCAGAGCTAATTAAATGAGCCATACTGTATTTTAACCTATAAAACGTCCTTAAAATTGAATTTGAATTTGTTAAAAAATAGAAAATCTGCCAAATTATCTGGTGCACTTTAACTTTGCTAGTGCTTAATGACCTCCAATTGATACATGATACTCAAAAATCTATCAAAAATGTTATTTAATTCAACCCTGTCCTTCAACGGTTTGTGAATGAGTTGAATAAAATTGAGTTGACTTTACTTACCTTTTACTTTATGTTTACTGTTTCAAATTCAAATGTTTCATTTATGAGCCACAGAGACACATGTAGTTCTGGAGCCTCATGCTGCAGGCCCCTGCTTCAGATTCTTAAAACAAATGGAAGAGTAAAGTTTTGTTTCCTCAGCTAATCAATAATGTTTTTAGCTCGCTGAATCACCTAAATGATTATTTCACATTTTATTTTGCATCTTCTCCCGAGAGTTGTACAGAGTTTGGTGGTCACTATTTGTATTATTTCCTTGTTTGTGGATCATTTTGAGCTGTACTATGCAGCTAAAGTCAAGTTAAGCACAAATCTACCTTTTCTAGCACACCACTTTGAGCCTTTTCTTAATGTTTCATCAGGTCTGCCACCACCCTCCCATCTCAGCCTGTCATGGGCAATCAGAGAACTTCACCTTCTGGCAAGGTGAGGCTGCTGTTATTAAAGTGAAACTGCTGTTTAAAAATAACATTTCAAAATGCTGATGCTGCCTTCAACCTCTTCTGACATTTCTTTTCAGATCAAAGATGGAAAAACAAATTCTGGGGGAAATCACTGGAGATTTTGCCAACAGGAAAGGTTAATGTGACATTGCCAAAGTAAGACCTTCTGCTTAAAGCTTGTGAGGTGCTAAATCAGTGCAGTTTTTTCCTACAGCTTCAGGGCGCTATCTACTGGAGTTACGTCATGACAGCATTGTATAAACTTGTCTTGTAGGCATTTCTTGTTTAATTAAATGGCCTGTCGGTCTGGATTAGTTGGCATTTTTGCTTTTATGATTGAAAATGAGCAAAAATAGCAAATAATTTAATGCAGAAAGAGGGAAATAAAAGTTTTGTCAACAAAACACACACACAAAGAATTTGGCTTAGCTACTGCAGGACAGCCTTTAAGCTCTTTGCTGACTGATTGTTTTGGCAGGTATGGGGATCACTATGAGTGGAACAAAGTTGTGACCTGCATCCACAATGTGCTGAGTCAGCAGCGATATCTGGAGCACTACGGAGAGGTGACCATCCAAAACCTCAAAAACAGCATCTGCTCCTGCAAGATCACATTTGTCAAGGTGACTGAAAGTTTTGTCTGCTGTCACATCGGTCTCCCGTCTGACGAAGTGCTTACCATCGCCTGGTGTTTTGTTTGAAGTCTCGTTACTGGGGTTCGGACACCAACAAGAATGAGGTGCAGGGGACGGTGCTCGACCAAAGCGGTAATGTCATCCACCGGTTTGGAGGACCTTGGCATGAAGGAATCTTCTGTGACACTCTTCCAACTCCAAAATGTGTTTGGAAGCCGAGTGAGTTTTGTCTTTTAATTCACTGATAACTGACCGAGACATTCAAGTTTGAAATGGTAAAAGTCCACAAACCTATGCAGACTATCTGTAAAAGACTGAAGTGAAATTACTGAATGCTGCTTTTGCTAAAACCTCAAATTGATCCGTATAAAACCAAGAGTCACATTGTTGGAGCAGCTTACCTGAGAGGCTTTTGTTTCTGACAGATCCGCAGCCTAAGGATTATTTACTGTATTATGGCTTCTCCACTTTTGCCATGGAGTTGAATGAACTCACCCCAGACATGAAGCCTCTCCTGCCTCCGACTGACACCCGCCTGCGCCCAGACCAAAGGTTAAACATTCCCATCAATTTAAATCTTTTGTACAATGCAAAACCAATAGTTGATAGATGGTTAGTAAACACAGTAAAACTTCCCGGAACTTTCAGAATGCTGGAGGAGGGAAAAGTAGCCGAAGCAGACAAGATGAAAGATGACATAGAGGAAAAGCAGCGGGAACGGAGGAAGGAGCTCTCCAAAAGAGGGGAAGAGCATGCCCCTCGTTTTTTCAAGTAAGTTATTATCACTTAAAGACCGATGAAAGTCTGATGAAAACCATGCAAAACCATGTTTTTAACATGTTCTTTTGGCATTTCTTTCATGATGGAAGACACAAGATATATTTCTGAGTATTTTATTTCAAATGGTTGTGAATCAGGAGCAGATGAAAGAAATGCCGTTGGAAAAAGAATGTATTTGTTAAATAGAAAATACACTGTGTGGACCACAGTCTCACTGCTCCGCTCCATTCCGATGCATCCACAGACAAATAGATCCATGAACGCCTTCATTCTTCTCGTTTGAGCTGGTATCTGGCTCAGAACTGTATTGCTGGATAGCTCCAACATTCCTCGCCATTTTTGTCGCACCAGTAATGTTAGCATGGGGATGTGAGGGACTGTAAGCTAGCCGGAGAGCGTGTAAACAGAAAGCTCTCAGTTGTAGGAGAGGGAAAGGGGCTGGGTTGCTCCATGCCAGTGCTCCCGCCCACAACTCAGAGGTGAATTATTGGTGAACTACTGCCGGTTTGCAAACATTGTCCCAGAAAACAACACAGGTTTTTGAACTGGACTAAAATCGCCATAATAACAACTGAAAGACCACTGGAAAGGCTTTGAACTTAGCTCAAAAGTTGATGGGAGTAATATATTTGTGCCTTTGAGCCACATCAGCATCACAAAGTTATTCTTTTGACTTCATTTACCCCTTCGTCAACCAGTAAAATCAACTGACAGAATTTAAGAAAATTAAGCCACAAAAAGTCTCTTATTTTGAAACTTTCCCTCTCTTTGACATTTTCCTGCATAAACACGTTAGACATTGGCGTGAAACATTGTGCAAGTTTATATTTCTCTGTTTCTTTTCCTCAGGAAAGCCAAAGACTCCTCTGGACAGGACGTGTGGTTGACGAACGGCACATATTGGGAGCTCAGAGAGAATCCCGGTTTTGCAAACCTTGATAATGTGACTCTGTGGTGAAAAGACTCTGGCAGAACCTCATCAAAGAGGGGTAAAAAGTGAAACGAGTCAGAGGCTGAAACTTGAGACAGCATGCATGATCCGCTCCATCACAGAGTGAAGACTGTGCTTCTCATCTCACTCCATCTGTAGACCCATGACTGGCTCATGGGGAACCACTGCCATGACATATGGGGATGGTGAAGACATGTAGGGCAAATTTAAACTTTTCTAATTAATCTCAAGCCTAAGTCAGATAGTTTGTGGAAAATGCATGTAAAACAAAAAGAAAAAAAAGTGATTTGGCTTGTTTAACTGCAAAACATTGGAACATTTTTCCAACATTTTAGTCCTATCACCCTGTAAGCACAAAGCAACAGCTTAGTAGTCGAAACTGTTATTCTTTCTTCACCTTGAACTTTAGTTTGAAACGTTGAAAAGGATCAACATTTGCACCTTCACAAAGAGAAAATAAATTTTTAAAATAACTTTTATTATTTATTTGCATCTTCCACCATGCTCTACTATGCTTCAAATATGGGACTGCGTTGCTTTTTTTTTTTTTTAGATATATTATGATAATTCATTCTATTTTATTTTCTTGTGAACTTCAGATTTCACGCTGAAACCGATAAAGCTGCATTTCTGTCAGGTTTGTATAGGGAAACCTAATCATTTCATATATAAATCTTCAGGTAAATCCAATCCCCTTGTGTTTACAGAAAATTCACTGCAGCCCATGAGAATGAAGGTTACCTGAATGTGTATTGCAGCAGTTTATCTCATAATGATGCTCTGTAACACCTGGATTTATTAAAGATGACACCACTCAACAAGACTGATGCATCATTTAGATCATCATGCAGGCACTGGACTGACAATCTGCTTCTCTGCTTCAGATTAGCCAGAGTAAAAGTGAAAAAAAAAATGCAACGTATTAGCAGTAATTATACATTACTAAATAAATGCGCAGGTACACTTTTGGTCACTCTACCCACAGCACTAATTCATCCTTGATTGGGACTGTACCATTAAATCATAAATGCTCATCCATATCTAATGATTTTTTGGGCTGAACTGATGCATAAATCAGTGGAAATGAACACATTTTGACCTGATTAAAAGAAACTACTTATATTTCACTTTTAAACTTTTCTGTGTTCGAATTTTTTATGTCAGAAAAGGAAAGCGAAAGGAAGGTCATCTAGTACCATGATTAATTTTTTTTACAGGAGAGCAAATCTACAAAAATAATTTCTGGGGAATTTTAGGGAATTTTAACTTTTTTGATTAAAAACTACTAAAAAACGTTGACATTCTTATTGGTAATCATGGATCTTGTGTCCAAAAAGAGGTAGATTTCTAGCGTTGTTATCAGGCTTTAGCTCAAGGTCATGGACGCTGAAATGTGTAAAAAATGTGTAAAAGGAAAAACTCTCCTTCTACACAACAGCACAACATACGGCAACTTTTACCACAGCAGCAATGAATGGAAGTGCTGCAGTTCAATAAAGAAAAATATGTTTTATTAAAAAAAAGTAAGTATTTAATTGTTTAGCACTATTTTAATCTTTATAGATTTCGTCTTTATATGTATGTATTTTGAAAAAACAGACTGTGAGTCCAAACCCACAACGTGAGCGCCCAGCAGGTCACCTACAGACTTTGCTGCTTTGTGCCGACTATTGTTGTCGTTAATAACTCACAAACAAAAACATTATGCATACTGATCAATATTTGATACTTCCTCAACTTTTTACTGTGCAATGTTTGTAGATAAAGTAAATCGATGCTTTAAAGAAAGGCAAGTGTTCTCAAAAAAGTTCAGAGATCAGAATTGACTTTTGTTCAAATAAAATTACATTTGTGTAATGTAAAAAAAAACCTGACACATGACTACACTTTCAATTATTATCAGTGCTTTATTTCTGTGAGAGAATAATCATTAACTGAGCTGAAACTTTTTAAATAAAAGAATAACTGTTTTACTTTCAAAAACGCATTTTTTTCCCAGAGAAATGTTTGACTAGTAGAATTGTATTTTGGCTCTAGACTTTGGATACTACTTTAGATACACTACTTTAAACAAATAATAATAGTTTTTTTTTCTAATGAATGACATAAAAGTAAACTATTTTCTACCTGAAATGTAACCATCAACAACACATGCAAGATATTAGACAAAACAATAAAGCATGCACTATGCCATCCTATATGTAATAAATAAAGTTTGTAGTTTTTCTGTAAAACACTTATGTTGCTTTTCAGGATGAAGGATTTAGTCCTTAGTACAACAATGGATTATACAAAAGTGGTACATCTGTTCCTTCATCTGTGAAACCTCTTCTCTTTCAAAGTAGTAAAGAAGGCATTAAGAGATTTCTCTTTTCCTTCAAAAATCAATTTTCACTGGAACATAAACTGCAATAGCAAAGGTGTCCAGCAGGGGTCCTTCCTGAGGTGCAGGTCTGAACTTTTTCTTTTTTTTTCCTCTGTTGTGAAATCCTTTGCCTCATTTGGCCAGATGTAAAGCCTGATGTCAAGTTTTATCACACGTAAGGCAGTTTGCTGGCTATAAAGAAAAAGGTTCAATTTTAAATAACCAATATTGAGTCATTGCACATAATAATAAATATAGATTTAAAAAAAAAACGTTCAGCAGCAAACATCACCTGAAATAGTTAAGTCCTAAAAAAATTTCAACTATTATTCTTTGAAATTGAACAGCAAGAATCTAAAGTTGAACAATGTTAACAGAGGAACGTCCCAATATTGTTTTTAGCACTTATTTTGGTGAATTTTTTCCCATTAAAATTGTAGTCATTATAACAAAATAACACATAAAAAATAATACGCAATCTGCACCCCAATTAACAAGAATGACACTTTCCTTTATTGTTTAACAATAAAAAACCCAACTAAAAAAGCTTCACATTTCCTCCTGTAGCCCTCTGTTACAGTCCTAATTAAAATTGAAAACGTTTTTACCAAGTACCAGGTCTTTGTGAAGCAATAAAGATATTTGAGCTTTATTGTGATTTAAGATTTAAGTCCATACTTATGTACATACTCTGAAGAGTACATAATCTTAAAAAAAAACCAAAGCATTTATTAATTTGCTGGAGCATTCAGAAAATATTATTTCACCATTATTGTTCATTTTCTTAATGTTTCTAATGTGCTGTAACAGATTAACAGATTTATTTATTTCATTAATTATCATAATCATCTTATTTAGTGAGCTTAGTAAGTAATTATGCATAAAAGAATGTGTTATGGCTACAAAATTTCAGTTAAAAAAATACAAAACCAATTTGCTTTAAGGATAACGTCTAAAGCATTAATACAATTCAGCAAATTCATTTTTAATGATGGCTGCTTTGGTGGGCCTGTGTGATGTTTTTACAACATATGATCATTTGTTTTAATAAAATCATCAAATATTTAATCTGATCTTTACATAAAGCTAATTAAATCCCACAACAAGCTAGTTTTAAACATCTCAAGTAGAAAGTTTCAGGATTTAATGAAAGTGCAAAAGAAAAAAAAAAAACTCCAAATCGTGAGTCATTTTACGTCTGTCTCTGTAAAAAATAAATTAGCCTTGCTTGACACAGAGAGCCATGTGTTGCCCCCAGTGTTGTCCATGTCCATTAGCACACCCGGTGGGGAATGCAGCCCAGACCTGTGATCAGCCGCGACTTTAGCCTCACTCTTTATTTTTGTCACCAGACTTGGGTCGAGCTTCTGTCAACCAGTGTCACCACATGATAGATCCACAGAGCGAGGGGAAATACAGTGTCTGTCGGGTCATGTTGTGCTTCCTGTTTACCGTGCACTGCAAGTGTCAGTGCCATGTCCCCTACCCACAAGTGAGTCTCCTAATGCTCAGTCCAGCTGCAGGTCCAGTGTTTCCTTCACATATAGTGTTGGGAGTGACGCATTACAAAAGTAATGAGCAAAGAAAAAATGTATTTTGGAATAAACTTCTGTATTTTAGCTGCAGTTGTTTTGCTTTTCAATGTATTATTTATTTAATTTACTAAAGCTATAAGTTAAATTACTTTTTCTGCTGCAATGAAGCAGTTTCAGGCTTAACTAACGATTTTTTTAGTAATATTTTACACATTACATGTTCAACAGCTCTTTTGTGACACAGAATACCCACTCAAATTGTTTGAAGCAGAGAAAGCATGAGCATTAAAAGATGAAAATATTTTCCACCACTTCTGTTAAGTAACATGATTTTTTTTTGTCTTTCTAAACCACAAATAGGATGAAGGTTCACAAACTGTTCTACAAACAGTACTTTCTCTAAAGTGATAATGTTTATTTTTGGTAGTCATTCCTGCACCGTATCATCCTCCATGGGAAATACTCTGGGGTGTATTCATCACTTCAAATGTTTTACATCTGCAGATTTTATACAGAAAGTAACAGGACTCATGTAATCTATTACCATCTTGAGAAAGTAATATTGTAAATTATGAGACTACTTCCATCCATGTATTCATTTTCTTAACCCGCTTAATCCCTTTCAATGACAATGGGTTGCTGGAGCCTATCCCAGCTACTGTTGGGGGAAGGAAGGGTACACCCTGAACAGATCTCCAGTCTGTTGGTGGACATAAAATGTAATTTGTCATGTAAATTGGAACTATTTTTGCTCAAAACTGATTGTGGATTTTTGTGATGTTCTTTTGTTTTTTGTCATGTTCTGTTGCGTCAGTCACATGGGTTTGCCTTTGTTGTCATCCACAGCTGTCTGGATTTGTATCAATCACCCCCACTGTATTTAAGTGTCTGGTTTTCAGTTCCTCACATCTTCTTCGTTTGTCACATTCTTTTGTTGCCTTAGTTTCTGTTTAAGTGTTTAAGTTTATTTATCAAATGATTATGTTTCTGCCAAACTGGATATATTCCTGACATAGGTCAGGAGCCATATATTCCTGACAGATATCAGTGGTTTGGGGATAATTGCAAGAATTCATACAAACTTGTTTAACTTCCTCTATTCAGTCGTTTTTTTACTTTCCATCCATTTTCTTAACCCGCTGAATCCCTGTCGGGGTCATGGGATTGCTGGAGCCTATCCCAGCAACTGATGGGTGACGGAGAAGCACAGCCTGAACAGCTTGCCAGTCTGTCGCAGGGCACTTTATTTTCATATAGCTCAGGGGTCCATAACCGTTAACACTTAGAGGTCAAATTTTCACTGACCACAACCCAGTAGGAGCAACAGTCTTCCGTTACCCTATAGAATGGTACGGTAATGCTTTGCATTTATGTTGTTACTATTATGATAAAATATAAACAAACTATTGTGTTTTTGGCATGAACAATCAAAAAATGAAAAAAATTGTTTAGAACTGACAGTTATTTAGCCATACATTTGTAGACCGAACAATCCAAAATTAAGTCAGACCTAACTTAGCATATGTTTTGCACTTCAGAGTCACCAATGAACCCGTGAAGGCTGTTTTTGGACCGTGTGAGGAAGCCGGAGTGCCCACACATGCACAGGAAGAACATGCAAACTCCACACAGAAAGGTACCAGCCAGGACTCAAGCCAGGGTCTTCTCACTGTGAGATGAGAGCGCTAACCACTGCGCCACCATGCCTTGACTGATGAAATGAAAACTATCTGATTCATGAGCTTTATTCATAACTTACCACAGTGTGGGCATAATTTTTGACACACCACATCTAAAGACATGACATGGAAGTGAGGAGCTCTGAAAAATGAAGAGGCCTCATGCAGACGATCTTTCAACTGTAAACTTGATGCTTTTTGTTCTTTTGGACGTGCAAAAATGGTCAAACATCAAATCCTTCCAGAGATTAGTATAATTTATTTGAGTCCACTGCTTGTTCCTGGTTATTTCTGGCTCTCTTTCATCCGTGGATGTTTGCGCGAACACAAAACGTGTCTTAATATGTGAACCCCATGAAATAATCTCCAAATGAATAATTATTAGTGCTTATGAGCATAATGATGACATGAAACTATCCCTCTTGAGGCTTTATTTTGCAAAATCTGCAGAAATGTGTCATTTGAGGAGAATAAAAAGACATTTAATGCAGGAGGCAGAACTCTTTTGTAATTTCAACTGCAGAGAAACTGTACAAAAACGATCTCAATAACATCATTGCCATGGAAACAGGACAGGTGTATTTTCAGCATCTTTGGGGTTATTCAGTCATCAATTTAAAACTTTCAGTGGACTTTGCAGTTGAGAAATCCAAAATGAAAATGCACAGAACTGAATGAACACCACCAGAAGTATGCGAGCAAAATAAATCGCAATCAGGAATTAATTGGGAGTCAGTGTACAGTGGCAGGACAATCACAGACATACACATCTTATGTCAGAACCCAAGTAATAACAAATACTACATCGTCACTTGTTTTTAAAGGTGCACACATCTTGTATAAATAACATCATGATCAACTGCATCATCGTAACCTGCTTATTGTCTTCTAAATTGATCAGATCAGTTAAGAAAAGAACATTTCTCCCCGCAAGGTTAAAAACAGAGAACAGATAGTTTGTTTTTGACAAAAAGTGAAACAATTGCAGGTGCTTTTGATGTGTTTGTTTTGAAAGGAAAATGCAGCAGATTATTTTATAATGAAGATTCATATTTCAGTGAGTTTTTTGTGGCTCATCAGTCACTGGTCCTTTGTGTCTTAGTTGCTCCTATAAAAGTAGCTGATTTGTTGGATTTGTGACCTGCTGCTGTAGATCTTTATTTCCTTGCACACACAAAGATATACATATATACAAAAGACCAAGATGATAAACCTCAGAACATGCTAAACAGTCTTACCGCCCCTGAACATCCTCAAACACTTTGTCCTCTGAAGGATCAGCCTGCAGTGCTCTTCACTGACCACTAGTAGGAGCTGATCCATTTATATTGGGTATAATTGGAGAGTGGGAAGTGTTTGGTTTTTTTTTGCCTTGCATTAACAGGGGAAATGAACGTGAACATATTGTGAAGAGATGTGCGAATGGTTGGGGGTTAAAGGAAGACACAGACGAGACATGGCGAAACAGGCAGAGAGTGTTTGATGCAGAAAGAACAGACAATCCCCACAGGCATCTGTCAGAAGGCAGATATGCAGATCTCTGCTTTTTTTGTTGCTTTTTTTTCCTTACAAATCTCCAGATGTTTCAAAGACTTTAGTCACACCTCTGTTTGTCTGCTTGGTGTTAGTGTGACCGCAGGGCAGTGTCCCGGTCACATCCACTTCTATTCACTTTGACAGAATCCTTGAAAGTTCCTCCTGCCATCATTTGAGACTTTTGAGAGTCTCTGGAGCTGAGGCCTCGGATGAGGCTGGAGCCGTCTGCATGGTGATGTTACCCATGTGTGTCTCTGAGGGGGGGGGGTCAGGAGCCACTGAGGGGATGTGGGAGGTCTTCAGTGGGTGTAATAGCCGTAGTAGTCTGCATCGCTGTTGCTGTCTTTGTTGCAGACCTCTGCGCTGCGCGGAGGCGGGGAGTTTTCAGTGCTGGACGCGTAGGGCGACACCCTCCTCTTCTTGCTGTCCCCCACAAACAGGCCTGAGTCAACTGAGTCTGCGGATTTCACAGAGGGCGGTTCGAGCCACGGGTCCTCCACCCCCACACTGTCTTTGGCCTTGTCCTGCGGCAGGGGGGGCTGCAGCGACTCGAGGAGGGGTGGGGGATGCAGCCTGGGATGGCCAGGTGAAGTAGAAGATGACGATGATGAGGAGGAGGAGGATATGGGTCTATACCAGCCCAGACTGGGACCGGGTTTGTTGGGGTGGCTCAGGTACTGTGGAGTGGGTCTGCTGGTGGTCCAGCCTGCAGAGGGGGCTCCTGAAACAGACACACTGGAAGACGCAAAAGGGTGGTCTGGGTAGTAGCTGAGGGCATGGTGGGTGGATGTCTGCAGGGGGAACGGCTTGTAGAAACCATTTCCTGTGAAGTCCCCCTCATATGGGGAAGTGAAGTCAAGCCGGTTTGGGGCCACAGTCTGCTGCGGTGGCAGGTACCACCGGCTGTGGGGTCCGGGGCTGGAGGGCCCATCTTTGTGCTGCTGGCTCATGCCCATGGGGTCTCGGCTGTAGAAGCGGCTCTGGGGAAGCGGGCTCATGTACTGCTCAGAGAGGTAGCCTTGGGGGTAGCAGCTTCCTGGCAGCAGCTGCTGGCTCTCTGTGGGGGAGGGGGTGAGCCGCTCCGAGTCAGGAGGGGCATAGAGCCTGGGCATGAGGTAAGGAGGAGGAGGAGGAGGAAGGCAGAAAAGAGAGTGTGAGAAGAAGAAGAAAAAGAAGAAGGTGTTATTTCCTGTCTCAACCTCAAACAACTATCAAACATCTCTCAGCCTTTCACACCCTTTCCTTGCAGTGTGCTCAGCAGCAGGGCAGTAATTGCATCTATTTTAATATTGAAAAGGTGATATGAGTACTCAGGCATTTAAGTGCCAGCAGAGGTCCAGTGTTCTCAGCCATGCAAGGTTCACACAATACAGAATTCACTGCACTAAACAAATGCAGTCGTTTACAGATTACTTACGTGTCGTAATTGTCGCGGAAACCTTTAGCGAAGGGGTTATGGTCTATTTTCAGCTGAGTGATCTGTGTTGGGAATAGAGGGAAGGGGATGAGAACGTGCGCATGGAGAACACAGGATGAGCGAACAGCCACAATGGAGTTAGAAAAAGAGGTCACTGACTAATTATTAATGAGGTCAGGATGCTATTTCTTCTTACGCTGGAACCACTTGATCTTTAGAACCACACTGAAGGTAAACACATCGACACATCTACTTTGCTTCAAGCCAACTGAGAGAAGATGTACCCTGAAGAGGCTACACGAAAGGCCGAGGCTCTGTGAGGTCACCTGAGGGGAAGGGAGTCCGAGCTGAACTTGCCGTGTCCCCATGCCACTAACTCATGCTAAGATGTGAATCTCCTTATGTATTTTTAATGTACTCATCTATGAACTTCACAAAAAAGTAATTTCCAGCATGAGCCATCTTGAAAACGTTGGTTTTAACCCTTCAACACCGCAGTGTTTACATTCTTTCACCCATTGTAACTCTTCAACTCTTAACATAACTCCAGTGGATTTACTCCGATAAGAAGAAAAGCAGCTTTGCACTGATATGCAACACTGTACAAAAAGTTGAGGTAATGTGTTCCAAAGTAACTAACTACTGTAGTTTAATTACTTTTTACTGTAACAGAGGAACACAACAAATTACAATTCACATTTTGGTAAATAAACATTTACTAGACAATAGAAACCCTCATTACTTTGACACTCACATTTTGGTGAAGTGAAACTATTATAGGTGAATGAATAAACAAATTAATTTGTGAAAACTGACTTTGTCTCTTTCAGGTAAATGAAAAGAAATGGAGATTGATAAAAAGAAATGATTAGTTGAAAACAAAGGCAAAAACATTTCAGTTAGACGCAAGTTGTCCAAGAGGTAAACTGCACTCTACAGCGTCACTGAGCAACCTGTCCAAGCACTTGGACTTATCTCTTAGGTTGCGTCTTGAACCATTTGGACAATGTCATTGCTTAAACAACAAGTGAAATGAAAGACAAGGGTATCTAGTGCAAGCTTTTTTCCCTTGAGAATTTGTATGTGAGGGGCAAAAAGTAAAGTAAAGTAACAAGTACTGAAAAGTGATTATGCAATCAACGTAAACCATGCTGAGAAAAGCGGCTTAGCATCGTTATGCAACACTTTACATCAGTAAAGTTTTGTATGTTGGTGCAAAGCCGCATTTGGTCAGAATCAGCTGATTCTCGTTGATCGCGTAAATGGTCAAAAAGTTACAATAAATCAAAGAGTGTGTGTTTTTTAGGGTTAAACTGTTGTTTTAGTACCAAAAGAGAAACCATGCAACCCATCAATAATCTTGACTAGATTAGGACAAAAAGTGAGTTTTAGTGATTAAAGACTTAAAGTTGCTGTTGTGACTCACGTCTGCATTCTGATAGGCAGTGACAGCGATGAACTGAGTCTCAGGGAAAACAAAGGTCTGAGCTTTGGACGACAGAAAGGGATCCTCCGAGCCGTCCTCCTTCACCTCCACGATGTGAAGACGAGGCTGGTACTTATGAAGCGACTGGAGGACGATCATCTGGAAGCGACACCATAAGATGTGATTTTTTTATCATCATAGACAAAACTCTGAGCGTTGGAAGATGGAGCTCAGGCGGTACCTGAGCTGTGTTGTTGGTGCTGCCCTTGTTGTTGGTGAGCTTGAGCTTGCTGAAGGACACTTCCTGCCTCATCCAGTGAGCTCCAGTGTTTGGAGAGTCAGGGTGCATGTACATCCTGTTCCCTGCAACCACACAAATACATTTAATTAGGCCATAAATCGCAAATTTGTAGTTATCGCAGAACAAGCCTGGGTATTTAACAAATCAAATACAGCCCAGTACGCAGCTGACTAAACGGATGGACCCCTTCACATCGCTGACCAATCGAATATAGCCCTTTTATGTTAGACACCCGCCTCCTATGTAGAAGTGGATCATTCAAAGTACAATTTAAGTTATGCTGACTTTTATTTAAATGAAACTGCTGCACTAAAATGGAAACAATGTCTTAGTTGTTTTTTTGCTGTTTGTTCATTCATCGCGATTTTGATCACCAATATCGCACACGCCAACTCCATCTATAGTTCTAGGAACCACTACAAAAACCTATCATTTATTTAGTTCATATATAACTTTAGCTGTCAGATAAAGTGCAATATTTTCATGGCATAACATTTATCTAAATTTTACATAAACTTTAAATTTTACTTTGAACTTGAATTGTAGTATCTTCTCCATGACCTTTCCGTGTGTTGTGATTGCCTTTGAAAAGTTGGACATGTTCGATTGGGACTTTACCTGGCATGTTGCCCTCTGCTTTCCCACATTGGACCCACTTGCCGCCCTGGTACCTCCAGTGATGCTGATCCGCCAAAACCACGTCCACATAGACGTTGTAGTGGGCAGAAGGGTCCAGAACGCTGATGTTGAAGCTCAGGAAGGGGAACATTCTTCTGAATAAACACAAGAAAAAAAATGCTTTTGAATATGCTAAGTGTGCAGTCAAGGAAAGCAACTCTTACAACCTCTAACAGTAGATCATTTGGGATGTTTTTTCTTTTTTTGATACTTGTAACAGAGCTATTTAATCCAAATCCCCATCTGAACCAACAGCACTTTATGTTTCTTTACAATCTGAAGACTGAGTGGGAGTGGGGGGGGGGGAGGCTGACACTGTAGGTGAATATTTAATGCTGCTGTTAATAAAAGATGTCCTCAAAGATGCTCGTGATTGCTGGGGCTTTATATGTTGAACTCATTCTGACCACCAAGGGCTTCAGTGAGACGAGGTAACCGGGAGGTCAGGGTGCCCCCAGGTTCACGGCCGGGGGAAGGAGCAGAAGGGGCTGGGTTAAACCAAATGAAAATGACACACAGCTGCAAGACCTGGCCTCAGCACGACAACACCATAAAGACGCTGCTGCAGACGTGCCCAGCTGATGCACACGGTACAGACAGGGAAGCTTTTAGAAGCAGGAAAAGAGTAAATCCTCATCTTTTTTGCACATCTCAGTCTGTTGTGAGTGACTTTTTCTTTCACTGCTCTCACAGACTTTAACTGATGACTTTAGTTAGCACATGTATGAAGTAGTTTAATGTTTTAAACATTTGCTAACAATGGTGATTAAACTGAAACTGGCAGGTAGTTAGAAGTCACTAGAGGAGAAAAAACTTTTTCTTCAGTCTTCAGGCTGATGTTACACAGTAATGAGTTTTTTTCCCCCTCTTTTAAACAGTTTTTGGGCAAAGTCACAATCAGGAATGAAATTAGATGACAGAAGAGTTGATTTTGCTTGCTCATTAGTTTAACAAGGAGATTTCCGTGGTGCAAGAAGAGAAGTCAAAAGCATCTTTGAAGCGCTCAGGATGGATCTCTGCAGCACAACTATTTCAACTTACTTTTCCTTCAGTTTACATCGCCACCAACTACGTTAAAGCATTTTCCATTCTAGGAATTAAATAATATTTCATTTGTATGCCGCTAAGGAGAAAAAAATATATATATTTGGTAACTGTAACAGGTAAATTATATTAGGTACTAAACAAAACCTTACATTTTCTGCAAATCACACAGTTGAATAGTTCATTTTTACAGACTGATTTGTGCTTAAGACCAGTCAAAACGGACACTTCTGCTTTTTGAAATAATCAAGACCATGGATAGGCAACTCCAGGCCTCGAGGGCCGCTTTTCTGCATGTTTTAAAACAAGCCGGGCTTGGCTGGCACGTTCTAATTGGCTGGAAACACCTGAATCAGGTAATCAGTCATGAGTAGGGCTTGGATTTCTGGAAATCATGCAGACATTGCGGCCCTCGAGGCCTGGAGTTGCCTTTCTCTGATCAAGACATTGCTACTTCACAAAAAAGAAACTTGCTATTTAGATATTTAAAAAAAAAATTTTCTACAGTTGGTGAAATGTTCTTGATTCTATTTCAACTCATTTTGTTACGCTTAATAACTTTTGTTAACGTCTCCCTCCAATCGTATTTTTTTCTTTTATAAAATCCTTCCCAGCAGTCTTTTAATTTTGATTGAGCAGTTTTTAGCCAAAATCAAAAAGACTTCAAAAAGAGTTGTGTTTTTGAGACATATTTTATGTTCAGTGGAAGTAGCTCATTAGAAATACAATTCTAGTTTGTGGGCGGGACCGTTGGCTCAAAGCAAACCACCAGACCCCATTGCTGAGAGCTCTTTTTGCACGCTCACGTGTGAGCTTATAGCCCCAAGTTAGTATTAGTGGTGCAAAAATAATGGCGAGCAATACTAGATGAATCAAATTGTAGGAGTTTTAAGCCAGAGGCCAGCTCGGACGAGGAAATGAATGTGGGCAAGGCGGCATAAGAGCGGAGAGGTAAGGGAGACTTTGGCACGCCCATTTTCAGTAACTGCGTCATTAGTCGGAGCTTTTTCAAGCATCCGGTTTTCTGATCCAACGCGATTTGAATGGAGAAATACTCAGAAATGCAGTTTTTGTGTCTCAGCCTGGAAGTTTGATGGTTTTTCCTTACTTACAATCCATTCTCAAATGTAATCATATAGTGCAGCATATTTAACTAATTTGACTTGCACAGTTTGTTTAATTGCATCTATTTGCAGCTTTAGAAGATTCCTCCAGAGGGAAGAGATCGTATGATAGTTTAGGTTAGAACTGTTTTGCTCCTTGTCTAGAATTGACAAGCAAACGTCACAGGTTGTCTTTCCAGCTTGTGCACGCTTGCATTTGAGCAACCACAGCGGACACAAGGGCTGAGGTCACAACTAACAGTGGTCCACTATTATACCACAAAGACATTTATTTTTGTTTAAAACGGAAATGCAGTCAATGTCTTATAAGAATGTAAAGTCAGTAAAAAAATGATACAAAATGCTGCCCATTTGCAAACCAAGGGATCTTTGATTTTACTTTAACTACGACTACTGCTTTGGATTGGATTTAGTTTGGTGTTTGAAATTCTTTGGTCAGACAAAAGCTAAAACCCAGTCTTTCAGAAAAAACTGTGGGTCTAAAGGAACGATGTACCATGGCTGTCAGTGAAACACAATCATGCAAACAGCTCTTCAGTGGCTTGCAAACACAGGTGAAGCGGCTCCTCTTCCAATGCAGTGCTCAATTCAAGGGAAAACAGAAAGTCATATGACGGCGTCACACAGTGCAAAAGTTGATGAGAAGTTATTGTTTTACTCCGCTCATATTGTCAGTTCACTTATAATGAAGCTTTTATAGGAAATCAGAACTGAAGATGGGGGGAAACCATAGTAAACACATCACAGAAAAGCATTTGCATGTGGGGGAGGCTCATAGATTATAAGCTCAGAGTGGAGGAAAGCAACAGAAACATTAGTTTAAGAGGATATTTTAGAGATCTGGCAATTAGTACAGCTTTGACACGTCTCTCTGACTATTTTCCCCCTCATTTATAGGGAAGATGTCTGCGGTTTTTATTTTTTAAACTTGAGGAGCTTTGTTCATGCAGCGACCCAACCTGCCAACATGCCACTCTGACTCATGAACACATGACAGTAACAACAAATGTCTTGTTCGCTCTCAGCCTGCTCAGGTGTGTGTGTGTGCACATGAGGACTCATAATAGAAGTTTATTTCCGACAAAATACCGTCGAGACCAAAGAGTGTGGTGAACCAGCGTGTAATACAGATACAGTGACATTTGAGGAAAAAAAAGCTAAATAAACTGGATGTTGGAGGGAGAAGAGGCGTGGAGGGCAGGAGGAAAACCGTGGGGGGAAGTGGAGGTTATAGACAGGGAAAAGCAAAGAGCAGAAGGTGGAGCGACTGTGGGGAGGGAGGGTTTGTCCTGGGGATGGAAAGCAAAAGCTTGAAAGGAGGAGAGTAACCAGCTATTCACCAGGGAGAGGAGTTTTCTACATGGGTGCACTCGCTGATTCATCCGGACAGGAGCTCAGGTCCGTTTTTTGTCACCATGCTCGCGCTTGATCATCTGTGACGAAAACATGCCAGTCTACAGCTGCTGCCGGACATGAGCACTCTTTCAACACGAACGCTATCCTGTTGTGTCTGTATTGACTTATTGCATATGAGAGGTGAAATGTCTTCAAGACATTTAAACAAGTCGGGCTGTCTCCTTTAGCACGTAGGGAAAATGCTCAGCATCTTCACAGCTTCAACACATTGCCTATTGATGCAAATATGCATCAAACTAAGTCGTCTCCAAAATGATCTAAAATTAGCATCTACATGAAAGCAAAAACATCGGTGAAATGTATCGTTTCAAAGCTGGAAATAGTATCTTGCATTAATGGGTTTATGCACAGGAACATTCAGGTTTAAACTGCAGGAATTTGGCACATAAATTAAATTATAAAAAAAAAAAAATCATATTAATTAATTATTATTATTGACTGTGTTCTTTTTTACAAAAAAAAACTTCCAAAGTGTTGATTATACATCAACATTCAATACTAAACTTAAAAATGACACTTTTAACAGTCAGCCTTTAACACATTTTTTATTCTCGGTCAAATACTGGCTCATTTTTGATCAACAACCGTTGAGTTTTCTGTGTTTCCCTTAACTAAAATACAAAAAAAAAAAAAAAATCTAAAGAATTGCATAAAGCTGTCCCCAATCAAACCTACTTTGACAGATTTGACCTCTCAGTCTTTCAACTGCAATGCTGAGGGATATTTTTGCAGAAATCCATTCTACCTTTAATTTCACTACGTTGAGAATAATTTGACCCTTACCTTGATGTTAAACCATTTTTTTCTGATTTGTTATTATTGTTTGTGTTTGGAGGTTTTTCTTTTTAAGTTGAAAAATGTTGCTATCATGTAAAGCAGTTTGTGCTACAATTTTATGAAAAGTTTTTTATAAATAAAGTTTGATTTGATTTCTCGGAATTCAATCTCTGCGTCTGATAGATCAACTCATTCCTGGGCATTAAACCTTGTGTCAGGAATGATCATTACAGAAATATACTTGTTATGTGTGTGGGCAGACACCAGATTAGTATTTTGCTCCTGTTACCTTGTTGTCTCTGTCAAACTTTTGAAAGTTCATCATTCTCCAGGGTCGAAGATTGCAGATGCAGCTATAGACATTTAAAAAATTAAAGTTTAAAAACCTCAGTCTACTTTGCAGCATGTTAAATAACAAACTAACTCAAATGAAAAATGTTTAGATGGTGCAGCTGCATCTAGACAACCCACAAGCCTTCAGGAGCAAAAACGGTTCTGAGATGTTCAACTGTTGTTGACATCACCATATTTGGCAAAAAAACAAGCGCAGCATCTCCAAAACATCATGCCAACTGTGAAGCACGGTGGTGGAGGTGTGATGATTTGCAGTGGTAAGATCTGTGCATGTTGCAGTAAATTATTTGACCCATGGAACAAACCAAAGGAGAGTCATACGAGCAGCTGCAGTTTTTTCCCACTGCAAAAAAAGTTCTCTTCAGTTCTTTTTCTTTTTTCAAAGAAAAAAAAGAGCTGCCGTGTGCGGCTCAACACGTTTAATTACTTCTGCTCCATGCTTTTATTTTTGCACAGTAATGACACACTTTAAATATGTCGGATGTTATCCTTCATCTGAGGTTACATTTCCCTAATCTGTAGGGTTGGTATTGCATGGTAAAAACGTTAATGCTGAAAGATTGTACTTTTAAGGTAGTGGACTTTCATTTGTCTATAAAACTAGACAAAGATAAAGCAAACAGAAGTTAAGACATGCTAACAAAGCGGCAGTATAAATGTGTCACAACTCAGACCAGTGGTCATGTAGAATTCAGGTGGATTTGTTTAATTAGCAGCAGTGTGGCTAAATAATGCTTAAATCATATTGGACCAAATTATCAATCAACATATCAAGCCTGAAATGCACACGTTGGGCTGTACTTATCAGAACAATCACTGAGCCGCTTTGTTGGGGTTTGTCATCAATCAGTACAAACTCTTCAACGACGACGAGCTTAAGCAGTCATTCATCTTAAAACAGTTGTAAAACCCATCAATGTTCAAATACTTTGACTTTATTCAGTTATTCAGTGTTTTTTTTTTGTTTACTTAATAAAGACAAAAACATGGATAAAATTAAGAGTTAATAATTGTTAGTGCTGCCTCAACTCTTATTTATTAGAAGAGGTATTTGAACAAGCGGAAATGCTCATTTATCGACTTGACAATATTAGCACTCAATGTTTCTGTGAAGAGCTGCACAAGAACCCATAGACAGCTGAACAGGAAATGACTAGTCACACTGTTAAAACCTTGAAATAGTCCCACTTCTGCTTTCAGACAGCAAGACAGAGAATGAATAAATATGACTCCAAACATTGCCCAAAAAGGTAACTTGAACTTTTTTCACAAAGTGATTTTCACAAAACAAACAAAGAAGTGCTCAAAGAAAAACATATCTCTGTTTTTTGGGCGACATGGTGTGGTTAAAAAAAATGCAAAAATCAGACACCCACTTTTATTTCCTTTCAGTTTTATTTTCTTTGGAAACAAATGTAATTAAAAAAAGTCCATTGACACAGAAAAAGTTTCACTTTAGTTAGTAGCTGACTGAATCAGACATTGTTATTAATGTGAATATTTAACAATTTTGATCATTTTATCAGATAGAAAATGCAAGTGAATGCCAGATAAGGTCTTCATAATGTCTCAAAACCTCATCTTTATTCATTTGGTTCAGCAGTTTGAGACAAAAAAAGGAATGAAACTAATCAATGGAATGATTTTTCTCTTAAATGATGCCTTACATTACACTGCTTGGAATCAGTGGAGCAAAGAGAGCAAATGAGCATGATTCCTTTGGGTGTACAGCTTCCCTTAAATGTGATAGGATGGCGATACATTTCCTTAAAGTTGTGTGTAAAGTACTGTGTTAGTCATTCTGTCTTTCCAAGAAAGGGATTTCAAAGGAAAAACTTTGAGTTTGATCCTTTAATTATTCTGAAAAAGTCCACAAAATAAACTTTATTTCATGATATCAAATGTGCTCTTAAATTGTTCTTAATTTCATTAAGAAAAAGTCATTTTTCAGGTAAATAAAAAAAAAAATTGTGAAAAATTAGGCATTTCTTGGAAATCACAGAAGCTTTTTAAAATGATTTTAGAAGCAAAAATAGTCCAGGTGTGGATTTGGACTTCACTTTCGCGTTTCAGCTTTAGTCACCCTAAGCCTGTTGAAAATCCCTTAATTTAGAGAATCAATTATTTTCTTCTTGTTCCATTTGTTTGAGATCAAAAACCAAGATTTCAGAATGACACATAATGCTCTGATGCTGCGTGCTGCCTGTCGCTTCAGTAAACTTTGCCACAGTCGAGCGAAGGCTGCAAGAACAACCTGTGAGGTGATCCGAATTTAGCTCATGAGAGGTGCAGATGAGTTTGCCCCTCTTTGCTACAGGTCATGAAAATGTGTCAAGATTTCAAAGGCCAGGTGTGGTACGTGAGCAAAACTTCTGAGAGATGAGTCGAGCTGCACACCTAGAGTCTAGCGGAGACTGAAGAAAGCAGGAAAAAAAAAAGAGAATCTAGTCTTTTACTTCCTGAACTTCAAAGGTTCCCTTCACTTCCTCAGCACAGCCATCTAAAGCCCTGGTGGTGTTTGACCCTTCGCTTCACATTTCTTTCCCTGCTTTGCTTCCATGTGCACCTGTGTTTTGATTAACATTGCAGAACTCTCTCAGACTCCTCTAAAATCATACCATTTTACTTTGAAAACCCAAATCTGCAATATTTTTTTTGTTCCTCACCTTTAGCCTTTAATTGTAAGGGCTTTTGTTGCTCCTGAAAAATATTGTTTTCTTTCTATCATTATCACCTAATGTAGTCAAAGGGAGATTTTAGATGAAAGGCTGTCAGAATTTTCGTCATTTGCGGTCCGTGGTCTTTCTTTTCTCTCACTTCTTTTGCACATGAAGCTCACATGTGGAAGGATCACACCTCTGCACAAAGATCCCAGCCCCTGTTGTCATTGTGGCTAGTGTTTGCTGAAAAGAAAAGTCTCTCAACTTTGTGCAGGCGATACTTTCTTTGCTCTGAGGCGTCTCCAAAATTTGCTTCTTTATTATAAAGCGCTCTTAAATTGCATGACCTCACTGGTAAAGGCTGCTGACCACACACAGCGAGCGTTTCTGCAGAGGAAACTGCCATGACTGCTCACTGTTAGATGTGAAAGGGCACACCAAAAAACACACAAAAGCTCATATAGGTGTGCACAAACATAGACAAACAAAATGCAAATTTATCTTTCAAGTTTATTTTCAGTGAAACTACAGAAAATGTCTATTTTTGTATCTATTTGATGGATAAATGTGAAGATACTTCACCAAAATTTGATTTAAATGACTTAATAGAAACAGGAATAGTTATTTTTCAGCACATCAGCCTTAAAACGCACCTTGAGACTGGATTTATTCACTTAAGAATAATGAATGTTCTGCACTAAGGCCACAGCAGCATAACAAATTAAAACAAAATCCATAAACAGCTTGTGGTGCTTTTGAAGAAAAACCTCAAATGAGTGAAGTCAATGGGAATGTAACTGTCATATTATGTTCACGCAACTGTGTTCTGCACAGATCCCAGCCATGAGAAACCTTTGGCCTGAAACCTTCTGTCAGCCACACGCGTGCCATATTAGTGAATTAATGCTCATCGACGTGACTGCATCTTGATGCTCGCTGACCCATCAGACTAGCCCGCCAGCACCAACTCTTTTCAGGCCGCAAGCGCCAAAAAGGATGTATTTCAATTTGAAACTTTTCAATTTTTAGGAAACAAAATTTTTTTTTAGTTTATCAGGTGCTCATTATCAGTTTTTCCTCATTTTTAAGTCTAATTTGGATCAATAAGAGGAAAAACAAACTCCTAAACATGAAGGTTTGAAACAGAAATACACAAAATACTCATTAATAAATATGTTATTTTCCATATTTTATTGTTTTTGGGAATGTTTACTGTGCTGAAGGAAAAGGTGCACAAAGGTCAATTTCAAAACAACTGTTGCACCAAACCCATTTAATTTACAGAACAAACACACCAAAAAGATACAAAAGAGGTTTTTAAACCAGCAACTATAAAGCGAATTTGTGGTTAAAAAAATATTTGAAATTTGTAGAAAATTGTTGGCAACAGCTCCAACTCCAGAGCAATGATGTGCTGCTGCACTACTGAAGTCAAGTGTATGATCACAAAAGACAACTTTATAAAAACATTGAAATATCATGTAGAATAACTGACGTTTTATTTGTTAGGATGAAAATTAAATAAATAGGCGCTTACCTGCCCTGTTTGGTAATAATCATCTCCGTTTGGAACTTGTGGAACTTGGCCCACAGTGGATAGTTATTGAGCAGCGCCTGCGTTTTGCCGCACACCTGTAGCCCAGGTAAAGGGTAGAGAGGCGACCGCTGGTAGCCGTGCTGAAAGCTCGCCGGGTAGTTCTCCGGGGTGGATGCGTACACGTCTTTCCCTCCCGCGGGAAACCCGTCTCCCGCCGTGGAAATGAAGCCCTGCGCGGCTGCGCCGCCGTAGGGACAGCTGCCGAGCGTCTGCGCGTAAAACCTGCCGGGATGCGCTCCGTACGCTCCCATCGCCTGCTCTGAGTGGTAGGGCAGAGACAGCGCGTCCTGGCCGCTGGGAACAGAGTCCGGATAGTAAAACCTGGCGTCTTGAATCCCCATCTTAAACTCAGCTAGATCCTTGCCGCCGCGGTGGAGGTGACTGCTGATGTCGGCGCTCTTTCCGAAAGTTTGCGTTTCAGTCCCATTCAACATGCTGAGGTAGAGGTTACCACCTATACCGCCCATTTGCAGCCTCGCTCCCCCACTGTGCCAAATGTCATAAGTTTTGCGCAGGCGTCCAATGAAATCAGAACATTGACAAGGTCAAAATAGATAAACACAAATAAAAAACGGAGCTATTTTCCTCACCCGAGACTCTAATCATAATGTGAATTTCAACTCCAGTCGTTCAGAGCAGTAAAAAAACTTCCTTTTGTGTCACAAAAAACTTTTTTCTTTTTCTTCTTTTTGGCCACAGGAGTGAGTGGTTGTTTTTTTCTTTTTATTTGAGGTGCGGAGACATAAGCAGAGGCTCACACTCATGCTACACTTTCTAACCTATGATATAGTAAGTGGTCATATTCTGGAGGTGTGTCTGATGCGAGGAGGGGAGGAAACGCGATAGGCTCCATTTATGACAGAGCCATCCCCTCATCAGAGCGCACTTTACGCGCGCACAGACGCACGCCCGCCGCCCTGGAACTGCTGGACTGTAAAAGCCCAGTTCGAGGAGAATTTATTAAAACAGGCCGCTGGAAATTTTAAAAAAGGTACACAAGGAGGGCAGCCTTTATCTTAAACGTCTGAACAATTCCTGAATTTGTGCTGATGAAAGCTTCTAACATAAATAATTCAGGGTAGGATTTTGTTTTAGAGCGGAAAAAGAATAAATTATCAGTAAAAAAAAATATTCTAAAATAAATCACAGCAATTCTAAAACTCAATTTTCCTTCTATTTCTTTTCCGTTTTAAATGTGAGATGTCAGAATCACGCACCACCCACTCTTAGCGCACATTTTTGACTTTTCTTTCACAATAAATACTCAGTTGCAGGATGAATCAGACAAATGTACGTTTCTTTTTCAATCTTACTCACTAAATTTAATCATTTTCTCTTTCAGTTTTACTCAAGCAAGTTAAAAAATAATAATTAAAAGCTTTAAATTGTAGCTCCAGGACTCTCTAAAATGAGAGTTGTTAGGAATATATATATATATATATGTATATTTGGGGGTGGGGTAACATTAAAGATAATGAAGAAATGTGTTTAAAACCGTTTTTATAATTCACCTAAATCCAGGGGTGAAGCTAGAAAGTTTTGAATGGGGGGCAGTATGGGTTAGAAGACTTTAGATGATACTGGAAGGGTGGCAAATGAGAATGGCAAAGTAGAGGGCCATCACAAATGAAAGGATCAAAGATACGTATTTCTGACAGTTGTATCATTTTTATTAATATTCAAATATTCTGAGGTGCAATTTCTAATGCTTGAAGAGGTTTGTATTGATCATTTCTTAATCTTTGTCAACAATGATACTAACATTGGCTCAACAATTGATAGGGAAAGCTTTTTGCTGATTTAATCCGACATTTTTGTAAAATCTCTGGAATGAATTACTGCCTAATGCTTCATGCAACTTGAACTTTTTGGTCAGTGCTTAAAAACCATAATTAAAAAAACTCAATGCATTCACCTCCATGTTTCAGCTTTGATCTGTTTCACTTCTCAACATAAAGGACTGGTTTGTCATTTTTGATCATGTTCACTCACCTTACAAGCATAATTACAAGTCACTTTTGTTTTTTTAATAAAAGAAATCTTGATCTTAAACTAATATCTCTGAACTTTTTAACAAATTTCAGCATTATTATCATTGTTTTGGCGATATTTCCTCATCTCTTGTTCAATAAAACTGTTCTGAAGGCTTGTATTTGCATTGTGAGACCAATTGGTGTTAAATGCTGTCACTGTGCTCTCACTTGTATCTCAGCACAAGCGTATGTATGGCAGGAAAACACCACCCAGAGCTTCAGGTAAAGAGTCACTGCAAAAGAAACTGTTACAAACATTTCCTGAGTGTGCCAGAAGGTGATATCGCTTTTAGCATGTCGGTGTGATGAGGTCCGAGCCTCTGAGAGACAGGACGTGGTTTCCTACATGCTCCATTTGCACTCTGCACTCTAGAAGTCCTTCTTGTGACTTGTTTGTGGCGACTGAGCCCAGTCTGAACAGAGGATCAGCTTCATAAACACAGATGAAAGAGATAAACCCGAGGCATTAGCAGTTCTGTGTGCGTGTGTGACTGCACACACGCAAACATTAATAGATGAAACCTCCCTCCAGTGCAGGTATGACACCGTTATCCCCTGCAACACTGGCACTACTCTAATCCCACTTCCTGTGTTTCTCCTAGCAAGGTGAGCTCACAAGGGCGCAAGCTGAAGTCATCAGTGTTGACACGAGTGGCGAGAGAGCCACAGTGTGAGCGACACCACGGCTTCCATGGGTACCCAGGCGTGTCTCTCCCCTCCCCAATGACTGGAGACACCACTTCCGCTGCGCTCCCTGCTTCCGGTCAGAGCCTCAGGCCATCACCTAATGATCAGCTTTCATTTTCAGAGAGGAACCGGTGGGGCACCATGAAGCAACACCTGATGGAGATTCTGAAATCCTAAGTATTATGATCTGAATACAACAAAAATATACCCTCTGGATTTCTTATAATAAATGCATCAAAAGTGATTTAATGTATAAATTCTGACATAAGTCCCTGATTTAGCCTTTCAGAAGAGATATGGCGATGCCACTCAATGAGTCTTTTTGAAGACCACACCTTTTGGATTTGAAGCTCACAAGGAATTAAATGTTGCAGCTCCTCAGATGACCACAAGGTTGGGTTCAACCCATTGACTATATATGGAGAACTGGACTGATTGACTCCTCCCCCTCACGTTCCAAACAGGAAGTACCCGCTGGCTCCAAGAAGCCAAAATCCTATAGACTTCTATAAAGAAATAAACAGCTGTTACTCAGTCATTCTATTAGTCAGACTTACCTAATAACTCAAATACTTTTTTCTTAAAATCTTTTTTTCTTTCTTTAGTCTATTCTATTTTTTCTTTATCTCAAGTTATTCAAGTTATAAACTGTCCAATCAGATGCCTCAGTAGAAGCATGTGGTGCCCACTGGCCCCCCACCTTAACCATTTGATTGACAGATGCTCCTATTGAAAGGGGTGTGGACTTTGAACAAGCTCACTCCTGATTGGCCACAGCAATTGTTATAGAAACGCTAACACCAACTTGGACCAATCACATCATCTGGTTCCAACACGCCAATATCCGTATCGCCAAAAAATGGCCACCAAATTGGCTTCATTATGCTGGAGCCAGAGGTAAAGCTTTTTCAATGGGTGACCTTACATTCATTCTGTCCAGTTCTCTGTGTACAGTCGGTGGCCATGTCGTATGTCTATAATGCTACAGTCACAAATTCAACTGCCACTGCGCGATGGGAAGGCGTCGGCAGAATCATCAAGATTTCAAGCCGCTGCTCGATTTACCGTCGGTCATGCAGAATGGTCCGCTTTTTATCCCCAGGGTACTTGATATGGACGGCCGCCGCCCAGAAACATTTACACGTTGTCCAGTCAGAGCTGCTGCCAGCCAGCGATTCCTGCTGCCACCACCCTGTGGCCGCCCAGCTGTTGACCGATTTTGTAATGACGTCATCCCCCCGCCTGTCACTGGACTGCCACCACACGACCTGAAAATGTTCCCTGCGGCCACTGACTGACGAACAAATTTTAGAGAAAAATCATTCGGCCGCCATAGTATTTTAACCTTTTCTTAAAACCTCCCGGCCTCCATGGCCACCTGCTGAATTTGCAGACAAACTTGCATTTAGGTCACAGCGCGATGGCATTTTGGGATATCCGTAACCTAATTTGCAACGTGCTGTTAAATCCATTATTTATTTAATTTAGCATCACCTTGAACGGAAAAAACAGTAAAACATTTTTTTTTTAATAATTGAAAATAAGGTCAGCCATGAAGAGGATATAAGAGAAAACTTAACTCCCATGTGAACGTCAGATTTTACACCCACAATGAACGTATATGGACTAGTTCAAAGATGTGCTTGATGTTTACTGCTCTGTTTCTCTGTTGATTTTAAAGGAGCTGAAATTAGTGCATAACTGTGAGGAGTTTTTCTTTTTTTGTTGTGGATGGACTGCCCGGATCTGACTGCTTTATAGTAACAATAGAACATTTTTTTATAAGGTGCCTTTCAAGACTCACAGGGTCGCCACACTGTAAATATTACACTCAGATCACAGAAACCACTTTGTCCAAATTATCAATTTTTTGGAAGGTGTTAAGATGGGCGGAAAAAACTCAGGCTAATTTTTCTATCCCATTTTAGACTTAATTTCATTTTTTTAAATTATTGTCTGTGTTTAAAATAGACTACTTTATTTCTTCTAAAAGTAACTTGTTGTTTTTGCAAAACATTTCTTATTTGTGCATTTCTGTTGAATTCAAAGTTGTCCTTTTTATTGCAGGAAACCTACATCCTTTACTCCATTTGGTTCACTTCTCCGCTTTGGTGCACTGGATTGGCCCTGAAGCATTCATTCTGAACTGAGCTGCATCAGATTTTGTTTGCAGGTGAGGTAAAAAAAATCCCACATCTAAAATACCTTTAACCTTTAAAATATTTAAAGGTTTTTAATGACCTTGTTTTTTCAGACATGACCAAAGGTTTGGACACCTAATGTTACCCATAATAGTTTTGCAAAACACAATTTGACTTTATAGGGTAAATTACACTTGGAACTGTTTGGGTTGAAGCAAAAGAAAAGAGACTAAAAACATTAGACCCCCATTATCTCATCAAGCTCATGCTACTCACCTGTGTATTCAGGTAAATAAGATGCTCTCCATCACCATTGCCAGGTTGTAGTTCGCTACTTGTTCCAGCCTTCAGTTTCCATTGCTGGCCTTCGCTTTTTTTTTTCTCACCACCAATGGCCACGGCAGACAGAATGGCAGACTCATCAGTGCCTCACACTGGTCTACAGGAGCAAGCCATCCTTCAGGACAATCTCTCAGTACGCGGCACGTCTCATTTGGTGACATCAACCCTTAAACACCGGAGCTCTAGCTACAGTGTTGATGTTCTTCTGACTGCTGTAACTCATTAACTGTTTACGCGTTTACCGTACTTCCGGCATATTCTGTTGCAGAGAAAAGGGGCTTTGCTCTGTTGTGCAACACCTTACATTAGTAGTGTGCTGCATTTTGGTGCAAAGCCGATATGAAAAGCTACTTTCCTCTGCATCAGAATCAGCTCATTCATGCCGATCGGGTAAATGGTCAAAAATTTACCATATATCAAAGAGCATGTGTTATTCAGGTGTCGCTGGCAACATCTCCAGTGTTATAGGGATAAACCTTTATCATCTTTGAGTCTGGTTTAGTTTCATTCATCTAATCTCACACGATTTTCATTGGAAACACGGACAGACATAAAACTGACAGAATGTGCTTGTCTTGGACTGTCACTCATTATGGTACATTTGGACCGCACCAGTTTGCTGCTGCGCCATTGTGGTACTTTGGTCAATCTGAAAACAAAGATCTTAACTCATGAATGATCGCAGGTGTGGCTCTGGTTCGTGTGACCGCCAACCAGTTATCCAACAAACCTAAGTATGGAGGTGAGATGAAGACAGTAAGTGGTGTGAAACCTTGAACTGAAGGAAAAACAGCAAATCCAAAAGAGCAAGTCATAAAAAAGGTGGGAAATTTGCCGCCATGCTGCAGCAAGGAGATTGAGGCACATATGGAAAACTTGCTTGATCAACTAGTTTTCTCCCATATGCTATTTTCCCCTTCCTGTTTAGTTTGTATTGGGCATTACTGAGCAACTGTATGATGTTTCCAGGTTCTCTCTAAAAAATTGCATAATTGTTGGCACTCCTCATCCATGTAAATCAAGTCTCCCAGACTGTCTACCTGTCAAAGAGCCTTCCATTTAGAATACTGGTGAAGTCAATCATTTAAGAATGGCTACTCCATCAAGTGGACAGTCTTTTAATAATCCCTCTTTTTATTTTTGCTGTCAGAAGGTAAACTTTTTGGATTCACCCCATTAAGAGTCCTGAAGTGAGACTTCATTCATGTCAGCAGACTTAACCCTAAAGTTAGGCATGAAGCCTTTAAGTTGACACAGGTCAATTTACAATCTGCTGAATCTGCTCTGGAAAGCCCCCCCCCCCCGCCTCTATTTGAAATACGATGAGGTTACATGCTCCCTAACTCATGACCAAAATGTTCACTATGTCACACTCATATATACCTATCACCAATCCCTACTTCCTTTATATGACATTTCGGCCACAGTGACCAAAAATGACCTGTTTTTGAATGTTACAGCGATGATTGTTACAGAGTCCTCTTGCAGAATTCTTTTGGTCATATTTTGGATTATATATCAAATCGACTGTTGCTTGGACACTCAAGCCCCCGGCCCTCGATATCTAGTATCAAAACGAGGTGGGTGGGCATGGCGGGCCGGCCACATGGCTCACAAATCACATGCGGCGTTCAGGCTGAGCTGTGGCATTCATTTTACTGGAACTCAAGTCTGGTGCTGGCTGTGAACAAGAACCCTCGTTTCACCACATCGGAAGAAATCATATTATAGAGTCGTGAATGAAAAAAAGCCAACAGAGCAAGTGTTGATTATTTTTTGGCTTGCTTTAATTGACAAATGTCAGTATCAACTGCAGCAGGTTTAAAAAAAAAACTATACCAAGTATCTTGAACGTGAATGAAAAAAAAACCATGAAGAAAACAGTTTTAGATGATCTTTCATATTCCTACCGACTTAGTGTGAAAACTGGGATTGTATGGATAAAAACAGTGCTGACATCCTGGCAACTCCAAATGTATTTTGGGAAATGGAATATTTCTTAAGGTACAGTGCGGCACACTGGTTGACCAGTGACATTGACCAATGTGATTAAAATAAAGCTTCCATTTCATTTTTATTTAGAGGGATCCTGTTGAAATACTCTTAAAAAATCAAGACTTCATCTTATTAAAGTCTACAGATTTCACTGTTTGGAAGTTTAGCTTAATTTAATTATTTTTTGGTGTGATCCTCACGTGTAGCTGATATTGATAGTATCTTGTGTTGTCCTTACAGTTCTGTTTCTTCTCTTCAACCTTAAAACCAGGAGTCCCAAAAGCATCTGGTTTTAGCTTACTCACTGCAGATTCTTTCTCTTTGTTAGTTGTCTCCCAGCAGATTTAGGTCAATGGTTTCAATGACTCGCTGACAAACTTTTGCTTGTCACTCTTTGATTTCACCTCAAATAACAGCACAGTTTTGTTTTGCTTTAGTTCTGTCATGTTTAAAGACCCACTCCAATGAAATTTGTGTTTTTGGTGTTTTTAACATGTTCTTGTAGCATTTTTCTCATCATGGAGGACATGTATAAAAGAATTTTACATAGTGTAATCAAAGGGATGATGGGATATCAGTAGAGGCTTAGTTCTATGCCAGAAGAAGTAGGTGAGATGCAGGTGTGACTCAGCGGCAAGTTTCTCATGAACTCCTGCTGCTCTGCAGAAACTATGTCATAGAAAACAATACAAGTTTTTGGTTTTTACCTAAAAATGGCAAACACTGGCAACACTTTTACAATGGATCAAAAGATGATCAGAGTGAGATTTCAAATTCAAGCATTTGGATTTCCTCAGACATATTTCAGTTCATTTAACAGTGTTTGTTTGCATCCAAATTGGTTGACTTAGTGTATTAGAGGCTTGCATCCCTACTTTGCATTGAGGAAATCCGATCAACGTGCACAACAATAATGCGAAAGCAGGACAAATCAATTGCTGTGGAAGGGTTTTAAAAAGAAATGTTTTATAGGGATAGTCATTAAATGGTTAAAAGTTATTAAGTGAGGAATAAAAAGGTTGAGCAGTTACTCTGAGAAAAGAAAAACAGCCTTTGCATTGTGATCACGAATCACGATTGCTTCACATCATGTTTGGGGGCCTTGTGGTGGTCTGTACATCCAATACTGTTTTGAAATAGTCACAGGTATTGAACTTTTATATTATTTTTGCACTGCTCTGCAACAGACTGGGAACCTGTTTGGGATGTACCCCAACTTTGCCCAAAAGTTGCTGGGTTGGCTCCAGGAACCCCATAAGCCCAGATGGGATTCAGCGTATCCTGAAGATGAAATCCATCTTCACAGCAGTTTCATTAAGCTGTAACGCATAAAGCTGAAATATTTAAACAATTATTTCACCAAAATAAGCAGTCACTAAAATCCAACAGAGCACTATTTATGGTACATAAAAATGCTACATTTTTATTAATTGTACAAATTCAAAAACTACTGATGAAAACACTTTACGCCCCAATGCTGCTCTCCAATTGTACAAAATTAAAAAGAAGTAAACATGTATGATAATATGTCTTTATCTCTAGTTATAAATGAAATAAGCGTTTAAAGTACAGATGGTGTATCCATGCAAAACAAAACATGACATCAAAACCTTGGATATGAATGTTTATTTTAGCACATACAAAGGTTTTTATGCCTGATTAGAACTGTCAGGTTTCAACACAGTACAGAGGAAAATACTTAACGTCATCAATACTCATCTTAAATCTCCTAAATACTTTCTTGATAACATAAACTTAAAGTTATACTTTTTTAACACACCTTTTTGTAAAAAAGCTGACAATAGTAACTGTACAACCAATTATTATGATTCTTTTTTTAAATCATGGGTGAAAAACTGCGATGTCTCTTTTCTTAAGTATTTCTTTGTTTTCTAAATAAAGTTTTTGTGTAAAGTTTCTGCATTAAAGTTATAGTAAAAATATGTAACGAATGTAAACTAAACAACCAAAATAAAATTTACACTTCAACAGAAAATGAAAGGCACTGAGACTTTTGAACAGATAAGCAGGAAAGACATTTCAGATGCTGTTAAGGTGCTTACACACTGAACGCGATTTGCGTGGCGGAGGCGGACAGTTCAATGTAAATTCAATGGTTTAGATGTGAGGTTCTGCGGTGTGGCGAGCCAGAGGAAAAAAAATCAAAACTCTGGGGATGTTGCCACGTCTGCGTCAACCAATCAGGGTCTCAACTTTAGGTGACGGTTTCAGTGACAGCGATAGAATACACATCCAATATGGTGGATAGATCTCCTGATCTTCCATTCATTTTCTTAACCTGATGTATCCCTTTTGGGACAGCTGAGTTTCCTGATCCCTTCAATCTACCGTTGGGCAACAGTTGTCTACAAACCCGGTCAGAGAGAGACGGAAACACCGCGGTAGAGACTGTCATCCAGACACAGAGGGACTGAAGCTCACTAGACCCAGAGAACCTCTAAATCAGAGATGCTCACACTTTTTTTGGCATGTGAGCTACTTAAAACATCAAATAATGTGAAGTTTTCCTTTTTAAGTACTCAAACATACAACCAACATGGTGTTACAACAGAAACAAATGAATCTTGTTTAAAAGCCATGAAATATCCATGGATGAACAAATCCTTTCGTGGCAACCCGAGCGAGCCCTCCACTCAGCATTTTGTGGGCAGCTGTCTTTATAAAGTGACAAACCCTTTTGTCAGTCAACTACTCTTGTGGTGACTGTGGTTAGTCCACATGTGTTGTACATCTTGTTGTTTAAACACGGATTCGAATCCCGCATCCAGCTTTTGTAGTTCGTTGAATCTTTTTTCCTTTTTTTCTGCTAAATTACTTAACACACATTACTTTAAATATAGTTACTTACTTTTATGAATTTATAACAGGATAATTCTTTGGATTTAAAACAACATTGGAATGTATTTTTTATAGCCATGAGTTTTTTTAGTAATACATATTTTACACAAATACATGTAGTCTCTGAAACCTTTAGTTTAAATTTTCTTGTTGGTTTTAAGAAGATGTGTGATGTGAACACGCAGCGAGAGGGACAGGACACGCAAATTGGTCCCATGAATCCCATTCGGTGTGAATGCACCTGTAGGGTTCAGAAGCCTAAAATTGGTTTATTTTTTGAGTCTTGTTTTTGGTGTCAAACCTTCTTGTTCCCTACAGCCTCTGATGATGTATCTCCTATGATGAAGGTTTTTTTGGATATGTCAAGTAATAAAAAAACGAATGCAGATGGATGGGTTTGGGTCTATTTGTACTGTGGATTTACATTGTTTTTATTTTGTGAATATTTCAAATGTTGATGATTTTTTTATTACTGCTAGTACTATGTATGTATATATGCACTTTGTGAGCACACAGATTTTTATGTAATGCTCCTGTGTCACGGACAGGCCGGGTCCGAAGTACAGATGGTGAGCTACAGAAATACCTTGAGCCTAAACTGACTAAACCCCTGTGAAAGAATTTACACTTTGGACAATTATATCTTATTAAAATGGATAAAAGCTAAATGATAAAAAAACTGCAATATGTTTGGTTTGAAGTTTATTGTGTTTTGTTGAGTGTATTAATCCATTGTTTTTATAGGATAAAAGCACTAAACTGAGGTTTTTACCTTTTGATTATTTTAAAACAAATTTAAGTTAGAGAAATGTATTTCTCAAAAACACAAGTATCACTTAAACAGCTAAAAATGCACTTTGGGATTTTGGTAAAAACAAGTTTTCGGATAACACCTTCTACTGTCAACCACGGTAGTGGTAAACGTGGGTTTATTTCGTTTTTTTTTTTTTTTTGCAGTTCCTTTTGTGCTCAATGTCTTTATTTTTGTTTTGGTTTTCTCTACTTCTTTGCCCTACTAAGGATTTTTGTGCTTTTCTTTGGTCTTGAATTGGCTTGTTACTTGATCTCTGTCAAAAAATCTTGTTTTTTTTTTCATTTATGAATTTTACAACTACAACAATATTTCTTTAAATAGTATAATAAAATGTTTAGTATATTGTGTAGCTGAAGGGGTGAAAGTTTGGCTGATTTAAATACCTGTTACACAATATGCGAGTCCTGCATGAACCGTGTCTGATTATTGTTCTGTTTATATGCAATTCACTAGTGATCCATCTGTTAATTACGTAATTTTTATGTGATATATGGGCTGTATACACAATACTGTATACACATATACACAATATGTATGTCAAGCATATATCACAAAAGACCAAAATTTCATACGTGGAAAATGTGGAAAATGTATGTAGTATCAGTGTAACATGGCCTTTACTGGTGCAACAAATAGGGCGAGCACTATTGGAGCCATCCACTGTTTTGAGTCAGGTGCAGTCAGATGAGAAAAACAACGGCGTGCATGGATCTCTTTGTCTGCTATATAGTGCATGGAGCAGAGTAAGGAGCTTGTGACCAGCCCAGCATATTTTCTACATCACAACTACCAGCTTTTTCAAACAGAACTTTTCGCCTGCTCCAGATTCACATTGATTTGAATGAAGAAATACTCAGAAATGCAAATTTAGCTGATTTATTTTTAAAAATACTAATACGTGTCCGCCATCATCAGAAAATGTCATAAGAATGTGTTACAGACACCAAAACACAATTTTCATTTGTGGGTCTTTTAAGAGGTTTTATTTCCTGCCTTTGCCATTCAGTTCTGTAGGCAGCTGCTAGAACCATGGGAGCCAGTGGGGGCCTGTCCCTTGCTGTTATCATGTAAACTTTTCTTATTTGACTTGGCTGGAGCTCAGCATCAAGCGCTTCTCCAGAAATGTGTCTTCCTGTCTGAGGTTCCACAACTCAAGCTGATAATCAACAAAATATGCATATTCCAATTTTAGAGAGGGGTGCCAAATGGGGCTTCAAGGCACCTCTGACACCACAGAGGTGATGAAATTAAGCGACGAAAGAGTGAATACAGAAATCTTGTGAGATTCAGACAGACGGTGAGGTAGAAAAGATAGCACTTAGTGCTCAGCGGAATTCACACTCGATCGCTCATGAACTCTTGGAGAAGTGCAAATGTATTCCTCAGCAACGTAGAAACAAACAAGCTGACACTTCCTTTGCCTATAATTAGCTGGTGATCAATGCTGGGTGGGTCTGTCCTGCCAGACGGTTTAAACCATTGTGAGGTAATGCTGTATCTGCTCCTGCACTCTTTACATCAAGCCTTTTTTTATTTTTAGAATTCTTTACAAATCTGTTATTTGTAATACAATGGGAGCAGATGATCAAGTTTTATTTTCTATGTGACCTTCACATTCCCTGCAAAACAACAACAACAAAAAATTGCCATCATATCCCCCCTGGAGTACACGAACATCTCCATTGGCACATGTCGTAGTGTGACTTTCTCAAACATTTACCACTTTCTCCAAGTGCTTGTTTTGAGGGGGTGTACTGTAGTGGTGGGACAGTAATGGGACAGTTGGCACTCTGTGGTTGACCTCTAAACTTTAGCTAACCCCTAAGAACACAGAGGGGTAAAGGTAAACCACAGCCACATCTCGGTCACTGCTTTAAGCTCTACTGCTGGCGTTTTCATCGCAGTCCTTCTCTTTTGTTTTTCCACTTGTAAAGAGGTAGGGGGCTTCAATTCTACTTTGAATGACAAGGTTAGGGGAGGGCTAATTTCATTCATTCATTCATTCATTTTCCAATCCGCTTTATCCCTTTCGGGGTCACGGGGTTGCCGGAGCCTAACCCGGCTACTCATGGGCGAAGGCAGGGTACACCCCTGGACTGGTCGCCAGTCTGTCGCAGGGGCCACAATCACACACCCATGCACACGCACATTCACACCTAGGGACAATTTAGATTAACCAATTAACCTATGAAGCATGTTTTTGGACGGTGGGAGGAAGCCGGAGTACCCGGAGAAAACCCACGCATGCACGGGGAGAACATGCAAACTCCACACAGAAAGGTCCACCAGCCAGGGCAATGTTAAAACCACAAAAGGCTGCATCAAGCCCTTAAAGCCTTGGTCACAATTGCCCTTTATGGGTAGATTGAGGCTAGAACATGGGCAACCCTGTGAGGGAAACGCAGGTGCCCGGCACAAAACGTGAAGGTTGTAGATCGCTCAGTGAGCCTGTAGAGCAAAAATGTTTGTGCACAATTTTTTCCATGAACATGCTGTGAGCAACAATTTGTAGAAAAAACCATTTGCAACATGCAAGGGTAAAGTAGGTGAGATGCAGATGTGTCATACGGGTTTTTCCTTTTTTCAACCCTCCACATCTGGGGGCTGCACAAGGAGCCCGTTAGTGCTGTTCAAGTACGGACTTCTTACAAACCGTCCAGCTGTTAGACTGAATCCATATTGCTTCCTTACCCCTTACAATTTCTCCCTATCTTTATATTTATCCCTTCAAGTGGAGAGAAATGGAAAAATAGTGTCTTTAAATTTGTTTGTTACTACCGCGTCATGTCGTCATCAATAATACCGTCATCTACGTTACTGCGTAGCTGCCAGAAATACATAACATCGGTTGTATGACTTTAAAAAGTGATGCTTAAACAAAATTAAATTACATTTAAATTTAAGCGTCCTTAAGCGCACACCCAGGTGAAGAAATGAGTTTCTCCTTTGCGCCACAAGCATGATGCATATCACCTTACTGGTATCCCTAAATTGCTACGCCTCCTTAAAATAAAGCAATTGGAGCAATAGGGAGGAGCCAGAGGGGTAGGAAAGCACTTTGGATTCGGCCTTAGAAATCTGGAATTAGACAATAAGAGTGTGGACATTCTACAGGTGTCCCATTCCCATTTATGGATCAGTTTCACACCTCGTGTGTGCAGCATTTGCAACCAGTCAGTAAGGGGCAAGAACTCACCTCTTAGTAATGACTAGAGTGTGGAAGAAGGGCACTGAACAAAAACATCACCCGTAATTCATCGGTGCATGTAGCTTCCGTTATCCTTACTTTTCCTTCACAATACACTCACCACACGCACGGCAATGGTACATTCCATTTTCAAGACATCCCTTAAGGTGGCTGTACGAACCCCAAGGGAACTGGAAAATGGAGAAACCTGCAGCTCCCGTTTGGGTCAATCCCCAGTACGGGTGCATGTGACTAAGGTTTAAAGAACTTGTGTTAAAGTTTTTCTAGAGAATCTCAAAGCAGGAATTGATCTATAATTTAAAGGTCACCCAATTAAGTTTTTACATGTCTTCAAAATTCACACAAATGTATTTAAATGAATGTTTTAAACTGAGTTATGGTAATAGATATAACAAATTACATAAACCAAGCTTTTGACATGTCAAGTGCAGCTTCCTCTGTACAAATGTTTGCATATCTTAATTCATGCTGGCTTGTCCATCTGAAGCCTGTAGAACCACAGAAGTTCTGCACACAAACACACAGCCCTGGCAGCTTTATGTTACTCAATCAGACAGCACAGCGCACAGCTATGAAAAGACAGGGCAGCTGCTCATTTCCTATTTGTCAGACACAAACACATCGTCTTCTTCCTCTCCCTGACATGTAGCCACCATAACTTATGACACTCATGGAACCTCTGTCAGGCTGACCCTCTGTAGGTGAAAACAAGCAGGTCACTCGGCCCTGGTGTTTTTGGGTCTCATTTGCAGACAAATGTTGAGTTTGGAACCAAACCCATGAAGGTTCTGCTTGCTAAAACACTTCCTCGATTTCCTGTCTCATAAGCAATAGGTCTGTGACTGAGCCTGTTAATGAGAGAGTGTAGCTATGTCTCAAGTATGTACTTGGCATTCTACAAGTACGCTTAAATATGAACCACCAGAAGGTATTAAAGGTCTTTTCGTCTGAACAGGACATGACATGGCAGCTCAAGTTTAAGCTAATGCTAAATCATAACACATCAGTGCGTTAACACTTGGTGCTATCTGAAAACCACAGGGGTTTCTGATTAATGATTGGACTTGCTTTGCAGCTGCAGAACTTGAGTTCCTTGCAGTGGTTTGACTCTAGGTTGTGGTTTCAAAAAACATGTGCTCACGAAAACCTCTTTATGCCGTTCTTCTCTCTTTTTCTCTCTTCTCTGTTTCATTCTAAAAATGGGAAAAATACCTCTTTAACCGATTCTCTGATTCTGCAATCCAGCATGTGGTTATTAAAAAAGGGGCATGACTGAGTTTCTCTCTCAGTCATTTGTGTGTCGGAAAAACCGGTGTAACCGTTAATAGATTGCTTAACCACAACAACACCTAATGAACTGGCAGTACTAAGTTCCTGCCACAAATATTTTCCTAACCCTGCAGGGTCGTGTATGCACTGTGGTATACTCACACGTTACACTTTCTGATTCATTTGAGACAAAAATCTAATCAGTTTATCAAAGGACCCATATCATGCTTTTTTTAAGCTTTTCAGAGTAAACTTTATCAATATATGTAATCATATATGATCTTTTGTACACTAAAAAACAAATTGTTTTATGAAATATGACTTATTTTTGTGAGTTTTTTTCCTACCTGGAAGTAAAACGACTCGATCTCCGAGACTCCGCCTTCCGCTCCATCTGGGTGCCACATTTCACGACGTGATCCGACAGCCGGCCTCATCAGCGTGTCTGGGTTTCTCTCACGATCCCGTTCTTTGCAAAGATGGATGTGTATCCCACCTTTAGTAGTCCCGACAATCGCTACAATGACTCACAACACAAATGGACTCTGTGTCTAAAGCAACAAACACTTGGTAGACCCGGAATTTCTTGGAGACAGGACACAGTTGAAAGGTAGTTGGTTTTGTGCATTTAAAATGAAAATGTTTTGCTGATCACCTTTATCTTTGAAGAGAAAGTGTGTGTGTGTGTGTGTTAGCTTGTGGGCGGGGCTTGCAGCCCAGACTCTTCCTGCTAGGGGGTGTTCTCACTGGTCTAACGTGAAAGGACCCGCTCGTTTTTGTGAGTATGGAAGGGCCTGCGGCAAAGAGCAATGGTTTTTTGGAGGATTACTCAAAAATGTGTGAATGGATCAAAATACCGCTTTGGGGATATTTATAGAAAGGAATGAACAACATAATATACTTCAAAGCTCAAAAAGTTGATTTTGCAGGATATAGGCCCTTTAGTGTTAAAAAACCTTTGTTTTGGAGCACGCGGTCTCATATATGGAACAATAAAATGCTTACATCTCGCAAGATTTTTCTGGAGTTGTTTCTTGCTGCAGAAGAAAGATTTAAAGCACAACAACTAGTGTTCAACTGTAGCTGCATTCAAGCTGGCGGGTTTAAGCCACACCAGAGTGAGTGTTCACAGATACTTTGCTTTGTTTGGTGAGTAGGAAAGCTCACCAAAACTCTTATGTGGATGAAGGAAGTGAGCCCTGTTCTGCTTGATAGTGAGGTTCTCAATTTACTTGTAAATGAATTCTGGTGTGGTTCACGTCAGTGTGAATGTTCAGTTCTAGTCTAATTGGCTGTTGACCTTGTCAATCAATCTCCTCTGTGCCATGTCTTCTGTACAGCATGCGTTCAGTTTGCCAAATCTATACAAGTCTTCGATTGTGAGCAAAACTTTATTTTCATTTTATATTACTAGACTTATGTTTTTTTATTTATGAACTTTGAGAGTTTAAACAAGAGAAAAGCGTGAAAATGTTTATGTCTGAGAAAAGTGTACAAAGTGTGGAGTGAGGAGTTTTACAGCCTTTAACATGTATAATCCTTCTACGTGGGGTTTAGCTATCCTGGGTTATTTTTAGAACGTAACCCCTGCGATAAACGAGAGAACACTGTACAGCGGCCAAGAAAATAATGTGCTTTTTTTCAAAACGCTTGGGCCAAAGAATGAAGTTGTTTGAGAAAACGTTTTATTTTCCATCACTAACAAGCTTATTTCAGCTTATCCAGAGTGGCAGCTGTACATCAGCTGCCTCTGTGGAGACATTCTCCTATTAATGCCTAATTATGAAGACATAAATCCTTCTGAATGAGGTGTCAGGTGCTGCCTGATCAGCCAGGAATTTCCATGGGTCTGAGTCACCTCTCCAGACTAAGGCACAAGTAGGTTCATCTGGTAATCAACTAAGCCCAATGTACGAGGCTCTCAAAGAAACTGAATTTGGAAGTGACTTTTATTAAAATTTTATTACAATTGTTGTTTCTCCAGATGTTTTTTTTCCTGTTGACTTAAAACTTAAAGCTCTGATTCACTTAATGCTGGTGCAGAGTGGATCCAAAGTGCTGCTCGAAACATTGCAAGAAGAAACCATTTCAATTTAAGTTGTTCCACTGATGTGACATGAGGTCCAAGATGTCACCTCTAGTTGACCCTTTTAATCACAAAAACTTCACATCTTTTCTTTGGAGGTCGTGTTTGTCCCTAAAACCAGTTATTTAGAATTCTCAACAGGATGATTCCTCAAAGAATGCACAAAGACTCCCTTTAAAAATTGATTTCATGAGGTTAAAATGAGCAAAATTATGTTTATCTACCCTTACATATAAGAGTAACAAAAAGATCAGACCCCACAGTGCCTGAAGGTGATACCAGCCAAGTTTAGTCTACTTGGCTTTTTTTCTTTACGCAGATTTTTTGTGCACGTGCAAGTGTAGTTTCTCTCCAAACGTCCACAAAGTAGGTCAAGCTGTGCTGAGCAGCAGAGACTTTCAGTGGGACCACCTGACACTAAACAACCTATGAACAATAATAACGTCTGGTTTTCACGAGGTGACCATGGTGCAGAGGTAGAGTGGTCTACCTTTGGTCCCAAGACATATTGACTTGCCCACCCATGTAAGACACTGAACCCCACATTGCTCCTGGTGGTTATAGGTGGGCTCCAGTGTCCGACTGCAGTGTGTAAATGTGTCTTTGAATGGGTGAATGGGACTGTGACTGTAAAGCACGTTGGACCTTCAAGGAAGGTAGAAAAGTACAATGGTACATGGGACTCTGCTCTCATCAAGCCATCAACAGTCTTCTTCAGCTCATAGTTGTCTCTGAGCAGTTTAAATCCTTCATTTTTTTTATTTAATACGGCTTCAAAAACTTCAAAGTGTTTTTTTTCTTGTTAACTTTTCTTGTTTCCTGTTTTTTTAACTTGAATGACACCAAGACAAAGACAGAGCAACAGGTATATTCCGGTTTCTGTCGTTTATGGTTTCTGTGTTTCTGCTTTCACATACTGTGTTGTAACGCCCAAACAGACTGAACTCTGAAACAACAACCAAAAATGAGACCAGCAAATTAAATGTAAGTAGAGCTGTAGCATAATGATAAAACCAAAGAAAAACTGCGGCATCTTAAATTGGATTTTTTACCAATGAGAGATTTTTGTTTATTTTGGTTATTTAAAAATGTGCATTGTACCATCATGTCAAAGTAGTCATTGTCCATAATATTGTGTTTTATTGATAGACTTCATCATTTTTCTTTTTCATTTGTAGAGACCTTTCATGATATTATTGCAATGCATTTAAATAGTGTATGGTTATTTGTGTTTTAAGCATTCCTCTGAAATCAATAAGTGCTTAGGTAGTTGCTATATTCATTTGTGCTTTCTGTTTTTTTCTTCACCTCTTACTTTTTCAGCAGTGCTGTGTCTGCATTGTTCTTCTTAAAGTATAAATGAAAATGTTTTAGAAGTCTTGTGGCATCAGTGTGTTTTTAGAGGTTTTTCCTGTCTGTTTGCATTCCCCACCAAAAACTGATTTCTGTTGTTTTTTAAATGTATTAACCTCATATTTTTAAAGTTGTTTCACAGTAAAATTATGCATTTTTTCCTCAGACCTACTCATCATGTTTTTGATAGCTGGACTGAAAAAAAATACTTCTGCTGATACCTTTAAAAGAAAACCTCAAATATTTTTTTATTTTGTGTTTGAAACTCTTCATCTAATTTGTAGAAATCAATTATTCTTTAACAGAGTTGAATAGTTTCTCACTCTAAGGGTTCTCCCTTTTGTGCTGCTCCCTCACACATGTACAGTTGCTCACTCAACACCTATGCTGTGTGTGCTCGACCATGTTTGCACACTTTCTTGACTTGGCACAGTGCGCCACAAACCAGCCAATCATAGATGGGTTTCGAGTCATTGTGATTGGCTCTATTTAGTCAGATCACAGTGTCTGCCTCTTCTTAGAAGTGCTGCTACAAATGGTAACTAATACTACTGGGATACAAACTCAATTTTTTAATCCACAGTAGGTTCGTCTGCACTTAAATGAAACTTTTTACAGCTAAAATTGTAGTTTTTTTTTTCCTTAAGGCAGCTCTGTTGTCCCCCACCCCTTTTCTTTACAGCCAAATAACTCTTTATATTTGATTCTAAGCTGGTCAAGAATTGAATTGATAAAATAAAAAGGCTTTTCACTGAATTAGTCTAAATCTCAAATAGCAGATGCATGGGAAAGTTAAAAAAAAAGCCCTCAGATGGACAGGCTTAATGATGCTAATGCCATGAAGTGGAAATTATTCAACTATTTCCTTCACATTTTGGATTTCAATGAAAACTTTTGCAGCTTCCTGCATCCCATAGTCTTTGGAAAACACTGCCTAAAAATCCGTAGCTGATTTTTTTTGAAGGAAATCTGATCTGAGTGCTGTTTAAAATAAGCCTGTCCTCTTTCTGCCTAACACTGCAGTCTTGATGCTGGCGGCTTTGATAATACAATCACTGTAATGAAGCAGCTATTGATTGAATGATTGGCAGCAAGTGTCATGTGGCGTGAACGACTTGAGCCTTGGCTGCAATGTTCAAAAACAGGGATGGATGCAGGGATTTGAGGGACTTATAGCCAAGCACATGAGGCTGGGAAAGAAAATGAGTGTGTGGGCAGACGATTGAGTCTTACAGCGTCTGCTTGTTTGACTTGCTCTTAGGCAAGCGCTGGCATTTGTGCGCAACGTGTGTAATCCAAGTGTGTGCATCTGTGGCTATATGGCTTGAGTGGCAGAAGGTGGAGGGGCACTGCTGGGGGTGGTCAAACACAACAAGCAAAGCAGGGTGGACGGGGTTCATGCTGGCACTGAGGTGATGCATGTGCATGTGTGTTGGGATTCAGACGAGACACGTTTTCGCTGGCTTTAAGCAGCGTTTCATCTGACAACAGCCTGCCAACCAGAGGTCTTGCCTGCCATGGCCACCTAAGCCCTCATACTCATCTGGCCCTATCAGTCCACTGCTATCTGTATCAATCATTAGAAATCATTTATTTTTAGTGGGATGTGGCCTCTTGCCCTCCTCCCTGCCCTCTTGCCCCCTGTGGGCTCCCTCTGGCTCGCAGCCCCTCATTAATGAGTGTCAATCTGGAAGGCTGTGGCACTTTTACTGCAGACACCTCCTCTGACAAGCGCAGGGCTTCAGTCAACATGAATCATGCAAATGGACGCCAGCAAAAGTGACAACCATGCAATCCACTATCCGATCCCTCGCTTCACTTCTTCCCTAACCTTTTCCCAGGAAGCTGTTTGAGCATTTCTTTCCATAAAGTTTTTGTGAGTTCTGTTTTGCAGCTGAGCACTGTAATAAAAAAAAAAAAGTTGCACAAACTTTGTGGGGCAACAAATGTGATCTTTCAATGGGTGAAAACGAGCCTGCTGGTGTTTTTCATGAACACTTGTGAGAGGTAAAAGAGGTTGATCCATCAGATGACCTGTGGGCGCATGCCAATGTTCAAAACAAAACATGCAACAGCTGGGAAGAATTTCTGTCTGACTAAAAGGAAAGAAAGCAGAACTAAAAGTAATGCAAATTTTAAAAAAATCTGATTATCTTCCTTTAAAACTGTCTGGATTGAGGCATCAGAGAAATCTCATTAACAGCTCTGGATGACCTCGGATATTGTAGTTCAGCTATTGTAGTGTTTTTTTTCTCTATTGATTGCATTGATTGGTTCAATTAGCATATGGGGTCAATGTCGGGTCACTAGTGAGGACATGGCTTCTCCCCTCCCCCAGCCTGGCGTTGCTATTTGAAGGCCTTTTATTGTAAGAGCATCAACTGCTCTGACATTTCATAGAGAACTGCTGTGATTGATGTAGTTAAAATTTTCCTTATGTTCTGGAGTAAAAGTCGCTGGAGCCAAAACGTTCATAGTAAAGAAGAAAAATACATACATTTACATATATATAACAATTATGAGCAAAGCTGTTTAGCCCAAAGTAATGCTGCGTTCACACCAAATGCAAATATGCGTTCAGTACCTCTTTTTTGACTTGCATTAAATTGGCGTCTGCTGCCTCTTGATGCACGTCAAATTCCATGCTCAGTGTTTGTCCATAAATGTGTTCATAAACTTGACGCCCCATCACACGTCGGAGGAGCTACCATCAAGTTTTTAGCCTCATTGCTACACGGAAGCATTGTCTGTATATCTCATTTACAAGGCATGGAAGACACGGAAGATGTTGAGAGATCAGGTTTATTTACTGCATTAAAGGGGTCTATTAAAGCATCGGTAAACAGGTCGGGGTTCATGAGATCCTTCTTTTTTTTCAGTTTTCAGTGTCAGTTTTTTTTTTTTTTAACCGTGATTTTCACCAACCACTTCAGCTGTACTTCTGTGCATCTATATCCCAGTTTGATGATTTGCTGCCCCACATTAGTCCAAGAAAGGAAAAAATGAAAACGAATAAAACGCCTCCATGAGCAAATAAGAAAAATATGATAACGTTTGGAGAAGAACCATCTTATTCACCATGTTTGTTTGGGATGATGCTTCTTCTTATGCATTTTTGTGAGTAGCAAATACTGCTTCACACACCTACAGCGCCCCCTAGCAGACGTTACCAGGAAACTGTTGTTTGTGGGAAATAACAAATAAATGAGCCAATATATATTTTTTTAATTACATAAAAGTCACTAATGAGCATTAGTCACTCCCCTTTCCAAACTATGCAAAAAAAAAACCATGACTTAAAATACAGTAGTTTTATATTTCTTTCAGCCTGCGACATATTTATGTATCTCTGCTGTTGCATCGAATCCCAGCGCATCGGCCCATAACCCAGCGGACGTCAGAGATCTATTCTAGATGCCTGCTGCAACAGCCGGCCAGCAACAGCAGCAGCGGCAGGGGGAAGGAATGCCGTCTGTCCGGAGGCCTGTGGACAGCCAACGCTGATCTTAGGAAGTGGAGACGATGGGTCTCCTGTTTCAAGGGTTTTGGAAGAGAGGGAAAGGGAGGTGGAGGAGAGAGGTGGTAGAGAGGGTAATGGTGCTGAAGTTGGGGGTTAGAGGCAAGGGGGACCGAAGGGATCTGGTCTGGTGCCAGTGGAGTTAGCTTTCTGGCATGTTGCATTCCGCGAGATCAACGCCGCGGTGTTTCCTTTCACCCCCAACACACATCCACCATTCTGCTGCCAGCTTCAGCCTGTGCACAGTTTCTGGACTGCAGTGTCACTGAACAACAACAAACAGGATGTTTCAATTTTGTAAAAGAAGCACATGAAGGACACGACTTCAGACCCTGCAAGCCATTAAATGTGGATACAAACAATAAATACTTAAACAACAAAAAGGAGGAAATGCAGTTGCAATGCAATTTTTTTTTTTTTTTTTACTATACTCAACAATTAAACTTAGTTCTTTTGTTTTTTCTTTTTAGTCAAACAAAATTTAAAATTTCATAACGAGAGAGCATTGCAAGTTATTTCTAACCTGCATTTTAAAGACATTTCTAAAGTGTAGTCTTGCTTTCCAGGAGTTAATCATGTGATTAGAAGTGGATAACTCCTCAACTTCACCTGTTCCTGTGCGAACTTTCATGTACATAAGGGACAAAACTAGAACTTCTTTAAAGCGTCTTCAAGACTTTTTCCTGGTTCTTTCTAACAAGTGTGCTACTTTAGAACATTGCCATCTTGGAACACCAGAGCTGGTCTTCAGCTGTCTGATGAAAGCTGGGAGTTGAAAGATAATTGAGTATCAATACATCAACAGGTTATTTACAAGATCATTACACTGACATAATTGATGTCACTGGCATCGGGTTCAAAAGACCTTTGGAAGGACTTTCAAGACACCCATCTTTACCGTCTTAGCCGTTTTGCGATCCTTATTACCGACTCAAGTGACTCACTTGTGCCTTAGGATAAGAAGGTCGGGAAAATGTCACAAACATTGTCATCATTTTGTTTCATCACCCACTGAAGATGAACAAAAAAAATAAAAATCAATGGTCACTAAAAATTCCAGTTGAATTTTGTGTCCATTTATGTTTTAGACTTTACTCAATTTAAAAGTTGATGGAGACTTTTTAGGGTCAATTTGGATTTCTTGCAAATCTTTTTTGGACAGTAAAATTCAAATGTACATCACATTTTAATGGATTCACCTTCCCCAGAACTCTGTTTTAAAGACAGTGATTGAAGAAGATGACTGCTGTGAGCGTGGCAATGACAATAATGGTTGCAAAAAGGCTGATCAAATGTATTTACAGAACACTTGATTTAAAAATGTTACCATCAGCACTTTCCAAACACATAACTTTATTGAAAACAGTAAAAAAGCTACAAAAAATGAACCCAAACATTTCATCAAACACTTTGACTAAAAAAGTAAAGTGCTAATGGAATTTCTCAGCCGTAGGCTAAAAAGTGGGCAATTTACATTGGTAATTGTGGCACCTGACAAATTGACAGGAAACAAAAAAAACTTTCAGATGAAGCATTTCGAGCCCATCAGATTGTTTTTTTTTTAAAGTTCAGCACAAGATCAAGTCAATGTTTTACACAAATATTACAGGTTTGAAAGTCCAAAACTAACCTTGAAAAATGTTACAATAACGGGATGGAAAACTAACAAAAACTGTTTTATGCACAAATTCTCAGACAGCTTGTGTGATAAAGTAAACAGTAATAACACAGTTAGCCTTTTTGGGGTTTTACTGCATGCCTGTTGGTGCTTTTGTGTACAAAATTAGGCTGTTTTTTTGTGACTGTGGGTATTTTTGTGAATTTGTACTTGGGTATTTATAAGTGTGTCTCTTTTTTGTTTATGAAGTGGTGCATGTGTCAGGGTGTGCACGCCATGTTTGAGTGCAGCTTCCTGGACAATCTGTCAGCTCAGGTTAAACTGACGCTGAGTGGCCACACCTCAGGGTTGTGCAGGCCCGCGAGGCGGGCTTTCTCTCATCAGCAGCATTAAGCCTCCATGTGTGATGGCTGCTGACCCCCGGCAGAGCATTGGCTGTGTTGACCGGCCGCAGTTGTCCACCAATAATACCAGTTCTGGGCTCACTTCCTGCCAGGAGGAGCCCTCACTCTACTGCTGTCAAGAAGTAAGAGGCGATGGCAAAGATGGCACTTTGGTTAATTTGTGTGGGGCATCATCAAGGACACCTTGCTATTGTGATGGCCAGTGTCTGTGAGTCATGGAGCAGAGGGGAGATAGGTCAGAGGGAAATAGTCTGGTATTTTTAGCAGAGTTTTTTTTTTTTTTACATGAAATTGAATTCCAAGATTCATTTTATTCATTAAAATTGTTTCAGTGATCTTGAAAGAAGCGGGACTGATTTCCCCCAAAAATCTGTGAGCGTCAACTTCCTGCTGTAATAATTGTCCTCAGGTTTTTCTTACTTCTTGTTCTGCTATCAAAAAATGTGTTGGGCTGGTATTGTATGTTAAACTTGCAGTACTACAGGTTTTTTCTTGACAGTGCAGGAGGTTTGTTGGATCAAGCTCAGAAGTATAATCTGTGAATGGAGATATTTGGCTTCCTGCTAGGTGACAGTCAACAATGGCAGCAGGTGCACCACAGGGAAGGACCAGAGGGAGGCAGGGCCACCACCAGGAAATGACCCCAGCCACAGAAATAACAATAAAAAATCCAGGGTTTTGGAGCTTTGAAAATATGAAGTGACAAAGGCTGCCCTTTGTGTGGGAATTGACATGGTACAAGGCTGACACTGCGCACCCTCTAGGGGTTGATCTTCTAGTCAAGATCAAATGCCAAAACTAGGTCAGGGGGAAAAGGGAAAGGGAAATACAGGGTGGGGGGAAACTCTTGAGAAGAAATCCTATGGCAGTGCTCAACACCTTTACCAGAACACAGTGTGCTCCCTTATCATTTGCTCATCTACCCCTTTCTTTGGTGCTAAAAGCAAAGCTGACAGTCAGACAGACAGACATCAGGAGCCAGTAGACGTTGTGGTTTCATTGTCAGTATTGGTTTGGGCCGTGTTGCTCGGTAGACACCTGGGGTTGCCACTGCAGGCCCACCTCACTTTTGCAAAACAAAGGGCAGCTGCCTCTGACAACAACCAGCATGACAACCTATTAAAAAATATACGAGGGAAAAGGAAGAGCGACATCTTCATGATGCAAACAAAAAACCATGTCAATTAACTCAGAATTGAACCATTTGTGTTTCTCTGAGGGAACATTTAAAATGAACCTGGATTGAGAAGAATGACAAGTTGTAAACTGCATGCTGACATGATTTAAAAGAAAAAGAGGAAAAAGGAAAAAAATTGCTGCAAATAACAGGTGCACAAGCCCATTTATTGAAGTAAACTAAGTATTTCTAACTAACAGGTACATATTCTATCAAGCAGATGTTGCAGTCTAAAGTCTGTATTATTTAGCTGAGGTTAGTAATATTTCTTGTCCTACAGGTTTCAATAAATAAATAATTTGGTTTAATACAATTTTTTTTCCCCCAACAAGTTTCTAAATTTCTTGCCTGTCCTTCTGCTATCTTTGTGTGTCTCCATCCTTCTCTCATATTATTGCTAGGAGAACCCCAACTCAGAAGTTAACAGTAGAAGACAATCAAAAAAAGGAAAACCCTAAAAGGAGCGGCTGAAGCGATTCTAAAAATCACATGGACAAAACGAAGCAGAGAACTGCCTGAATTTAGCGATTGAGGACATAAAACCTCAAGTTCAAACATTTTTCTACAGATGAAAAGCAGAAAAAGTATTTATATCAAAGATGCTACGGAAGAAAGACATGATCAAGTCAAATCAAACCAAACAGAACAAAAGCTTAAGAAACAAGATGGAAACATATACATAACATTAACAAACCACAATTGAAAGCATGTACAAATCGTATCTGCCAGCACTGGAGAATCTCGGTAAAAGCATCATCACAAGCTCACGATGACAACTTTTTTTCCAAGATGACTTAACTTTTTGTGCTAAACAGAAGCAACCAAATAAGATGATTTGAAGGGTTCTGATTAGTAATGAGCAACAATTCTAATCACTGACTAAAGGATTCAGGAACAGACCAGCTCTTCCATCTGACTCTGCAGTTACTGCAGATGGCATCATTCATGTTTCCTCCACCACTGAGAGGAATTATGAACTGCCATTATTGGCCCCTTCATGCCTGAAGTTCCAGTTATATGTAACAACAAAATGTCAGTGTTTTTTTGTCAAGGTGATGTTTAATTAAGTGCAATCCGAGATTAAATGGTACATTGCAAATTAGCTTCCTATCATCAATCGAACCTTATTGATAAAAAAAGCGCTTCTCACATTTGCACAACTCAAAGCACTTTACAGTTAATATAACATGAACGGGTTAGCCCCATGGTACTTTTTCTCTTTTTTGTCGTCATGATGTGGCAAAGATTTGGAGCATTTAGTCAGAAAGCACAGAAAAAAACCCCACAGTGCAGTCATGGAGCGCCGAATGGAAAAGTTCAGTAAATAAAAGAGAGCTGAAAGTTTTATCATTCTTAGCAAACTTTTCACACACATATATACACACACACACACACATATATATATATATATATATATATATATATATATGCACACACATTTTAAAATGTAACTTAATTATTTACTTAGAGATAGAGATGTCAGCCTCTGATTGGAAGATTGCAGGTTCGGTTCCCGCTCTGCTAGCCCATGTCGAAGTGTCCTTGAGCATGACACTGAACCCCGCATTGCTCCTGTGGTAAAAGGTTGGCACCATGTTTGGCAGTGGAGCCACCATCAGTGTGTGGATGTGTGTGTGTGTGGGTGGGTGGGTGAATGGGACTGTGACTGTAAATCTCTTTGAGACTTCTAAGAAGGTAGTAATGCGCTATATAAGTAAATAGCGTTTACCATTTTATTTATGTAAAGCTCTTTAAGATGCTCTTTAGCAGAAAAAGTACTGTATAAATAAAATCCCATTTGAATTGTTGCAGCAATTTTATGACCTTCAGTCCAGAATTTACAAAAAATGTTATATTTGTAATTTAAAAGCATGTTGATTTAAGTGCTAAATATGTAAACATGAATGTTATATCCAAATAATAAATACATTAATATTGAATGTTAAAATTAAATGCTAAATCCTGGCTTAAAGAATATAATGCAGCTAGTATTAGAAAAGTAGTCCAAAAATGAAGAAATTAGCCCTTTTTTTTTGCTTGAACTTTCAATGTATAGTTTGCATTCATCTTGTCTAGGATTTAGTGTTCCACAGACAGAATACATTTTTGACTCAGCGCTGGCATCCTGTTAAATTTAACATCATAAGTAAAATGTTGTTCTTTTATTTTCTTAAGTGTACGTTTTTGGCTCCTATTTGAGGATTGAGTACACCAGTTAGGTTATGGTAATGTTCTCTTTGCTGTTTTCCTTGTCAGTCACACTAGGTTTAGGTTGCCAATCCTCCACAGCGGATTTTTGTTAATGATCCAAACCAAAGTCTCTTGTTTTTAGGTCATCTTCACTGCTTTGTCACTTTTTGTCATGTTTATGAAATATTTTTGTTTTTTGCCACACAGCCAGGCCTCTGGGTCCTTCACCACCAGGTCCTAACAGTCTCAAGATAATCCAAAAAGTCTGTGATCCAAATCCAAAAAAAGTCTCAGCACTCTCACTACACAGTACTCAAAAGAAGCAGGCAATCCAAAAGGCAGGCAAAAAAAGAAAAAAAACAGGAGGAACTTATACCTGAGTCACCAGCACAGGCAACTTCCTGGCACCGACCAGCTGGACAGCATGTGCTATAAAAAACACAGGTGAGACAAATACACTAAAATTACCTGGCGAGGCTGCATGCTGGTGGAAGAAAGAGCACTTTTTTTTAAATCAGAAAGATGTTGCTTTCCTGAAGATCCTGCATAAAAACGCTTTATTTACCAAATGTAGGCAAATGCTTCCTAAAGTCTCTAAGTTTCACTAAAAACCTTTACGTTTTTGTGCCAAAAGTCTCAGTTTGGTCCAAACCTTTGCAATTTCTCATTATAACATTGTTTTATTCCACTTTTTTCACAACTTGTTTTATTATTCATTCTTGAGCATTTTTGTGGGTTTCATTTCTTTGTTAAGTTGGGAAACTCTTTGTTTATATATTATATCTTTTTTAGACTTTTTAACTGAACTGCTTCAACTGCCGTTTTGCCATAAAAAATCAATTTAGAACTCAGACAAATGTAAACCACAGAGCAAATATACGCAAATAATGTGTTATTTAATGTAACAGGGACAATTTATATTTCACTTTAAAAAATGTTTGCCTTGTTTAATTAAAAGCAAAGAGGTTGTTTTTTAGAATAAAAGTAAAATAATAAATATGTTTGAGCTTAATGTGCATATATCAAGCACATTTTAATTGCTTTCATTTGGGATAATTTTGTTTGTCACAGCTGCATCTTGTTAGCTATTTCCCATGCAGTGATTATACAGTAAATCTGCCTCCTTGTTATCATTTTTTGTGGTTTTCCTTTTATTGTGATGTTTATGATATTATAAGGTGAACAGATAGAGATGAAAATACTCAATGAGTTAATGTTTGTTAAGAAAAATGCTCTGTATGATCAAGACAGAAATTTTCATTCTTGCCAATGGAAACGCTGCATTTCATTTTCCAATCAAACGTCCCTCAGGAGGACATTTTCAGAATTTTGCTAATGGAAATGAACAATGGTGAAACTTCTCTATCATCATCCCCTTGCACATAGACCTGCCTCTAAGTTCTCAGGTGACTGCGTTGCGATATGAACAACATCTGGCTGGATCTTTCCCTCCAGAGGAGCTGGGATCTGGCTGGTCCAAGCACACCGACCCTCCCTCTGGCCCAGGTTTGTCATAAGCTGACCCTTCCATTTAATTAATTAAAATTAGCATCTGTCCCTTTGGCAGTGACTTGTTACGTCAGTTAGAATAATCCTTTTAGATCTTTGGGCCCACGGGGCTGCTAGCCCTAACGAGGCCCAAGATCCTAATTAGACAATATAAGAGGGGAGGTGGATGGGGAGGGGTGGGAGCTGGACAAGAAGGATACAAGGGGGAGCAACAAGGGTCCTGCTGGGCTTAGCTTGCCTTGGAGGAAAATGGGGTATTTATACACCTACATGATGGAAGGCGGGGGGAAGCAGAGGAAGCCAGCAGGCTTGGATCTCTTCTTCTGTCCGTGGTGTATCATCTCTCTTTCCCTGTTTACCTTCCTTTGTCTTTGTCCGATACGTCTCACTGTTCGTCTCTTTCCGTTCCGTTCTCACCCCTTTTGTCACAGTCAAACAAAAAGTACAAGAACAGACAAGGGCGAACGATTGCAGATTTTAAACAAATTGTCCAAAAAGGTTCCTGTATTCTATGAGTGTGACCAATAAAGAAAAAAAAAATAAAAACACAAGAAGAAAAAGTATTTTTGTTTGACTTAGCAGATGTTGATGGTTCTGTCTCATTAGCAGATCCTAGCAAAGGATTTTAAATGAAACAAGGGTGACCTAGCTGCAGACAAGATGGCGCCTGACACAATTGGCTGGAAGCGTAAATTATCTAACTTACCCAAACCAAAAATTGTTCAAAATTGTATAAAAAACTTTTAAGCTTTAAAGCAGGAACAACTGTAACTGTTAGCATTGCCAGTTATAATATAGATTTTTTAAAATTGATATGGGGGACTTCCAGTGGATGTCTCTAAGACCCTTTTGGGAGAAACTGGTCTCTAGCGTTTGGGACTGTGGAGTCCAGAGATAAGCAATATTTTGGACAGAATCTTTTTGCATCTGCAGAGTAACATAAAAAAACAAGCAATATTGACTCTCTAGAGACATTCAGTGGACAAAATACATTGTTGGAGTTCACTCTTTCTGGTGCTGTTCTTTGCTAGCTCCAGTTACAGTTAAATTATCTTTAATGAGTTGTTTTTCTTCCCTTACGTTGTCGTAGGTGTAGTTTCTTGAAGTTTCATATACATATTTTTTGTTTTATTTATTTCAAACCCATAAAATAAAAAAACATCTTAAAAATAAGTAAAACAACAAATGACAATATTCATATCCTAAAAATAGCTTTGGATGGAGATGAACTTTTTGAATTATTAAGCCCCTTTTTTCAATTCAGTCAAAACCTAAATTTATACAAACAGTATTTTTACAGAATAACAAGAAATAAACAAATAAACATGAACATCAATTATAATCCAAAAACTTCAGAAAGAAGTACATATCAATGAATTTTCTTGACTTTATTATATCTATTTATCATAACAGTCTTTAGAAGTGCTTTAACACATTTTATGAATTGACTATTTTTAATGTCTTCTCTGTAGTTGTTCCATATTGCTTGAAAGATGGTTTTGAGAGTGAAATCAGTTTAAAATGGCCTCACTACTTCATCATGTTTAGAGCATTAAAAAAAAACAAACTTCAAATGCATTTCTTTGCCTTCATTAAGTTTGAAGCCATCACAAAGACACTTGTGCCAGTGTGGTGCGTGGAGAGGATGGAGTGCTGCTGTAGATGGTTATCATATCTCCTGGAAGCTGTGGGACCTCATGTGTTGCAGTCTTGGCACTGGAACATTTCTTCCAGTGTATAACATATGACATATGCACCACCGTACATGAAGTTGGAGAATCTTTAAGTCTTTGGCATTGGTTTTGAAATTTGTTGAGTTCATTTACTTTTGACATTTGATTTGTAACTTGTTGTATTTTCCACGCAATAAAAGCTCTCATTTTTTTCTTAAAACAACAGAGCACCTTATGATCTGGGGCGCCTCATAAATTGATTAATTCTGGTTGTGTTTAGTGATGGTGAAGCGATTTCTAGAGGTACCCAGCTCTATGTCAAAATGTTTGGTTGGGTGTAGTGAACACGCTAAAGCAGCTAACATTCAGCGGTGTTGGACAGTTTTTTTTTTTTTTTTTACTAACAAGATTGAGAGTTAGCATAGACACAGTAACGTTTTAATAATATCAGGCTGTATTTTACATGTGTTACAAACAAGGTTGGGAGTATGTAAATACACTACCATCTGACACTTCTGACGTAGCTAACGTGTAGTATGTTAAAAACAAGTAACACGTTAGCTGTGTTCATAAGTTCTGACTGAGTGACATCTCTGACTCTTTTGTCTCAGTTACTGCGCCTTATAGTTCAGTGCACCTTATATGATGTAATTTCAAAAACAGACCAATATAAAAAGAAAAAGACAGACCATTCATTGACATTCATTTACCTTATATATCCAGTATGCCTTATTGTGTGGAAAATACAGTACTTTTAGAGTTTACTGCTGTAGCAATAGGTGTCAACCTTCGCTGAGACATCTTTAATGGTCAGTACGATCCATTTAAAATGGGTTCAACTAAACTCTACCATGTGGTTTGAGTCAAAAATCTCACCAGAATCAAATAAATTGACCCCTTTTAACATAAACACTTTGTGGATTTGTTTTAAAAAAGAAGTTAAAATTGAAAAATTTAACCTGATCTTCTGTTCTGTTTAACCCGATCTTCTTTCATGTACTCTATGTTGGTCTCTGTGTACTGCCTCTGATTCCGCTGTCAAAAACCACAGCTGTCTTTCTGTCCGGGTCTGGGCTGGTGTCATATTCTGATCCTCTCACTGTCCGGGGTCGGGGGAGACAGATGCTGGTGCTCCAGCTGCTCTGCTGGCAGCGGACCAGCCAACAGGAGCAGACAGGATGTGGGTAGCAACTCAGATAGACGTGTGTCAGTAGACAGCGGGTGACACTGGAGGATGCCCATGTGGAGGGTGATGCTAAAGCCTTCTGAAAGTATCAGAAAGAGAGGCTCTGTGTGTGTGAAAAGGATGCAGAAAACTACAGTATATGTCTGTTTAAATCCACTGCATTTCCCCAGAATGTGCATGAGATGCACAAACAGGCATGTAAACAAAGGTCCATTGCACAAAATGATTCATCAGTCTTGGATCTACATTGGATCTTGGAGAAAAAAAACTTCTGCACATTCAAAAAAAAAGGCAAATTATTGGAAGTGGAACTCCAAGAAATACAGTACCACACCTGTTAGAGGATTTTTTTTAATTTTAAAAAGTGTTTTCTTAGGAAAAATCTTTTGTCACAAAGCAGTTTTTATGCACATTTTTTTGCACATTCAGCTCTTTTATGAGTGAATGATTGGGTTTAAGCTTTTTCCCTCTATTATCTTAAAACATCAATATTGTTCCCAAAGGAGGTGTGGCTTCAGATTGATAATCAGTTTAATCTTCAGCTCTGCCACTGCCTTGCATAGCAATGGCAGATGTAAAGCACTCGTCCCCATCTTGGTCATAGATGATCCTTCTTAAAATTGCTATAGTGCAGGACAAACTTGTCTAGTATTTGTTAGACTGTGTTCACTACAGTTGGTACAGAGATTGGGATCAACTGTCAATCAAAAGACCCAGCGTTGTTTTGGGTGTGGATTTGATTAATATTTAAAAATATATATTATAACCGTTCTGGCTCCAGATGCCATTGTTTTCATCAATCAGTGCCTCCTTGAAAGTTTAAATTAATCTATTCTGCTTATGAAGAAAAGTAATAACAACTAAAAGCTTAAAGAAACTGCCTTCTAAGTTTTTTTTTGTTTTACTTGAATCAGTGGGTGATGTGACCCCACCTTTCATTTGTCTTTATTTACAGTCAGTGGTTTGGACAGTGAGGACTGTAAATATTCCTCTTTCCTGTATTCCTGAACCGATTTGACATTAAATGATATCTTGTTTGGCTGCAAGGATGAAGTGTTCTTTAAAGGTTAAAATGAACTTCATGATGGATTTCTTCTTCTTTATATGAAAGAACATTAAAGTGGATCTTCATTCTCATCCCATAATAATGATCAAATTTGCAATTTGATGACTTCAAATTTCAGTAAAGTACCATCCAAAAACACACTGATCTATTTACATTATTTCTACATTTCCCTTTGGTAAACTATATGTTTTAACCATGACGGTTGTTTGCTTTTTACTTGGATTAAAGTTTGAACATGAACTTTGTGATGAATAATTTTAGAAACAGCTTTTAAGGTTTTACCATGTGTTTGAAATGTGCCACCTGTCAAATGGAAAACTGTGGAAAATCTATGTTTTATTGAGCTATTGTTCATTGCATGTGTGTGTGTGTGTGTGTTTGTGTAGCTGTGAGGAACTCCTTCAGCCAATCTCTGTTTGTCATCTGGCAAGCATGCTCAATATAAGCACTCTAATTGCTCAGAAAATTACAGCTAACGATAATTGCACTTGACACAGGCTGACATTATGGTGACACCACTACGCTTCGTTCTCTCCAGCTCCTCCCCCCAACCATCCTCATCCGCTCTCCTCCCTACCCAACACCCTCCTCAGGATGCTGCGGCAGCCCCCCTTGACCTGAACCCTACCCCTGGTGACCGCTGGGTGCCCTCTGCTTGTTAAAGCTGTCCAAAACAGAGATGTCCCAGAGTTCAGTCTGCTTTGGAATCGCTTTCTGCCACCCTTCATCTGTTCTCTGAACCGTCTGTGAAACATCATGTGTGCATCGAGAGTCTGTTTGCACTCAGAGACTTTTTTGTGGAGCTTCATAGATGCTCTCTGTCTTTTACGGACAGAGATTCTTCAATTTAGTGTTAAGGGATCTTCTCCTAATCTGAGTCAAGTGAGGACAATGTTCAAAGAAGCAGATGGAGGATTTTGGAACTAATCAGGGGTGCCGGAATGACTTTGAGTTAGTTTGTTAGCCTGCGAAGCTCTAAAACTTCTCCATTACACACGAAAAAGAAACTTTTTTTCCTTGTTCATGTGCACAAACGTATACTGTAAATACGTGGGTATTTGCTTGTGGATCTGAGTAATACCAGCATTTTCACGGACGTGTCCATATAGCCTGGACCCTGCAGGCTGAGATGTGTCACCTCTTTGTCTTGTCAGTGTTAATGTGAGCATGGGCAGCCAGGCATGGAGCTGTGACAGCACACAAAGCCCGCTCCACCCCGTCCTCACCCGCTACCCCGCCTTCATCACAGCTATTAAATATCCTTTACTGTCTGAGCGTCACCTCTGGCACGCAAGATTTGTATTTAATTTCAGGTCAGAACCTGTCCGTTGTTGGCGCTCGGGCTACAATGCATCACAGCGGCAGAGGATGTGCCGGTGGGCTCTGCAGTGGTGGCACAAGGGATAAACCGTGATAGCAGGGGGCTGACAAGCACAGCGCTCATGGCTGAAAGACGGTGTCAGAGCAGCACTCTGCTGCAATAACCTGTGGGGATAGCTCTTACAGCTACACCTTTTGTGATGGGTATAGAAAAAAAAGGGGAACCGAGACTTGCAACAGGAACATAGCCCCTAATTCTGTCACTGTGTGTCACAAGTCTGACCATTAAGCCGGAACTTTCATCACATCCCTGCATGAAAAGACCCACCTAGACAGTAAACATGGGGACTTTGTGGCTGCTTGTGAAATGGGAAAATGCTCAGATGCAAAAGCAAATGCTGACCTCAGATTTAATCTGCTAAATTTTTGCCTGAGCTGTGAATCTTAGTGATCACTTTCTGCACAAAGAAAACAGTTGTCTGCCTGCTTTTCTTCTGGTAAAAAGCCTCTTCAGCGGTTACGGCAATAATAACATGTGGTTCATGCTGGCTAATTTGTTTTGGCGGTAAATTATTTGCTAAACTCATTGACGGTGGGTCCCACCCACACGATGATATGCTTGCTCTGTGGCTGGCGGTTTGAAAACGCAGTCAGTGGAAGCAGCATGACTCAGAGGTAAGAGACCACTCATTACCATACGGCAGCCTGCACTCTGCCACACACACAACCGTCGAGCACACAAAGGAAACTATTGTTGGTGGGATGAGTGTGATTGCCCGTCTGGGGGTCCAGCGTTTCCAGTTGGGAACTTTTGAAGCAACTTCTCAGACAAGCTTTCCATCAGACCACTTACAAGCATGTCACTTCATCATGGAGGTCATCTTTAGGATAATTAGGGTCATACTAACATAAATCACCTTTTACATTGTATATGTTCACAAGACACATTAGGTAAAAACTTTCAACTTTTTTCCATTGAGGATGATTCAAAACTCTGAGGCTATGTTCACACTGGGCATGCCTAGTTGGAAGAGACTTGGCGAGAAACGCTGAAGTGGTGCAAATCTCGCAAATTTGGCTCCAGCCTTTTTCTTTCACAGTTCTATTCTAATATGTGAAAGTTTTAGTGTCATAGAATTACAGCCTGGAACAAACGGCAATTTTTAATTTATCCTTCATGATCAATTTTCAAACGGTTGGCACTTCTTTGAATGAAAAGGCACGCCATTCATACTTCACTACTAAATCCAAGTCCCTGATTGGCCAAACCTGGTTTGACTTTCAGCACGTGTTCAATGGAAGCGCCTTTTACATGTAGAGCTCTAATGGTCATAAAAATGTCTGTAGCTACACGGGAATGCAAGAAATTTGGACGTGGAAGCCCAAAAAGCACATTTACGTGCTTTTACATAGATTTTTCATTGAAAGTGGGTGCTGGAATGGTTGTTTTTTTGTTTTCCTACAATAACTAATAATTTATTTTTAATTAAAGGTAGCTTTATTGATCTTTGTGTTGTTACTCACATGGAAACATTTTTTTTCTACATCCCATGACTTACAAAGGTGTAAGTCATTGGCTTGAAAGGCGCTCAGCTTTTTCCTCATTGCTGAGTCCCCAAAGTCGGACCTGTAGCTCTGTTCTCCAGAATGACTAAGCTCCTCGACCTGTCTCGAATGTTTAGCCCAGAAACCCTTTGGGGAAGCTAATTTCTGCCTCTTTATATCAGGAATCTTATTGTTTCTGACAGTACCCCCAGTCTGTATGCATGTGTACGGATGGACACTTAGATCAGCCATTAGATCATGTCAACTTCCCTTGATGTCATGGTTTTGGGGTTTTGTTTGTCACTTGCTTTCTTGAGATTTAATTTATGTATCTTGTGTTAGTTTTGGATATTGCTTTGTTTTGTCACATTGTGACCCAGATAAGTTATTATTTACTTTGTGTACACTTTGCCTTTTCTTAATTGACTTTTGTACTCTTTCAGTGACCTACATGTGATCCTACAAATCATAAGATTCATTTTTATGTAATTGCTGAGCTTTACGATCCTTTTGTCATCTCACCTTGACTGTATGTTTACAGCAACAGCTGTCTTTTTAGATTTGTTTAGATTTCTATAGAAACAAATCTAAAAAGGCAGAATTTGAACTGACCAACGATTTCTACTTTGTGATTACAAATAATCTCATTCTGAAGTGTGCTAGTTAATCCTGGGACATCAAACCAAATCTTTGTCTCTAATAGAATTTTTAGTGTTTCTGCACCAAAGATGAGAACATGTCTTTCTTGTTAAATCTTTCCAACAACTGTAACATTCAAAAACAAATAAACAAACAAAAACATCAGACTAACTTTCATGTATTGTGAAGCTGTTGCAAAGCAGGATAAACGTTTTATTGGGGGAAAAAAAAAATGCACTCCAAACATACATTTGTATGGTGGCCCAGAAGAGTCACAACACTTTAAATTTGCAAAGCAACCCACTACAATTTGTCACAACACAAAAAAATAAATTCACAACACAAAAAAATAAATGCACAACACAGAAGGTCACACACAACACAAATACTGACAACACAAAAATATCAACTCACAACACGAAAAATCAACTCACAATACAGAGGGTCACAACACAACACTTTAAATTCACAACACACTACAATTAGTCACAACACCAATAAAATTAAGTTCGAACCTGAAAAAATCAACTCACTATACAACACATTGTCAAAACAGAAGTATATCTGCAGCGAAAGTTTAACCTACAACAGAACTTACACTGTTTTTATTCTGAAATTTCCATTTGGCTAAGCGGCTAACAAAAAGTTACGTCACACTTTCCTATCTGCACGTGTATCTGTTTCACCGCTCACCCTGCATGTGCCAACTATCTAAAACTAGCACTCTATTCTTAATAAATAAATCTAAATTTTTATTTTCAAAATAAAAACAATGAATGCTAGTCTAACTTCTGAACTTTTATTGAACTTTAAAATAACATCCTTCAAACTGAATGAAAATTACAGAGCAGTGTGAATTTTTTAAGTCTTAAAGAAAGTTTTTCACTGTCAAGAGTCTGGAGCAAATCGATTTAGATTCATTTTCATATATTTTTTTCCTATTTCTAAACACTAGCTCAGTGAAACTACAATTCTCAACTAAGTTGATTTTGAGAAAAGCTTGCAAAGATGTAAAAAGAAGTTAAAACCACTTCAAACCTGGTAAAATATTTTGAATGCCTAAAAACAAGGTTTAACATCTTTGCAAGTATCAAATAATTTTCAGGGTTTTCATTGCAATCAGTCCCAATGTAGGCTTTGTTTCAGAAAACTAGTTTCAAACTGTATTTGTTTTTCCTAATTAGGGTAACAGTCCACTTGACCTGCCCCCTTCTCATGAAAAAGTTTTTAATTCTTCCAGCTGACCTGCAGCTCTTCCTCTGAGGCCCTGTTGTCAGTCATCCAGACCCTGTGATGGAGGTGTGGTGGAAGAGGAGGTGCTGGCGGTGGTTGCTGGGGATGCGTGATGTGTTGTGACAGTGGGAGCCAGGGCTGGCGGGCGGTCACCATGCAGCACCATATTGCCGGGCTCCCCGGGGATGAGGGATCAGCATGCCAGCCTCGCCAAGAAGTGCTAATAGGCGCAACACGTCTTGCTTTCACACATTAAGGCAAGCAAAGGGTGACAGATCAGAGCTGTGATACTGCCGCCTGTAAGGGGGAAAAAAGGGGCTGCAGCTCTCATTTGCTTTGTCTAATGATGAAAACTCCCCAAGTCGAGCAACACGCCCACCAATCACAGAGAAGATACGTCTGTGGACGCGAACATATCTCCATCTCACTCACTTACAAAGAGAAGCGCAGCTTCACTCTTCACAAGTGTTGCCAAACTCCATATTGTAACTGACAATAAAGCTACAAGTGTTGAAACGGGATCAACACTTTTTGAAGAACTACGTTCTCACACAAAGCAGTCGGGGTCAAGCGGGCTGCTGCCGGCTACAACACCTTTGTCAGATTTGTTACCAAAACCCACAGCTTGTATGGAGTCTGCTCCACTGAAAGTTTCCGTCTGGAGAGGAAATCGCAGCGCCCACTCCTGTTACTTCCACCTGGGGGGCCATATGGTTGATTTGGCAGATTTCTAAGCACCTGCCCCCAGCTCTTTGCCAAAGATTTGATGTAATTTTCTTGTCTAAGAATCTGAATGGCTAATAAAAGTTCAGTTTTCTCCGAACAGAAAGCTAAAACATTAAAACATTGTCTAATATATGACAGAAAGCAGCTGTGATTCTGGAGAGCCAGGTTTGCTCATGGCACAAGGGGAGGGGGCCAGGAAACCACAACTCAAGACCTGAAATGTGACCAAAACAACCCAGAAGATTAAAAACCAAGAACACTTGATCAGAAGAGGCACCAAACCTCTCACACAGGAAGTGTACAAGTCTCACAATGATTTCTGCAAAATGTTGTTGATTGATAAGCTGCAGCAAAAGTTAGCTTAAAGTCCCACTCTGATAACATTTCGATCTGTTTTCAAAAGAGTTCCCAGAGTTCTTTTCATTATGATCATGGCGTTTTAAGCCAAAATAATAATAATAAAAATTAAAAAAACGTTGTTTTTAGGACATAGCTTCTGCAGAGTGGCAGCAGTTCATCAGAAATTTGCCTTTAAGTCGTGGATGTTGATGTCATCTATGACATCACTTGTGCCATGGTAATAATGATGATGCCATGATGATGCGACTGTCATAAAAACGACTGAAAAGCACACTTTTTTTGAAGAAAGTGTAACCTCTGAAAAATCAAAATTTGAAGTCCAAACGGTAAGACTGACAAAAATGACAGTCTTTCAGACTTTTGAACTTTTTAGGTGGAGAACATGATTTTGTGTAAAAACAACGGAAAAGCACACTTTGTCAGTTTTGTTCAAGAAACAGTGTTTGGACAACAACACCAGATAAACATTTCAGGATTTATTGAAACAATGAGAACATTGTATCCTGGTGTGATAAGCATTGGCTGTGAACGTTCCTTTTCTCTCTGAAGCATCATCAATCTCTGTATCAAAAATCCTCTTTACTTTCATACTAATCATTTTCCTGGAGACAAGCGCACCTTTCTGTCTTTGTTCAATATTGAATGTTCTTACCAGTTATTCCAATTCATTGCTTGGTTTCTTTGTACCTTCACCAAGTAACTGTTTTGCCTTTTTCTGCAGCCGTCTTCCTAATATCAACCATCTGCTTGCTCCATTCTGGGACACGTTTAGGATCCATCCCAATATGTGGAGCAGATTCCTCACTAGAATGTTCTTTGGCGCATGTCACAGCACAAAGTGCAAAGTGACATCCAGGTTTTGCACGACTATCCTCGACCTGAGGGGTGTGTGTGTTCTTAAAGGAGCCCAGCCACTATTAGAGACCGACGTCTAAAGCAACAGTCACCTAGCGGATATTGGAGATGGGACACAATTGGAAGATGTATGGCATTGTTCATTTAAAGTGAAAGTGTTTTGCAGAGCACCGCTAGTTTCTTAGAGTTAGGGTGTGTGTGCTAGCCTGGGGGCGGTGCAGGCTTTTCCTGGAAGGGGCTGTTCTCACTTTGTGATGTCAGCTTGTGAGAGCCTGCTCGTTATTGTTGGTTGGGAGGGGCTGGTGCTCAGAGCGCAGGTTAGAGGAATACTCAGAGATGTGTGAACTGATCAAAATACAGTTTGGGGTTGTTTATAGTGAGGAATGAACATTACAATACACTTAAAAGCCCAAAAAGTTGATTTTGCAGGGTAAAGGCCCTTTACAAGACAGTTTTCATTGGAGTGGGTCTTTAACCCTTTACCATTGGAGCTTTCACCAGTCACACATAGAAACTACATGCTCTTTGGCATATTGTAACATCAGTCAGCTGATACCGACATGGAAAAAATCTTTTTATAATGGCCATTTACCGTTACACAACACATTACTAGCATAAAGTATTGTCCAAAAGCGCAGTTCCAAATCAGCTTTTTTTTATTATTTTCACAATTTCTTTTGACATGCTTAGTTTGTTGATTTCCTGTTTGGTTTAGGGAATCAGATAGTCTCTGACCTGAAATTGGAAATCTGACCAAGTGTCTGTCTTGAATTGATTAAATGAAAGTTCACACGTACTTTCATGCAAATAAATCTCCCAGATTCTTGTTTGATGTGGAGTATTTTAAAGCAGTTGAACAAAGATGTCCATGAAGATGTGGTCTGATACTGTGCACACACAACATAATACAGAAAACTTTTGATAAAAAGCTTGAGGTTGAAAGAAAACTGCCCACATTAGTGTGTCTCAACCAATGTCTCAACCAAGTGAGTTTTGTGCCTTGTGTGGTTTGTTTGTTTGTTTGTTTTTTTCTTTCTGTAAATTCGCCCAAACGTTTTTTTAGACAGACTGGCATGAATATTTTACCAGAAGTGGTACATGACCCAACTTACAACCAATTAACTTTTGATGTTTGTCCAATTTCAGATCTGCCTTCAGTAATATTTAATGCATTCAGACCAGAGGTATGTCAAACCTGCCTTTTTATTTTAAAAGGAATCAAATGCAAAGCTTGGCTGATATGATTTATAACATTTTGGCTGACTGAGCTGGAAAATAATGCCTTTCCCTTTAAAGACCTTTACTGTGATCTCAGCAGTATCATTCTTATTCTGGCTTCTTTGAAGAAGGTCATTTCTTTCATGCCACTGGACCAAAGATGAACTCTCTGGTGCTCTCTGTTTGGCAACTGGGAGGATGCTCTAGGGAAGACCCTTGTAGTACGTCAGTGGCTGTCTGCTCTCGATCAAATATTTAAGTAGAAGGCGGTGCTGACAGTAAGAGCTGGTATCTGGTGAAATAGCTCCCATTTAATACAGACTCTACCATCCAGCATCCAATATTGATAGTGTGTTATGAACAAAAACATGCTTACACCAGTGTGTGCACCGCATTCAAGCAGTGCAAGAAGCTAAATGTTTGAAATGGGATTCTGCGGGACGTCTTGGGTCTGAACATTAAAATGTTAATGCCGAATTATAAAAATTAGGTAAATGATTTATGGGAACGGTGGCTCACCTCTGTGTCACCCCAATGTTTGATACAGGGCCAATCTAGAACCCACCAGAGCTCACATGATCACATGCAGAAAAATAAATTAAAACATATTTTGCTCTGTTTAAGTGAAGTGACATAGATGACCAATTCTACAGCATAATGGATTAACTTAATTAACAAAAGCAAAGTTGAATCAAAAAGTTTATCCATGTGGATTGTTCATTATAAGAGGTTATGCAGCCAAAACCACTGCTGTAGATGGGGCTTCACAGAAATTTTGACAAGCCTTCAGCCTCAGTCAGCTCTGTTGGGATAAAGACAGATTTTACTATATGCATTATATTTGCATGAAGTACAGTATCACTGATTCTAATATGTTTTAATTGCAAATTTAATGGAAAAGATAGACAAGCTTAAGTAACGGAGAGGCTGGAGATCTAAAACTCTATCTTTATACAGTATTTTGGTTGCTTCAAACAAAACAAGAGCAGACATGCAATTCTACATCCCACACACCACAATAATAGTAATGTGGGATAAATAAAAAGTATGGCTGTCATTTTAAGTTACAAGTTAAAAGAAAATGTTCTGTAATGTTCATCATAGCCCCCCCTTTAGTTATATAAGACAGAATTTTAAAAGAATAATCCAGGAAATCACATTTTTTGATTTTTAAAGAGTTTATTCATATACTTGCAAAAATAAGTATTTGGTCAATAAAAAAGTTCCCATCAAGACATTTTACTGTAACCCTGGTTGGTAATGACGTAGGACAAACGTTTCCTATAAGCCCTTGTCAGGTTTGCACTGTAGCTGCTGTTTTGGTCCATTCTTCCATGCAGATCTTCTCAAGAGCTTTGGTGCTTTGGGGTTGTTGCCAGGAATCATGGACTTTCAACTCTCTCCAAAAATTCTATATTGGATTGATGTCTAGAGATCATCTAGATAGGACTGGACATGTGCTGGCTTTAGCAAGGGGACCTTTGGAGGACTGTAAAATTTAAATACATGACATTGTGTGTTACAATAGTAACCTTTGTCACTCAGGTTCCAGTTCTTTTCAGCTCATTGACCAGTTTGCCCTGTGTGCTTCTGAGCTGTTTCCTCATTTTTCTCAAGATAATTTTTAGCATGAAATTTGCTTTAGGTAGAGGGAAATTGTCCGTGATCTTGTATTTCTTCTATTTTCTAATAATTGCTCCAACAGGTGATCTCTTCTCATCCAGCTTATTGCAGATTGGTTCATTCGAGTCTTGTACAGGTCTACGGTCTTGACCCTGGTGTCCTTCGACAGCTCTTTGGTCTTGGTCATGGCGGAAAGGTTGTAGTCTGACCAGTTCAGGGTGTGGACAGATGTCTTTTACAGATACAGATAACCAGTTCAAACAGGTGGTATTAATACAGAAAAGAAGTGGAGGACAGAAGAACTTCTTAAGAAAGGAGTAGCAGGTCTGTGAGAACAGAACAAAATATTTATTTTATGCTCCTTTATGCAAATAAATTCTTTAAAAATCATACAATGGGATTTCCTGAATTTTTTTTTCTGAATTTAGTTTTGTCAGTTATGTTTCTTGGTTTTGATCGTTCTCTGTTCTGAGTTGTCCTTGTCAGTCACACCAGGTTCAGGTAGATGACCATCCACAGCTGTCGTGATTTCTGTTAATTACCCTTGACACGTTTAAGTGTCAGGTTTTCAGCTCTTCGTTGTCAGGTCATTGGCTTTATTTCTCCCTTGGTTTTGGCATTTTGGAATGTCTGTATTGAATGCTTAAGCCACCAAGCCTGGTCTCCTGCATTGGTCCTACACCACTGGTCCCTAACATTTTGCATTCTGTCTCTCACAGTTGAAGAACAGCTATGATAAACTTTACAGACCTTCCTTAACTTTTTAAATTAGGCAACTTACAGAGTGAGGACTTGAACTTAAAAGAGACTTGAAAACACTGCACATGTACCCCCCCCATGTGACTGTATATTTTAATTTAGCATAGAAGGAAGAAGAGTTAAAAATATCCTCTTCTTTCTTTGCTGCAGGGAAGCTTCATACATTTTAAGAGTTATGGATTTGCTTTTGATATTTTCTCCGTCCTGCAGAGTGTCTCAAGGCAGAGCTTTCATGACAAAGAGGTCAGGCCACACAGAAAACCACAAACACACTCAACAGCAGTTTACCTGACACGCTTTTGATCAGTGAGAGGAAACCAGAGAAGCCAGAGCAAAGCCATGCAGGCACAAAAGGACAAACTCCAGATCATCATCACCCTGAGATCAAGCAGCATAACAGCACATCCAAATGCAGCCATTGAGGGATGTTCTCCAACAAAACTTGACAAAAAATGGAAAAGATGTTTGATTGTGTTTTGATGCTTGTTGATGATAATTTTTCCTTGATATTTGAGAAATATTTAAACAGTTTAATACCATGTGATTTTACATTTTCAGATTCCTATTGTATTGAATTGACTTTGAATCAACTCGTTAAAAAAATGTAGTTTTTGAACCAGTAAGTTGAGAAAGAAGGACAGAAATCTTCTTACAAACATTTTTTTGAAACCAAAATTTATGTTTACTCAAAAATCTCAATAAAATTGGTACAAAAAAATGCGGAAATAGGAAAATTAGAAGAATGATCTAAGAGCAATCCCTTATGATAAATGTAGGTGAGCCCCAAAAAGCAAAATCTTTCACTGAAGTGGGTGAAGATGTTTGTCTGTAGGATTCCATTCTGTTTCTGTTTTTTAGTAATTTATCCATAATAGAACAAGCTAACATCCCGTCATCCATCCATCCACCCATCCACCTATTCATCCATCCCCTCCACCCCCCTCCCTTCACTGAAGCCCCTGGGGCCATGTTATGCTTGCTGAAGCGCTGTGTTGTGAGCGAGCTCGCTGCCTGCCATCAATATGGGTGAGTTACAGAGGTCAGCGGTTCAAACGCAGTTCACCGCCTCATGCCGACTCTAGCTCTACCTCTGCCCGTGTGCTTTGGTGAAGTGTTGGAGCGTGTAAGTGCATGTTACATCTGTGCGCAGATCCAGTGTGTCTGGCTGCATGCAAGCGTCTTTATAACCAAGCATGAAAATTATACCTTCCATCCAGCAAGTACGTTTAGGTGTCATCACACGATGCATTTCTCAGCATGTTTGCTCAATGTCTTTAACACAGCACTGAGAATTTCTATCTCCACCTTCTTTCTGCCAACCAGCATAATGAATGAAGTGTGAGTGGGACATGTGGGACACCAGCACTGATTCCTGCTAAAACAGCAGGTGGTAAATCTTTCTCCTGATCATCAGTATCTCAGCTGAATGCTTGGACACTCAGACCAAAATGTCACGTCGATAAATTCAACAGCAGCTTCACTGTGTAACCTTTCTGTTTTTTGTCATAATGTTTTAAAACTTTTGTTATTATGAACCATACTGATCAGAATAGGCTGTACTCTTTCAGGTATCAAACATATCATCAGGATTTGGACTGGCCTTCAGTCAAAAAAAAAAGGCAGAAACTAAACAGGCCACACAGGCCAACAAGAGGCCACAATCCACAGCTTTTGTGTGCCGGTCCCAAGTTTGGCAAAATGCAGAGTTGTAACAGAAAGGTTTAAATCCAAACGCAAATTGATCATATAAATCACAAACAGAACTTTCATACTAGATTATTCCAGGTTAACTATGACTGCCACTGGTACTGTTTACCTACAGATCGAAATTGGACTTCTGCTGGTGAAAGAAGGAGAGGGATGCAAGTGGTTGATGTGAGTGAGGAGGATGCTGCAGTTTGGATCTTACGAAGAAAAGTTCTCAACTGGGACAACCTCCAAAGGGAGAAACTGAAAGGCAAAGAAGAAGTTCTAGAAGTTGATACGTTTTTCTTCTTTCATTTATCAACTGTTAAAATGTCATTTGTATTGTTTTGTTGTTAAGTAATGTTATTAAATTCATTCATTCATTTAATTCATTCATTTTCCAAACCGCTTTATCCCTTTCGGGGTCACGGGGTTGCCGGAGCCTAACCCGGCTACTCATGGGCGAAGGCAGGGTACACCCCTGGACTGGTCGCCAGTCTGTTGCAGGGGCCTCAATCACACACCCATACACACTCACATCCACACCTAGGGACAATTTACAGTAACCAATTAACCTATGAAGCATGTTTTTGGACGGTGGGAGGAAGCCGGAGTCCCCGGAGAAAACCCACACATGCACGGGGAGAACATGCACACTCCACACGGAAAGGTCCCCCATCGATGACACTGTTTCAAGTCCCCCAGCAATTGTTATGTTCAATCAGCTGATCAGCATGTTTGTCCTGCCAATTTGCTCATTTACAAAATAATATATTTCCTTGACAGGGTCAACCATGAAGCTAAAAAATATGTGATCAAAAGAGCCCAACACAAACAAATGGGTCATGTGACCACAGGAGTTGATTTTTTTTTTTTCTAATATACAGAGTACCGGGGGGACTGACCTATCCCGCTGGTTTACAACTGTTGATTTGTTTCTACGTCCCACCTACAAGCTTTTTCCAACGGCCTTTTTACATCTGCTCCTGATTCATAGCAATTTAAATGAAGAAATACTCAGAAATTTGCATTTAAGTTTACTTTTCTTTACACATGTCCTCCATGATGACAAAATGACACATAAAACATGTTACAAACACCATTTTCAACCTTCTTTGTGTGACTTGTTTGTGCTCATGTTCAATCACAAATGTAAAGATGAAGGTAAAAATCAGCTCCTTCTGCAATGTTTAGGTTAAAACTCTGGCCACAAACACTATGATAGGTTTCTTGTAAGAAAGATATGGATTTGTCATAAATCTGGACCATGAAAATATAGTTGCTTTGTGAAATTCACTTTTTAATAAATTTTTTTTTTTTCAAGATCTAAAGGGTTGCTGCCAGGGTGAAACGTGTTTAATGAACCAGTAAAAAATCTGAATAACTTTAGGTGTGGAAAATCCATAAAATCCAAAAACCATCTCATGGTAATTGCCCCTTAATTTCTTATTTTGTTCTTTTCCATCCCAATCCTCTAGATGGTTTAAGGTCCCATAAAGGTCCCATAAATGCATGAAAAGCATGTTTTCTGTTTATGTTAATTCTTTGTTAAACAGCTGAAACTAGATCCCAAACACATTTATGGATCAATCAATGTTCAGAATGAGTTTAAACTACCGGTCAGCAATCTAACAAGTGCACAGCATTGTAGGATTTGGCACTAGTTAAAGAAGAAAATGAGTTAGTCTTCTGAAATATAGATATATTGGGAATTTTGTTTTCATTCACATAATATTTGTAATTTCTGAAGCATGAATTCCGTTGAAAAGCTGCTCTAAAAATAAAATCTGATTATATTCAAGGTTACTCTTTTGACATTTAAAAAACATATTCTAAAAAATATCATTAAAGCGAAAGAAATGTCATTTATTTTTAATGTACAGAAGAAAACATTTAGAAAAAGGTCAAGCAGGAGCCAAAAGAGAGAAAGTGTGCCATGCATGATCCCAGTGTCTGCTGGTTTGTGCTGTGATGATAGGTTAGTTAAGAAATCAAAATACAGTAACCTGCTGTTTTTTGTGGGTAAAGAACATGGAGGAAAACTTTTTTGATGCCAAAAAACAACAGCTGAAAGTCAAACAGGAAGCCTTTATTATTGAGAGAAAGTGTCATTTCCCACATTTTGTAAAAATTATGATATAAATAAAAAAAAAAAATTATGAAATTCAGGGAAAATTAGCTCTGAAACAGGTCTGCAAAGGTTAATAAAACACAAAATTTGCATCAGTCTTACAATTGTGTTGATGAAAATGTGTTTTTAAATATAAATTAGCTATTTTTTAAATCATAAATGACCAAAAGTTAAGCAGATGTCAGTTTTTTACATTCACATCCTTATCTTCTGGTTTCCTTACACTAGACTTTATTACAGGAAGACAGGTGCATGATAATAATAACGTGTGTTTCTTCTGAGGTAAAAAAAAAACCTGAGAGATCACCTCGTCAATATCATACTGGTGAGTCAAAGCTGCTGGTGTGTTCAGCAGGGAAGCCTGACTTCTGTGGTTTATGTGGTTTATGTGGCCACCTAGTGGGCTGGTGACTCACTTTTTTCATGGAATCAAAACACAGATGGAATTTATTTTTCTGAACCTTCATACATGTAAAATAAGCAGATTATGACCAGCTTTGGTGCTGATAACCTATTAATCAGTTACATCGAATGGGGTAGACCTTAATAAAATGCGTTTGAGTTTAAACAGGAAGTGAAATTTTCCTTAAATTTTTATAACTTGTTTTCTTGCGCAGGGTCACAGGAATCCTATCAAGGGAAGGCAGTTCTCAACTGGACAGCTCGACAGTTCATCGCACTTCACTGTTATATTTCTGACATTAAAGGAGACCATGGGATCGACACAGAGCATGCATTTACTGTAAAACTAGTATTTCCAAGAACGTGAAGGGTTTGGGTGAAGATGTTCTATGCAAAAAAAGGAAGCTGAGGGGGAAAACGCACCGGCGACTGTCAGCAAATTTCCACTCCTACATATATGAGGTGGTTGTTTTCCAAAGATTGTATCTGTCATCTCAAAATTAATCGTTCTAGTTTGAACTGCAAATTGCCCTCTTGAGTATATCTACAGTTGAAACCATAGTTTAGAGTTTTACTGTTGTTCTCTGCACTTTCCTGCAGAAAATGAAGAGTTCATGAACCTGCAAAAAAAAAAAAAAAAAAGTCGATTTGAGCTTTTACATCAAGAGCTGGTTGAAGTGGCGTAGTGGCTTGTTACAAGTGATACAAAAAATCAAAAGTGCATAAAAACACTAAAGATAACTACCAGGTACATTTTTTTAAAATCTCAGTTTTAATTTACCTTTCCTTCTATCATTAAGCATTACAATTACACAGGACTGCATGAAGATGTTCATTTATCACTGCATAAACGAGGTAATGCTTTTAATATTGTTTATTAGCTACACACATTGTAATTTCCTTTTACATAAATTGCACAAGTACTCCAAACAGCCACCTGCTTTTTCAAAGGTAACATGCAAAAGAATTACTGGGAAAAAAATGCTGAAAAAAGCCCAAAAAAGACTGACTTCTAAGAATTATGTCAGTTTGCTTTTCATGACTTTTTCACTCAGGTCGTGTGGTTTCTGTTTTTTTTTTTGCTGCAGGCTCGCACTGTTTGTTAGCATCTCGTTTAAGTCTACTGAAGTTTGTGGTTTTGTGGCCCGGATGGGTGGGTGCATTCTTGTTTTTCCTGAGGTAGTCTAAACATTGTAGTCAGTGGCAAAAAGCAAGAGGTGTAGGAAACTAACGTGGTCAGGAGGATGGAGGTCCCGATTAAGAGGTGTACAAAAAAAGCTTGGTACAAAGAATCGTGTGAAGTTTTGATGTTTTCTGCATTGGAAGCACTTCCAGTAAACTGACTAATTTGAAATGTTGTCACCTAAGATGCAGCATCAACAAATTACATGTTCGAATAAAAGGTCCGAAAAGTAATGGGTTTTACAAGCTGTGCTGTGAAGCTAAAATGAAAAATTGACCTGATAACAAATATAAAACTAGCTCATTGCCATTGCTGGATCAAAAATCAACATAGATTTAAGTTGAACGTATATTCATACTGTAAAGCAAAAACTTAACAAAATAAAAGCATCCTCCTATGATAATGTTGAATTGAAATTTAAAGCAACGAAACAAGTTGCAACACTTGTAAACTAAAACAGAACAGTAAATTAGCGATAAATTATTGTTTTTCCCAAAGTGTCTTTTAACATAATGGCATCTCCCAAAGGGTTGTTTAAACTCAAATTGAAAAGTTTTTATTTTATTTTTTGCTAGGCGACAGCTGAAAGCGTCTCTTTCAATCTGTCTTTGCAGCAATTACTGATCTACTTTCAGCAGCCACACTCGAGGAGTGTTATGGGGTGATGCTTTTACTGCAATAGCTTCACCTCTGAAACTAGCAACACACTCTCAAAACTCAACAAGAGGCACATCTGTGTTAGACTTGCACAAAGCCGTCCAAACAGGTTACATGTGAGTAGAATTTTAACTTTAAAAAAAGGTGCAGAGAAACCATCAACAGGGCATATTGAAATTAATGGATGTTGACCAGAAGCTGAATGCTTTAGTTCTGAATAAGAATACACATTTTTTACATCATGTGCTTTTATTGTGGAAGGAAAATCTCCTTCTTATAAGGCAGCAAATCGGTAAATCATACAGAATTTGTGCCCCTGGATGTAATTTTTATCAATTTTTATCTGCTACTTAGCCATCATTTTCTCAAAGCTCAGCTCCTTTACACACTGTATTCATTGGAGTATATGTTTTCTGCATAAATTGGCCAGGAGTGTGATTTGCATGATTTTTTTTCTTCTTTAATATGCATTTATAAGGCATCTGCAATGTATTGTCTGAAAAATACAACACTTACTACCTGCAGGACAGAAGTGCAACAATTTTAAATATTGTGTGCATCTCAGATTCTAAAATTAATCCAGTAAAGCACAACAGGACATTAAAGGGAGGGGATAATGTCACAACCAGAAAGTAAAGAAGCATGTCATGAGTTATGTTGGTGCAAGTTCCAGTTTATTTATTAGAATATTCACAGAGGAAAAGAAAAAAAAAGACTTTTTTTTTTTTAAATGTAACTCTTTAACACGTTTGAAAAGTTCTTCATTTGCAGTGTTGTTCCATTAATTACACATAGACGAAAGTTCTCACTAATGTTCTGGTGAGTCCATTAGTGCTGAGGTCTCCGTGTGCACTTAAGGTTTCTCAGAAAAACAATATAAGAAGTGTGAATCTACACAAAAAAATCAGACGGTCATCCACAAGCTGATCTGATCTGTTAATAGCTGTTCATTTCTGGTAATGTCCTGAGTACAATGTAGAGCCAGTCTGCTGTTATGGTGTGAAAACTACAAAAATTAGATCAAATTAGAATGTGAAAATCTGTTCAGCGACAGCTGTGGATGCAGGAAACAACTCCAAATACTCCAAACCTGCAACAAACTGAGCTCACATACTGCAGAGCTTCTGTGAAACGTTTCATGCATGGTGCCACTGATCTGCCAACCATTGCATTGTGGCTGTGAAAATGCCAACCTGACCACAATGCAGCATCTTTGCAAGCATAAAAGCTATATCCTCTGTTTCTTTTTATTTGGTACAAGGGAAACAATCTGATCTTTTTGGTAAGGAGCCGATGCAGGTCCTGTTGCCAGAGGAAAGAAACTAGCTTTTGTTCATGAAGTCCTGCAGAGCAGCAAGTCATTTCCTCCTTGGTGACGTTTTTTAAAGTTGCGCTGCAACAATCCGTACATTATTAGAACAGAAGGACATTTCAATTTTTGTTGTCCAAAACACACAAACAATTACCAAAAAAATTCTAAACGAATAAAAAAAAACTGCGGACAAACATTTATTTTTTTTCTTTCATAGTTGCAAACAAACTTCCTTGTTGCTATAGCAACTGAAACATTGTGGGTGTAAGAGGGTATGTGACTGTAATAATTCATATTTAGTGTGATTATATTCATATTTATATATATAATAATAATAATTTACAAACACTCCAATTTGAAGTTGTGAAATAGTAGAATACATATTGCAATAGCATTAAACACTCGCAAAATATTGGCCTATACACAACCTTATATATTTGTACACATAATAATAGAAGGACATATTTTGGGACAGTGGTGGGAGTCGTAAAGCCCTCTTTGAATTTAGAAGTTCATCATGGACCCAAAGATGCAGACTCAGATGCAGACAAAACAATTCTGGTTTGTTACAATTCGGCTACACATTGCGAAACAAATTGAATTATTTATGGTTATTTAGTTTAGTTATTAATATTGACGGAATAATAGATGTATTCGTGAATTTCTTGAAATTCACCTTTTTCTTGTGAAGTTCTGATTCATTTTTAGGGTTTCCCCCAGGAAACAGTTTTTTCTCTGCCATCCACCCCTTCATGAAGCAAAAAGTAAAGCAAAAAAGAT
>BSAI01000012.1:6320365-6335491 GCA_036245035.1 Adrianichthys oophorus
ATATATATATATATATATATATTTGAACAAATCTGCTCAATGACGACTTTAAACCTATTGAGGGGAAAGGTGATAGTGTTCTGGTCTTGGATGATTAACAACTACGAGTGTTTATATTATTAAGGACTTTGAAAGGACAGCTGATGAGCTATCTCTGCTGTTTCTGCTTCTAAGCTAAAAAAATCCTCTGGATCAATAAACACACTTGAATGTAATGCATAGATATTGAAGTTGGAATGTATAGTTTTAATGAATCAATATATTTCACAGAATAAATTCTTGCCAACTGAAATTATACTATTCCTTTCAGCAGGGAACATTTTCTCTGTTAAAATTGTGAAATGTTATGCGTCTTAGACAAAAACTTTCCTTGAGCAAAATATTATATATATATATATATATATATGAACAAAATAAGTATTTGTTACATTTTTATTTAACATTTGCATTTTCTTTTTGTCTGTTTAGCTTTACTCTTAATTAGTTGGGGTTTGTGTAGATTTGACACCTCAGCTGCTTCATGAATTTTCAAGTAAACAGCTTTGACTTGTTTGTAACATTGCAATACATTTGTGTTTTTATGTATAAAGCTAATATCTTTGGGGTAAGTGACTGACGTTTTGGTCCATTGAACAATGAAAACATTCATGTCTGAAGACCCTAATAGAATAGTACAGATGAATAAAGACGTAAAGTAAGTAAGAGTAAAGTAAGAGTAAATAAAGGAAGAGTAAAGTAAGAGTAAATAAAGGAAGAGTAAAGTAAGAGTAAAGCTACGGTCACACTGCCTTTGGGGCTGCTTGTTCTAGCAACCACTTTCAATGAAAAGTCTTTGTAAACGTGCACTTTGGAGCTTCCACGCTCAAAACTCTCACATTTAAGTGTTGCTACTCAATTTTTTAGGTCTGGTTTTGTGCTCTATGTACAAAACGCGCGTCCATTAAACGCATGTTGAAAGTTAAACCAGTTGAACTTTGACCAATCAGGGACTTGGATGTGGAAGTATAGACGTATGGATGATGTCCTTTTTATTTCACGGAAGTCATCTCTGTTTGAAAATTGATGTGAAGGAGAAATTAAATATTGCAGTTTGTGACACCAATTTTTATATATATATCAGAATAGAGTTGTGAAAGAAAAAGCCTGGAGCAAGATTCATAAGATTTGCACAGCTTTGATGATTTGCACCAAGCCTCTTTCAACTGCAGGTATAAATGCACTATCATTGGGTATCGGCAGACCAATGTGAACACCATATGCTAGTGTTAAAGCGTTTCTGAACACGAGTCACATGCCTGGTGCGAACATATCTAAACTGCTGAGTTTGACTGTTATTCTTCGCTTTAGGATTGTTTTTCCTGTAACTAAAATGCAAAAAATTGCTCACAAAATTGCATACTTTAAACTTTTTGCTTTATCACTAACCCTAGTTTCAAGTTAGCTTCAAGTTAGTTAGCCAACAACAGCAGGACACGTCACCCTGCGAGCGCAGTGAGTGTTGTAAGACTCCTAAAACACGTATTTGTTAAAGGTATTTCAGAACTGTGAAAACCAGAATTGTTTGATCTGATGTGATGCAACACAGAATCTCCTATTTGATCCTGCCACCAAAGCTGGTGCTGATTCTGCAACATGAGTTTTTTTCTATAAATCATTTTGCTGCCACAATCCCAGCCCTGTGTGTTTGGATGGACAGCATCCCACCTCACCAGGCGGCCCTGTACATGACAAAGTAAAATGTGTGACAGAAAACATCAGATGAGCTGACATCATTAAGTATTTGTCCTTTTTTGTTTATAAGCTGATGCTCCCCCAGCAGATCTTGAGCTTGGGTTTATCATTGATCATAAAAAAGTGCGTGTGGCAGAAATGGGCCCTTTTGTCAAACTCTCTGCAGATCTGAGCTTTATTTGAACTTCTAAAAACAGGAAATAGACTCAAGTGCCTGTTGTTCTTTCCTGAAGTGGATCAGACGCTTTAGTTACAGTGCAACCATCTGTGTTCTTGCTTTATACATGGTTGGGTTGCCTGGGAAGCCGTGACGTCAAACTGTAATGAAAGTCAGGTCTAGAGGAAGACTGAGAAGAATCCCAGTTGTGAATGTAAAGTCTTTGTACAGAAAATTGCCCCGTTTAGTAGGATTTTATGTATATATTTATAGAACTGTATTAGTGTCCAAGCACAAAAGAGACACTAAATAGACACATAAAAAAAACCTGGTGGTACATTAACATTTGCAAAAATATACCTTCATGTGTCTTTTTTTACTTACACACAGACAATGTGATAATTCAATTGAACACATGAAGAATGCACGTTAACCAGCCACAGTTTTGTAGGAATATGCCAAGTATTTTGGGAATTCAAGGAGGGGTGGTGAAGGCTGCAAAGCAAGATGGCCACCGATCAGTCGTCTTCTAGGACTGTTTGCTCGTGCTGAGTAGAACTGAGATCTACACCTTTGCATTTTTGTCATATTAGTTGTTGAGCATTTGCTTTAATGTGGTATAATTCATTTTTACAGTTCACAATTAATATGTGATCAATTGAATTAATAATCGGATTTATTATTTGTTATTTTAACTTTTTGGACCGACAACATCCCTGGACTTTGAGCAACAAACTAGCTCTCCAGTCTGTGAGCAATGCAAACTTCTCTTTTTTGCTTACACTGAACATCTTTAACGTTAAACTACAGCAAATGAAAACATCCTTCAAAAAATTCTTGGATCTAGTCATCTGCTTACAAATAAGAAAATAGACAGCTGAGCAGTCATAAAAGGCGACATATGAAGTTACAACATCACCATAGTTTATCTGTGAAGCAACAAATGTTTCTGACACAGCAGTCAGTCACATAGACCAGCCTCAGCTGGGAAACAACAGACTAGAAATGAGCAGGTGTGGTTTCTAACTTTCAAAATGAAGCTAAAAAAACACAACTTTTGTTTGCAAATTGGGTTCTTTATTTGCACATTCTAGTATGATTAGCTTTTTGTGTTACTTTATTGGACTGAAAAGATGCAGTATTTTGTTCTAATTTTGCCAGAATGAAGAAGAAACGGAGATGTTTCTGACAAAAAAAGAAATGGTAACATTGTTTTTACTTAGTAGTGATAACTGACACTAACTCACTCATTCTAATAATTGAATCAGGATATTTTCTTTGCTGTTGTTTGCACCAAATCCTGCCTGAAAGGTTTCAGGAAGTTTTTGTTTTATTTATTTAATTTTTGGATTTACTAAGGACAAAAAACAAAGTTCTAGCAATTTTTGTTGTCTGATTTAAGAGAATCTTCTCCAGAAATTGGATTCCTGGATTTTTTATTTTTTTTTCAAATTAAAAAATGTGTTAAAGCTAGTTTAAAGAAGCTATGTTCACACCGTTCTCGGCAATTCGTGTTCAAGCGGCCACTGTCAATAAAAAGTCTACGTAAACGCGCACACATGCGTGATTTGGACTCCTGCGTTTGCAAATGTGTACATCCGTTTTCAGGCTTTACTCACAAAACGTGCTTTTACAACACGCTACAAGTTACAGCAGGTTGAACTTGACCAATCAGGGACTCAGATATGGTAGTGACGTATGGACGGCTTCCGTTTCAATTCACTGTGCCAACCGTTTAAAAATTGATCACGGAGGAGAAATTAATACAGTCGGAATTCTACGACACCAAGTTTTTTGTATATCGGAATAGAGCTGTGAAAGAAAACGCCTGGAGCAAGATTCGCCAGATTTGCACTGCTTTGACATGTCACAACAAAACTCTTCTAACTGTAGCCAGTGGACATGCGCTAGTATTGGGTAACAATGGTCTAGTGTGAGCGCCATGTTGAACACACGCCACATCCACATTGTGGACGTAGCATGACATATTATAAAATGGCTTCACACACATACGTATGCTTTTGGCCTCAGCTAACAGCAGCTGGCACACCAGTGGTGTGTGTTTACAAAAAGCATTAGGAATTTTTTGTGTGTATTCGTGCGCAATTGAAGAATTTTTATAGCGAAAGTTACACATCTGTAGAGTTTAAATTAAAAACAGTTTTGTAAAACAAAAATCTTTCTTGAAATATAATAAAAAATATGTTTCATCAAACTGTGTCAAAATAGTGACACTTGAGGTATATCAAAATCAATGCAGATTTGGCAAAACCCAAATGCTAATGTTTAGCAAGGGATTTATGAATTTTGGTGTGTCCAAAACTGAGACAGGCTAGATGTATGCTTCCTGTTGCTGTTTCACAGATACAAGTCAAACAAAAATGCATTCCCCTCAAATACAACCAGACATGCAGGCTCTTTTGACTGCTCAAGAGTCTTAATGGTCACTTTTCAGTCCTGTTGTCCTATTATTTTTACTGCTTCCTGCTTATCAAACTGGGAAATAAACCCCACCCACTTTCAGTGTCCCATTATGAATTATTTATGTCTGAATGGTGCACACATTGTGTAGGCTATGCTAACTTAAAGTGCTAAGATACTCTTGTACATGCCGCAAGCATAAAGGTATATTGTGAACCATCCCTTCACATAAAGAGAAAACATATCTTCATCTGCACCCCGCCCTGCAGGGCACCATCAGCACAACATTTGGATAAATCGGTCCGTTTCTGATCCGAACGCAGTCTTTAAAAGTTTAAAATCTGTCACAATTTTAAACTCCTATGGAAACATCTTTCTTTGATGCAGAAACCAGCACAGACACACGCCGTCATTCTCTCGTAAAAACAGAATTATTCATCAGTTAATAATCCTGCATATGTGCCTGTCATATCATTACAATGAACGCTCCAGTTTTTCCCATGCCTATGGCTGCACAAGACCCTCTAAAAAGAAAACAAAGTCAGCGTTTGAGCATACAAAAGCAGAATTATTTAAAGCTTTGTGGTTAAAATTGAATTGTCCAATATCTGATGAAAGCTGACAGTAAGATTTAGACATGCAGGGCTCCTGAACCTGCCAGTGTGCCTCCAATGCCTCACAGTTGGCTTAAACTGCAAATCAAAGACTAAGTTGACACACTGATTACAAAAGAAATATTCCTGAAACCTTCTCAAATCCACACAACAGGAACTGGAGCATAGGAATGGCAAACAGCACCACCAATGCATCTATCTAATGTAGGCTCTGGCACATATGGATGATCAAAAACCATCCGAAATAAATTAAAACGATGTGCCATCCCTGTGTGACTCGTTCAGACTTAAAAGATGCCTTTGTGTGAAGATTTGACTCCAGTTGGCCAGATCTTCCAGTCTCTCACATAAGCTATACAAGCAGAGGGTTTGCTGGTTGCCGTAGTAATCATATCTTGCTGTTCTCCAGGTGGGAGTCAATGTGCTTGATGAGGGCATCGTCAGGGTAACCAACAGGAAAAATCAGCTGGCAGAGAGGGCAGCTCCTCATGTCACTTTCCTCGGTCTCCATCCAGAGCTGTAAAAAAACCACAGAAAAAGGTTTGATCACCAGAAATCATATGTCAGCTTCAGATAACTTTCTGCTCTGGATAGCATTTCTATTTCCAACAGGATGTGCCAGCAGTTGGAACTTATAAAACACTATTTAATGCCTGAATAAAAAAAAAACCGCATGTCATCTTTTAGGACATAGTTTCTGCAGAGTGGCAGGAGTTCATTTGAAATTCCCCCCTAAGTTGTGGGCGGGACCATTGGTGCAGAGTAAGTCTGTCCTGACTTTCCATCATCTATTTGTTTACATGCTCTCCTAGCTAGCTTACAGCCCCTCACAACCCCAACCCAACATTAGAAGTGCAACAAAATGGTGAGCAACATTGGAGCGTTGAAGCCGTATGAGCCAGATGCCAGCTCAGACGAGGGAAACAAAGCCGTACATGGATCTAGTTATCTACAAATGGCTATACCAAAATGAAGCGGAGCAGGGAGCTTGTGGACCGCAGTTGTAGCTTCTACGTCACACCTACAAACTTTTTCCAAAGGTGCTGTTTCATCTGCTCCTGATTTACAAGTATTTGAATAAAGAAAAACTCAGATATGCAATTTGAAGCTTAATTTTCCTTTTTTCTCCTCATCGTCAGAAAAAAATGCCACAAGAACATTTTAAAAACAGAATTAATAATAGAATTAATAGAATTAAATAGATCTAAATCTTTGTTTTAAGAGTCATTATTAAGGGCTAAGTTGTCCCGCATTTCCCCGTTTGTGTGCTTTCCTCTTTAGTTTTCATATCTCTACTCCATCTGTGTTTTTATGCACAGTCAGAAACTTATCAGGGCCTTGGATCTGACTTCTCCTCTTGCAGCAAGAAAACAAATAAGCATAAAGGGCTGATTTATCTTTTAAAAGGAACTTGTTTGGTGTGAAAGAGTATAAAAAGTGAAAATAACTTCCAAGAGCTCAGTTAACTATTACAAATCCCAAAATGCCACAGCGCAGTGACCTAAATGCAAGTTTTGTTAGTAATTTTGGCCGGTGGCCACGTGGCATCTGTAATTGGGAGGCGGCAGTCACATTTTTGCATGCTGCGCAGGGTTCACAAAGGTTCAACATCTTAAGGTGACTGGACGATTTTTCTCTAAAAGCTGACATCAGTCAGTGGCCGCCAGGGTACATTTTGAGGTCGTGCAGTCCAGTGACAGGCGGTCATGACGGCAACACGAAATCGGGTGACAATTGGCCAGCCACAGGAAAGATCAGTGGCTGGCAGCAGCTCTGACTGGACGATGTGTAAATGTCTTTGGATGGGAGCCATCCATATCAAGTGCCACTGACCGCCCAGTAGCCTGGAGTTACATAAAAAGCGGGCCATTCTGCGAGACTGATGGCCTGCCTGACTGCCGCCGTCTACATTCATGGCCACGCCAACGAATTTCAAAAGAATTGGGCGACGGTATGAAATCTTGAAGATTTTGCCAGTGCCTCCCCATCGTGCTGGGGCAGTTGTATTGTGAGCGTAGCCTAAAGCAGGTGGAATTACACATTAGTTTTACTGGTTGTGCTTTTTCTTAATGCTTTGGAAAAACTAACCGTGCAGCTGAAGAATGACTGGGGGTAACTCACGTTGATTGAAGGCCAGGACTGAGCATGCTCTGTAGACGTGTACCCCTGCTGAGGGTGGCAGCTGAGGTTGTTCGGCCTCTGAGGGATGGGGAAGGCTGAGCAGGAAGCCGGGCCCCTCATGATACTGCTGGTTGCTGTTGGAGAAAGCACGCCCAGCGTCCTTGGTGGACTGATGGGATGTGGGCAGGTCCACTCCTCCTCATCTTCAGAGGACTGTGGGGGTTGCGAAGTGGGTGAAGATGGAGGAGGTGGCTCGAAATGAAGGTGCGCCACTTCTGAAAGCGGAAACGGCATCTCTCTAGAGTGGCGCATGGAGCTCTCTCCAAGGCTTCCATCTTTTCCCGCTCCGCTTTGGTGGGGACACGGGGATCCTCTGTGCTGCAGCCCACTGTGGGGGGAGCCAACATGTTGGGACTGCTGCTTCGGGTAGCCCTCAATGTAGGGCCTGGGCTTGGGAAGGGTGGAGACCGGGTCGAGGGAGAAGCGGGGTGGGCACTGATAAGCCGAAGGATCAGCCACTTCAGAGTAACTACGACGACCTTGGAAACTGGCTCTAAGGTGCTGGCTGGGAGGTCGGTACGAGTACGAAGCCGGTCCATTGTTGACATCCAGTAAGGGCGAACGGCGGTGCATGTCAGGGGAAAGACGTTGCAGCACTGGAGAGCGTCGCTGCTGGATTGGGGAGTGGTGGGGTTGTGGTGGGACTGGGGAATGCCGCTGTGGAATCGGGGAGTGACGCTGAGAAACTGGGGAGTGGCGCTGGTGGTGGATGGGAGAGTGAAGCTGCACTGAAGGAGCAGAAAGGAAAAACACTACATTTTAAAAATCCAGGCAAACTAGTCCTTGAAAGTCTAATTTTGTCAGAATGTTTTCAATATATTTGCACCAGGATGTACATGAGACTCTTTTCTTTGTTGTCAGTTTTAATAGGAAGACAAACTTAAATATCTGATATTTCATTACATGTATGTGTGCAAAAAGTAAAGTTTGACTTTATACTTCAAATGTACTACTTTTGGGTTTTGTATTTACTAAATACAACAATTTCTGGGTTCACCAACTTGTAGTTCTTTAATAAGTGAAATATTTGCTTAGAAAACAAAACTAATTATTAATAATACAAATGACACCCAAGCAGATCATAAATAAAAACAAGGAGAACATTTAGCTGAAAAATTCCTGTCATTGTTCCACTTTCTCTTGTTATGTATTTACAATGCATAACAACAGAATGCTGGGAAAATGCTGGAAAAATGTTGTAATTACTATACAGTAAATACAAAACTATAATCCCTATCTTAAATACTAATTGACATCATGATCATTGCTATTTGCTTTCACCACAATGTTCCTTTTGTTGTGTTGTGTTTTTGATTTGCCTTTTCTTTACAGAGTCCTTGAAGGACATGAAAGGTGATTTTAACCCTATATAACCATTAGTATATGTGATACAAACATTTCTGAGACACCGACAGGATCCAAACTTTCTTGAAAGCTTATTGGAAATCCAGTCCATTGGTCCATGTTTAATGCCCTGTAGGTCATCATCAGTCCACTAGGAGCAGTAAAAGGGCTTGCTCATTTCAAAACGGCTGCCTCCATGAAATTGCAGACGCTGTCGGGTTTTCTGCCGCTCCTGACTCAGCTCTGCCCGCCAGCAATCATCTGATTGCCCATTGCGTTTCCCTTTATATTGCTCTGCCCTCCACCAGCTCCCTGCCAGAAAGTTGTTGGTCTCCTTCAGCTCTCCAGCCCTTCCTTGCCTTCTCTGGTTTTCTGCCCTGCCTGCCTGGACCCTGTATCCTGCACTCCTGCTCCTCTGCACCACCTGCCCAGCTCAGGAAGTCCTGTTCCTGCATCCTCATCTTTAAACAAACCTGTTTCTTGCCCTCTCAGTTTTTGTATCTTGCGTTTCCAGTTTTGCCTCACACAAATTCTGACAGACCTTTGGGGGGATTTTTTAAAAATTCAAATTTCACAACTTGATGGTGAGAATAACTCATCTTTTGTTATTCATTGTATTAAATAAATGCTTGCTGTACTGAAAAAATTCAATTTTTTATAACACAGTTACACCATGTTAAAAATGTGTAACTCAGATCTGAGACGGTGGGTAAAAAAAGATGCTTTATTTTATTAACAATCATGTCATTAGTTCTGCAGCTTAAACTAACACGGGTGAGCAAAAACTTACCAAATCACCCAACATTTTATATAGGTCATACAATTTATATCTCATTAAAAATGTATATTACACATTTTTGTGGATTTCATAAAAGGGTTCAAAAACCATCTTAATTTAAAAAAAGATTTTCTGTCAAATATTTGACGTAGTGGGATTTACATGGTAATATAAAATATTTTATTTGCCATAACATAACTTTTTTTTTTGTTTGTGTACTACACAATCACTTTGTCCGATGTTTTTTTAATTCAAAAACAAGCACTAGATGAAGCATAGAACAGTCTGTCTACATGCAGTTTCACCCCACACACAAATAATAATAATGATAATAAAATACTTTGTCAGTTGGAAACCAGTTTTTCAGCCTCGTAAGTAAATATTTTGCTTATGATGGTCTGTTTCTTTGACTTCATAAAGCTTTGTGAACACAGATTATGGCACTGAAATCTGGTGTATATGAGCAGGGAAAGCGTAAAGATGCAAGGTGGTGCAAAAACCAAACCAGAAAACTTTTAATAAAGTCGGCTAATAAAGCTGCACAGACTAAAAGATCTCTTGTGCAGTATTTAAATATTTAATAGAGCTTAAGGACAAACTTGTGACTTCACCCTTTCTATTGTTCTATTGTGCAAACATTGATGCTAATTGTTATCAGAACACCAGTTGGTACATAACAGCATAAACCTTTTTGCATCAGGACACTTGGTTACTAGAAACACTCTTCATGTTCCTTAATGGGATCACAAAAATGTGTATCTGCACAAGTACAGTTGTCGTGTTTCCTGTAAGAGAAGATATGCTCTTCAAGAGTGAGTCACCACTTTAGCTGCACTTCCTATTACAAAGAGGAAACATCATTTGTGGCTGCTGAGTTGGGGTGTAAAAACGGAGGGGGTGTTTGTGTTCTCTGCCTGAAAGGGAAACAGTCAAACAGAACTATTTCTTTTACGCTGTTTGAGAAACACTCCAGAGATTTGACAGCGCTGCACAAACTCTACTCTATTGCTTGATAGATTTTTTTTTTATTTAAAAAACAAAACAAAACACTGATATAAAGATCTCTTTATGAGAACATTTTAACAAGTTTAACAAAAGAAAAAGACGAATATTAGTCTTTCTTCTATTGATTCCCTATGCTATTGTTTTTTGTTTTGTTTTTTTTAATGCAGGAGGGGCTTTTGAATGTGTTGCATTCAGAAGATGCACGCTTAACAAACATTAGTGGGTGTCAGTGTACAACAATTAAAAAAAATGGTGAGGCTACTGTTTGACACTTCTCTGCTTTAGAATAGAAAAGAATAGAATAGAATAGAATAGCATAAAAGTTTGTTGATCCCACAAATGAGAAATTACCTTACTGCCATTGCTGTATTAAAAATACTCTTAACAAAATGCACTATGTATATCCTCTAATTTTATTATGTTTTAGAGAGTTTGCATAATTTTTTAACATCAATTTATTTTTATTTTTTTTGGAGACTTGGTTGCATACATCAAAGTACCTAAATTCTTTGGTTACTGTTTCTAGGTTGTTCTTGTATAGTAAAATTCCACGTTTTGAGATGCAAGATTTTCATCACAGAAAACGTGTAAACACGGTGATGACTGAGGTCATACATTTCTGATGTTTTATTGTTTCTGAAGAATCAGAATCCCAAAGATTGTGCTTAATTTGTTAAGAAACTATAAAGAAAACAGGCCCTAAATCCATTGGGGCCATAAAAGAACCTTAGAACCATTTATTCGTTTGCTCTTCTGCCAGATGCTAACCTGGACTAGCCTGCTCCTGCGTTGCTTTCCTCAGGATCTCTGTCTGCTTGGCGCTCAGTGCTCGAAGGCGTCCCAGTTCCTCGGTTAATTCAGTGTAGGCCAGAGCCAAATTCACCCTGAAGGAGGCAAAAAAGGGGGCAATTATGTAATCATGATAATAACTGCTTTTGTAGAAAATTCAAATGTTGGAATGGGATCAACGTACCACATGATTACACACACGTAAGCGTCCAAATGTAGAATCATCATAAAAAAAATGTGAAAACTTTCGTTTCACAGACCTAAGAATACATATCGAAGCAGGTAGTGGAAAAGCAGATTCAGGTGCATTAAATCACACCATTTCCTGCAGGAAGCGTCATGACTTGAGCGGGCAAACTGTCTATTTCAAGAACTCTACAGCATAAAGGTCTGTTTACAGGCACTTGTCTTAAACCACAAAACAGGCAGCTTTTGTCTCAGCAGATTGGCTTGAAGGCATTCTGAAACACGTTTTTCAATTTGCAGAGATGCGGTTGGCAGCACATGAGTGGGTAATGGCGCTAATGGCATCCACTGAGTGAAAAAGTTTCAATAAGAAGAAGAAACGTGAGAAATAAGTCAGCAGCAGTGCCCTCAAAACCAAAATCAGCTCCTTTATCTTACATGATAATAACCTTTTTATAAACTCCTGTGGTGTAATCTGATATTGACTAAAAGCTGAAAGATAAGAAAGTTGATAATAGGGATTACAAAATGAACCCACACAATCTGTGAAGATTATCTAGTCACAGTTTAAGTAATTTCTCATCAAGGGAGTTCCACTCAAAGAAATGTTGGTTTCTTTCATATATTCATGAGACATTTAAATGAACATGCCCTGCCACAGACAGGTGACCTATCCTGGGGGTAACCCGCCTTCGCCTAACGGTAACCGGTACAGGCTCCAGTGACCCCGTGACCCGAAAGGGATGAAGCAAATCAAGAAAATTGATGAATTTAGTGAAAAACAAGCCTATAACAGAAGCCTTTCTTAAGGAAAATTTCAATTTAGATAATATAGACAACGAATGGAAAAACCAGAATAAAAAGAAGATATTCAGTGTGCAAAGGTGCCACAGTCTTTCCCCGCCGCCTGATCTGATAAAACATCTTACACAATGTGAAGAGATGACCAAAAGGTTCCCTGAGTTCATTTCCTCAATTGTAGCAGATACAATCGGCAAGAAAGACTTTCTCAAACTTCTCAGGGAGTTTTTTTTTTCTTCTTTTCCCATAGAATAGCTACAAAAGCTTACGACAATAAAATACATTTGGGTTTGTATTCATCATAAGAAAATATTATCCCTGACTATAAAATAATGGGTTTGTAAAATGAAAATGTTCTTATATTAAGGCCACCTGCTGCAGGTGTAATTTCATCTCTTTTTGTTTAATCTATTTCTGTTTTCTTTTTTAACTAAATCTTTAAAATGATTATCTTCAACTTCAAATGATCCCTTTTTATCTTCAATTTTTTATAGATTTTGAGTAAAATGCGTGTTGCACATCACAAACATTATTTAACGCATAAATTCCTATTTTAAGTACGCCCGCAGTTTCAAAGTAAAAATGCACCTTTCAAAAATTCCACGGGTTGTTTTGGCTGTTGAATGCAGCCCACCAAGTTTTCCAACATTGCACCATGACTCACACTCAGAGTCCCTATCAGCCCCCAACAGAAACATCCCGTCTCTGTGGTACGAGTTGGCGTAACCTGGCGCCGACTCTGAAGCCTTTCTGTGCCGGAGACACAGGTGCTCCCTGTTTGCTCCTCAGAAAAAAATCAGCAGATCAGGAGAAGAAGAAAGTTTTGCTTTGGTTACTTACTGGTAAAGAGGCTGGATTTGGCATGTTATCGCTGTCAAAAGCGTCAGAAGGACGCATTTGCTTCCTTTCTTCAGTCCACTCAGGTGTCTTTTGGCTGCACTTTGAACATTTATGCAGCTTAACTTGACGCATCTCTTTCTTTTCACACTTTTTTCACCTCGCATTTCATATTTACTAAAATCTCTTTGCAAATCCAATCACAGAGCCTGGACCCTGCTGTGCCAGGATGTGTGAAAACCTGCACAGAAACACACCTAACAGTGCTTCCTTCGTCACAAAGCCTTGTTTTTTTATGCCTTAGGTAATGCCTTCATGTATCAACTCTTTAACACATGTTTTCATGTGTTGCATTTATTTCTTTGACTGAATGTAAGTTGCTGTGTGCACCTACTGTAAGGTCTGCACTGCAGTGCATAGGAGGGGTGTGATGGTGCCAATGCAACACTGATGAAAGCATAGTGCAAGTGGATTGATCAGGTATATATGTGCATGAGTATGTGGGCGACCGACGTGGGCTGGAACATGACCTGCGACTGATGTTAGAAAGAAAGAAAGAGCCGTCACTTTCATCGGCAGCTTTTCTTTGTTCACCGTCAGAGCGATATGTTGCTAAAGCTCCAAAACTTTAGGGTGAAGCTGGCATTTGGATGCATGTCGGTTTGCATGATGTCTGTGGTGTAGTACTAAAGGTGCATTAAAAGAAATGCAGAAGCTGAAAGTTTGACCAGCAGATTTGAGTCGGGCCTTTTCACACTCTGCACTTGGTACTTAACGAACGTCTGCGTTTTGTGTCACACACTTTTCAACTAAACACAGAAAGGTGTTAAACAGTTTTCTCAGCAAACCATCACCAAAGTATTGCTTTATTTTTACATATAAGGCTGAAGCATCACAGCTACAATCTGTCAGACTTCTAGTGAAGAACACTGAGAAGGTCACGTTTTCTAAGAAATTTCACTTAAGCATCTGCTGATTTACTGGAAACGCTGCTCACTTTCTGGATTAAACACAGATTAGTCAGACACTTGGGTGCAGGTGTCATTGGATGATGCCAATCCTGCAGCACCTTGATGAACGTTACTAGCGATGCATATGAAAGTCTCGAAAAGCCTCACAAAACGGACGGGAAATGGCAAAAGTGACCAACTTTTGCCATTTCCCATCCAACCAAAGGTTTCAACTTTTATCGTATTTAAAATACAATAATGTCCATTTATTTGCAAAATAATGTTCAAATACAATGTTTTATTAAATACTCTTGAGCCTTTTGTTAGAGATTTAGTAAGCTCAGGTAAATAAGTGTAAATGTGTTGTGTTTTTTATCACATTTTAGTCTGAGCTCTTTACACTAAATGGCTTAATTACAAGAAAAAGCACCAGGAAGCATAGTGGGAGTAAGTGATATTATTGAGTAAAACCAAAAGGTGACCAAGGTCTGGAAAAAGCAGTAGGTTTCCACCACACACTGACTGAAATCTAAAAGACTCAGATTCCGGTCTGTGCCACACCGTTTACTTTCTGTTTGCTCCCCATCGAAACACCTCTGGGGTTTCGCTGTGTGGGATTTTGTAGTTGCCCAACGTTCTGTGGTTCTTTCTTTTTTAGATTTACCTGACAAATACACATCAGACAGCTGGAGCAATTTGAAATCCAGATGAAGAAAATATATCACTCTCATTGGCAGAAACGGACACAAACAGGAATAAATGGAAAAACTTAAACTGCAGTGATTTTGTCCTTTAAATTAAGTAATTTCAAACGCATTTTTAAAAATCATTTTTTTCTATATATATATATATATATAACTTTGTTTTTATGACGTCAAAAAACAGAAAGACGAGTGAATGAACGGTGTGAAATGTTTTTTGTGTCCACACTGCCTCCTGCTGGTCGAGGTGAGTTTGTGCCATGTGTTATGGAAAAGTGGAAGTTTTTGTCCAAATCCAAAAAAAAAAAAAAAAGAAAGGCTTGAGCTATCCCATTAGAAAGCAAATGAGATCATGTACTTTCACAGCATATAAAATAGATCCAGAATAAAAATGTACGTAAACTATAAACTTTTCTTACTTTTTTCTCATTTTTGTAGATAAAACTCCACATTTTATTCAATATAATTCAAATGTTTTTTTTGTTTTGTTTTTGGTCTGGTGGTAAAAAAAAAAAAACACATCAGACTATATTGTAAAAATAGAATGCTGCAAAACATGGATATTTTTGGAGCAGCTTTAGTTGTGTGATCAGAGTTCATCTCAGACAATTATATATAATTATATATAATT
>BSAI01000012.1:6335891-6399141 GCA_036245035.1 Adrianichthys oophorus
TCCGGTGGCACATAATATTAATATGAACACCTTTAAACATACACTTTTATTCCATTTGCTTTCTACTCTATTCTTGCACCATTAAATCCTGAAATCCTATGATGAAGAGGCTTCTAATTATGCTTTCTAATGGAGCTTCTGTCGGATGGTCTGATCGCATCACGCCGCAGGCACAAACGCACAGACAACTTCTTGCTGAAACATGTCCACCATTCCACATTTCCAGAACTGATGCCAGCCATCCATCAGTGTTTTCATTTCCTCCAGCCCACTGCCCGCGAACACTGCGGGGTCACTTACTGCTCATCTCCCACCTTCTTTATCCACTCCATATCGCACTGCTTGCATGGAGAAGTCATTTCCTGTCGAAGTAGAGCATGAAATAAGATTAGCATGAAGGTGCGAGAGCCATGTTGGAAGAAAATCTGACGGTCACAGGGTACACAAATACACTGTGTTAAAGAGAACAAATCAGAGTGAAAACCAAACAAAATTCATGACAATCGTTAACATAGTTTAATGCTTACAGTAGCTGCAATACTAATTATTCTGTATTACAGGAAAACTCAAATAAAAAACAAAATTATCTTTACTTCCAGAAAAACTACCAAATATTTTCCAAACTTTTATTAAAATGCAATAAGGAACTGTTCTCCTTTGGAAGTCAGGTGCTCCAGTTTCAAATCCGACTTAGAGCAGTCAGCACTGACCCTCTCCCTCTGGCTGCTCTGTAGCTGTCTCATCTCATCTTTCAGCCTCTCGCACTCCGCCTTAAGCTCCTCCTCCCGCTGACATGCCCCCTGGGCTTCATGCCGCGCCCCTTCCAGCTCTGCCTCCAGCCGCTGGAGCTTAAGGTCAGAAAGGGCGTCCAGGCTGCGGGAACTTTGGAGCGTCAGAGCTGGACAGTCCAGCACTGTGAAGGGAAACAAACTGGCGTCAGGAAAGAAAGGAGGAGCAGCAGAAAGACATAAAACCGCCGTCAGCTCTGCTCTAACAGCTGATGTACAACGAATGAACATAAAAGAGATCGGTTCTTCCAAGGCCAGCGTTTTGTTCAGCTGGTACCTGAGTAATGTGATCTGTGTGGGCATGCAGCTCACACGTTCTTTGAGCTGCAGAAAAAGCAGCACAGCAGCATCATCTTTCATCTGCGCTCCCTCTGCCTCCTCAGCAGGCGCTCGCATGAGCTGTCGCAGGTGCAAACACACTGCCTACAGACAGCACTACAACATTTTAGCACCTTTTCCTTCATTCATGCAGAGCACGCTTATAAATCAAGACTTTTTAGGCTCACATGATAAAGAACAAATCAAAGCCTTGAACCTGATTTACTGGACAGTCCATGTCTGTGCCAAACCTTGCCTCCTCCTTGCCGGAGTACATCATCAGCATCTATTAAAGTGGTGACACATTTTCTTCCACGCTTCAGCCACCGACTTTACTGACAAGAATACCGTTTAGTATCCCTCCAGAGCAGCTAAAGTTCACAGAACCTCTTCAGAACCCATCCAGTTGACTAACGGCATGCTTTGGCTAAAATCTGCAGCTTCTCCACACTGTTGTTCATTCCAAATAAACCTATTCATCAAGCAGGATTTAACAGGATTTTTTCCATGTCTTTGGCATTTGCCAATGCTGGCCAGTCACAGCAGAGATCATTTGGTGGTGCAGATGGGAGCAACATGATGAATAATACAGATCTGCAGTGCCTTCAACTGTTTTTGAGGCCAGAATGACTGACTTTCCACCAAAAGCACTTGTAAAACTGATGGGAGTCCTCTCTATTGAGAGGAACAAATGAACAAAAATGTCCACATGCGTTCTCCAAAGCGTTTCCAGGTCTCTCAAATGCTCTTTCTGAATTTCTTTTGAAAAAATAACATCAAAATAAACAAGTTGCTCATGATTTTCAGCCACACTTCTTTTCAAAACATACATTGGAGGAAAAAGTGATTTGAACCTTTACTGTCTTTGTAGGTTTGCCCACTGAAAAAGAAATTGACAGACTGTCATCCTAATAGCAGGTTCATAAATTAATTTGCATTTTATTGAAGGAAATAAGTATTTGAACCCTCTTGGCGGAAAGACTTAGTACTTTTTGGCAAAACCCTTATTACCAAGCATGGAGGTCAGATGTTTCTTGTGGTTTCTGCACATATCAGGAGGAATTTTGGCCAACAAATGACGTCTCAATCATTAAAATGTGGTGGTGTCACTTGGAAACCGAGCTTCAGCTCTCTCCGTAGGTTTCCTACAGGATTGAGGTCCAGAGACTGGCTGGACCGCTCCATGACATTGATCTGCTTCTTCTTCAGCTATTCTTTGGTTGCCTTAGCTGCATGTTCTGGGTCATTATACTGTTGGAAGACTCATCCAAGACCCATTTTAAGCCTCCTGGTGAAGGGAAGGAGGTTTCACTCAGGATTTGACGGTACACAGCTTCGTCCATTCTCCCATCCACTTAATGAAGTGACCCTGTGTAGAAAAACACCCCAAAGCACAATGCTTCCACCGCCATGCTTAGCAGTGGAGATTGTGTCCTTAGGGTCATTGACAGCGTTTCTCTTCCTCCAAACACAACAGGTTGATTTGATGCTCCATTTTGGTCTGATCTGACCACTCTTTGCATCATGAACGTTTTCACTGGCAAACTTCAGGCGGGTCTGCACTTGTGTCTTCTTAAGCAGGGCTAGATGCAAGACGTCAAGCAATTGCACCGTAAAGCATTTCCAATGGTTTTCTTACTGGTTTGTGTGAACCAGAACTCTTCATGGTTACTAGAAGATCAAACACTTCTTTCCTTCAATGAAATGCAGATAAAAGTATGTAAATTATTTAATTCAATTTCTTGTTTCTCTTTTACCTTTTGCTTTTACCTTACAGACTGTCAATTTCATTTTAAGAGGGCAAACCTACAAAATCAGCAAGAGATCAAATACTTAATTTCTCCACTGCTTATATCAGAGTCCTGATATACACCCAAATTGGACTATACCCACGCCTGATGTACAAATGCAAATACTAAGTCCTTGAAGCATGACGCACTGTGTGCATCTGGACCGGCGTGGAGCTGCAGATACTGCATGTCCTTGTTGTGCATCTGCATGTTGAGCTTCTGCAGGGAATTGTCTCTCTGCCTCAGAGCTGATTCCAGGCTAAGGATACGCTCAACATGCTTCTCCACCAAGCTGGTCTGCAACGACACACAAGAGAAAGCTTCATTTAGACATGTCCACTTATTTAAACAGAAAACTGCAAGTCGGATTTCATTGTTTTATGTTAGAGCTGACTGTTTTCTTTCTTTTGCAATATTTACAGCTGCAGCTGATAATTCTATTTAAAAGAAGGGATCGAACTCAGACATGTTGAAATGACATGCACAGCTGATGTGAGAACAGTAAAACACCTCTGTCAGGTTAGAGGTTTTATGCAAGAAGAGATAATGAGAAATATCAAACCGTTCAAGCATAAAATAGGCATGTTTAGACATAATTGCATCTCTTGGAAACATTTCTCCTACAGCAGCAGCTCATAAAAATGAGTCACTCAAAGAAAGAAAAAAGAAAAACAATTTGTTGAAAAGATGATTTGTAAGATTAAACAGATTTAGAAGGTTACATGAAATCTAATCTTAGAATTTTTAAATTCCGTGTCAAAGTGACTCTTTAGGGGAGTCAAACCCTCTTCGGTTTTTATTTATTTCACCAAAGTGTCTAAAAACACACAACAACATCAGAGTGACATGTTGTTAATAAAACTTGCTGTTTTTAATTGACTTGCTGGATAATTTCATAGTTTTGCATGTTGATGAATAAGCCAGAGAAGGAAAAGCTGAAAAGGTTAAAAGTCAATGAGGCCTCGTAGGCAGATGATGCCAGACTGTGGAAGGCATCTTCAGCTTCGGGCGGCACTGACACCGCTCCGACACTTAGAGGGTGGCAGCTCCAGCATCTTTAGTGAGCTTCATCGTCTGACAACTGACAGCATGAGACTGCAGAAGCTCTCTGAGTGATGAATGTCACCATGGAAAAGAAACCTGTTTACCATGTTTGTATAGAAGCACAGCTCAAACTGGTCTAGAGTTGTGTACGCTTATGAAACCACAACTATGGATACAGCGATGTAAACAAACATATGTGTTCAAAATAGTGATGCACAGAACATTTGTACTATGAAAATAAGTTTTTTTGGATGCCTTGCAATAAGGAAGCTTAGCCTTACTAGGATAAATATTCTTGTCTCTCTTCTGCTTGGTGAAGTTCTCATGCATTTTTCATTTCTCTGTGACTGCACAGGTGAAACTTAACGATCAAATCAGATGTTCTGATCTCCTACAGTCAAATTATCATTTATAAAGACCCACTCCAATGAAATCTGAGCTCTTAACGTGCTTTTGAGGCATTTTTCTGATGATGGAGGACGTGTTTTTATATGTATATATGTATATAATTATATATAATTATATATATAAATAAAGGACAACTATGCCAAAAAATTGCATTTCTGAATATTTCTTTCTTTATTTGTAACTCAGAAGCAAAGAAAAAAAAGTCATTTGAAAAAGCCTGTAGCAGTGAAAAAGGTGCAACAGTTGGTGGGCCACAAGCTCTCGGCTGCGCTCCATTCCGATGCACCCACTTGTACAACTTTGCTTTCCTCGTCTCAGCTGGCATTATGGATCAAAACTATATGGCTGAATAGCTCCAATATTGCTCGCCATTTTTGCTGCATCGCTAATGTTAGCTTGGGGTTGTGAGATGGCGGGAGAAAGTGTAAACAAATGGATGATGAGAAGTAGGGGTGGACTGATTGGCATGCCAACAGTCCTGCCCACGAATCAGAGGCAAATTTCTGATAAACTACTGTAGCTCTGCAGAAACAATGTCTTAGACAAAGACGTTTTTTTTTTGTTTTTTTGGTTTTTTTTTTTAAATTTGGCTTAAAACGACATAATGATAGTTAAAAGACCACCGGGAGCACTTTGAAAGCATATCAAAAGATGATTACAGTGAGACTAATTATTTTCTAATCAGCAAAACAAAGTATAGTGGTATAATCCTGTAAAAATGGTTTTCCTACAGATATGAGACGTGTCTGTGTTAGACAAGTGTCCAGGATTGTGATAATGCTTTGTGTAACACACAAATAAAACACATATTTAATGCGGAAACAACAGAAAAATAAGTGAATTTGTTCATTCCCCCTGACCATTTTATCCAGATCTCTCTGCAGGTTGTTCTTCTCCAGGTGAATCTTCTCGTAGGCCTTTATGACGTCCTCCAGCTGCTCCTCCCTGTCTTTTCTCTTCTGCAACTGAAATGACACAAACACACACAACTGAAACATGCAAAACCAAAAACAAAAAAAGGCACCTTTTACCATCGCCCTTTATTCCACCCTTATTCTGCAGAAAAAGAGAGAGGAAGTCATCAAATGTGTCCCAAATAAAACTGGTTCATGAGCAGGAAAAAATAGGATGCTGAGATTCAGCAGAAGCTGAATAACAAATGGAAAAGTCTTGATTTAATGAGAACAGGATCTTCTTACATTGGCCTGTAATAACAAAACAGATAAAGGTCAAATTTGTAAAATCCAAGTATTCTAAAGTGAGGACTCCCATGAAAGGATTTAAAAATCTGTGGTCATTTCACACAATGCACACAAAGAAAATGCAGAGAGTGGGAGCATCTGCAAAGGAGTGTGATAGACAGTGACAGCAAGGACAAAGAGGTATATCAGTGGTGCGCAATGAAGGGCTGAGGTTTATTCAGCGTGTCTATGGAAACATACGGCTGGAGAAAAATGGCACCAAGATGTGGACGGCGCGCTGACAGCACTGTGAGGGAGGAGAACACAAAGCCTCCAGAGATACCACACTTTTAAAACAGGCCGTTTGTTTTTTTTACTGTAATTATCACTCCATAAGGTTTAACTTTAGACTGCGAGCTGTAGGTGGTTGTTGTGTTAAAGAGTTCACTTCACAAAACAACCTGTGAATTACAGTGTGAATGTTTTTGTTGCAGCAGATGTATTAAAAATATATGAACAGAGGAGTAACAATCAGTTAGATTGCATAAAAGGAGAAATGATTGGTTTGTTTTTCTGAGAAAAGCTAAACAGTGACTGAGCTGCAGAGGAAAAAAGATTGAAACACACATACATGTAGACCACAGGCCTTAGATCAGGAGTTTAGTATTTTAAGTGTTTCTGATTTATGAAAAAACAAAAGTTACAAAATAAGTAACACAAATAAAATTGTAAGTAACATTTACAGAATAAAAGCTTCCAGCTTGGTTGATTTATATTGTATTTTGTTTTCAGTTATTTTATTCTAATTATTACCATTATTTTAAAATTAAGGAACATCTCAGTAAGGATTCAGCCAAATGTGACAGATTTCTATTTGTGTATCTAAGTCCTGCACCCTTTCCATTCAGCTGTCCTGCCTTGAGTTGTATAAGCTGACTGGCTTATGACAGCTGAACTCCCACAGCTTATTACATGGTTTCCTGGTGTGTGTAAGCAAAGCAATCTCTGATAATACATATCTATTCGTCATATTTGGATCAAACTCACCAAGTTTCTCTTGATAGTCAACTTTTCCCCAAAAACATCTCCTTTTTGGAAAAACCTTACAAAGACCTCATGCAGAAAGTGGAAGAATAAGACGTTATTGATTGATATTTTTTTTTATTTTCAAAGCATTCCTGTACTGAAGGATAGAAGATTTTCCTTTTTTATCAATGCTTTTGGCTTAAAAAATTAAAAAGAGACATTAGCCTTTCCTAGAGTGTAAAGAACCGTTAGATGTTAGTGTATTCCTCACTCCAAACCTTACTCATTCGTTTATTAGCGAGCTGTTTGATCCAATTCATTTGAACAATAAAGTTCACTTTCTCAATGAGTACTAATTGGATAACAAACTTTGCATTTGTTTAGCTGCTTGGGGAAGTTCTAATCCATCCATCATTTGTGAGATCCCTTAAAAGTGAGGGTTTGCAGCCAATTCTTTTCCAATTTAAGGCATGAAGAATCTCAACACGATGCTGTAAATCAGAATGCTCTAATGCTGCTCTCTCCACATTTTCCCCCTCTAACTTCAGCCTGATTTAGCTTCTATGTTTGGTTACTGCGGCTCTGATAAATATAAACGACTGGCAAAGCTGTAATGAAGCACAATCATCTTCAGAATGATCTATGGTGTAATACACCATAAGATACAACTGCTGAGGCTCCAGAGAGTCATTATTTCTCTGTAAACAAAGTTGGGTGAATGGTTTGAAATGTAATAATGAACATTCCAGTGATCCCATCCGTCAGAAACTTCCCTGCACATAAAGACAACAGAGGATGTAAAGAAGAAAAACCCAAGACACCATTTAAGGACCTCTTTATTTTATACAAATTACCATCTTTAGTACTAATTTTTCCCCAACATTTTGTAGAGTACTTTTGGATTTTTTAGCAATTAAATGTAACATCTTTTGTGATTAGTCGTTTCTACTATTTTTTTATGTAACCTATATTTTATTTAGCTTCAACAAAAATATGGACAAAGATATTTGCAATCTTCTTTGCTTGTTTATGACCGCTTACCTTCTTACTGTGCAAAATATATAAATATTGAGGTGCAAAATTAAGCAAATAGGATGTAAATATGACATATGACAAGTTGAAAGACAAACAACAATAAAAAAAAGTGGTTTTAACATGTTCCTTTGGTATAAGTATGATGGAGGACACATAAAGAAAATTAAGCTTAAAATAGCATTTTTGAGTATTTCTTTGTTTCAATTGTTGTGATTCAGGAGCAGAAAAAAAATGCTGTTTGAAAAATAGTATGTGTGTGATGTAGAAAATACGCTTGGTGGATCACAAACTCCCTGCTCTGCTTCAATCCGATGCATCTACTTGTAGAAAAATAGACACATGTACGTTTTGGTTTTCCTCGTCTGAGCTGGAATCTGCCTCAAAACTGTCAGCTAGATAGCTGGTGCCATTTTTGCTGCACCAGTTGTGAGGCTTGAGTTTCTTAGGGCCAGTAAAGTAACCAAATGAGGCTCTACTTATATAATTACTACAGATGTAAGACCCCTCTGTCATTTTTACGGCCCAGCTTTTATCTCAGGTGCTGCTCACAATTAGCATTTTCTCGCTCTCTGTTATTTTTCCCGCTGCAGCTTCACCACAGTTGCCTCATTTCCTAAAGCTGTTATTCTCACAGGTCAATACATTTTTCCTTCTCCCATTAAAGATTAAAGCTTAGTTCAGTTCAGTGTTTGCAAAAACAAAACAAAAAAACATGTAATCATTGCCTTCATTGTTGCTCTCTAAAATTCTTCATACATAAATGTTTAGTCAGAATATGCATGAAAGCCTCATGTGCCATTGATTGTTGAACACTTTCTTTAAAACTGTTCAGACAAATTTTCCCAGAGAGCAACTTAATTGGATTTTGGCATGACTTCATTCAGCAGAAGTTACCTCAATTCAAACGTAAGTCAATTATTTCAGCTGAGGGAAGGGATTTCTGCTGATTAAAATCTTTCAAGTAAGATTTGGGAAAGCAATAATCTAAAATATATATTTAATATATTCATTCATTCATTTTCCAAACCGCTTTTCCCTTTCGGGGTCACGGGGTTGCCGGAGCCTAACCCGGCTACTCATGGGCGAAGGCAGGGGATACCTCTGGACTGGTCGCCAGTCTGTCACAATCACACACCCATACACCCATACACACTCACATCCACACCTAGAGACAATTTAGATTAACCAATTAACCTATGAAGCATGTTTTTGGACGGTGGGAGGAAGCCAGGGTACCCGGATAAAACCCACACATGCACGGAGAGAACATGCAAACTCCACACAGAAAGGTCCCCCATTGGTGACACTTTTTTTTCCAAGTTCCCCAGCCAGGACTTGAACCGGGGACCTTCTTGCTGTGAGGCAAGAGCGCTAACCACTGCTCCACCGTGCAGCCCATATTTAATGTATATTTTAATATATATGTATATATATTTTTTTAACATGTTTTTAACATAGATTTTCTATGGTTAGGGCTGTATTGATAGGTTCTTGTTTGCTCTTACCTCATGGGTCAGGACGTTCACCCTCTGCTGCAGGTTGCCATTTTCAGACTGCAACAATACCGTCTCCTTACTCTCAAAGGAGCAGTATGAGTTGGTGTCCTCACCAAACTCGCTGATCATTGGGAACTGCAAGAGGAAGACGTGTGACACAAAGAATTAGCTAAAAAACGAGGAACAACTATATATCCCCTGAACTAGTAATATTTCTGGTTTAGCTGAAGGCAATAACGAGAACTTTCAGTGATTTTAGAGTAGATTAGACCAGTTCAGATTTTAGATAGACCAGATTTCATTAGATGAAAGGACTTTTTTAAAATGTGAAACGATTAACTCTAAATTACAATTCAAAGGATGACAAGCACTTGAGTTAACCAACCTTTAATTTGCTATGCTGTGGTCTGAAGCGGTGCTAATAGAAGTAACTGTACTTCAAGTACACATGAACTCTGAGGGTCCCTGTCCACCACACAGTTAATGGCGCCAAGTATTCAAACGTTTGTTTTTCCCACATTTAGATACAACTACATTTTATTTTCAATCATTCTTTGATATTTTGCAAAAATTCAAAATCACAAGGTGGAAACTATTTACGAAAACACCAAGGAACAAGCTCAGAGCCTTGTGGGACTCTATTCAGTTATAAAAGAGAGGCAATAAATTGATTTTAGTCAAAGATTGCAGCTACAAGAAACTATGGATTGCCTGAAAAAATATGTTCTAACACAACCTTGTTTAAATACTAATTGCGCTTTAGCAATAAAAAAAATCCAGGGCTAAATGTTTTCATGGCGCATTGCATTAAGTGGTAAACCAATAGCATGCCATTGTTTGAATGCACGCCTGCTCATTTCTATTCTCACTTCATTTTCAGATCGGAAATCGGGAATTATTAAACTTTGATTGTTCTATTGTGTGAGACTGGACTGAGATCAGACCCTGGCCTGCATGACTTCCATTTGATTTTTAAAATTGCATGTTCATATGTTTCCACTTCTCCCAAATCTTTTTCCAAACAAATCTACATCCTGTTTTCTTACCTGACCTTCTGGAGCAAGTTTTGGCATATGAGTAAATATATGATAATAATTCTGGTAATTAGAACAAACTGAAGTATTTTTTAAACCACTCTCGTCTTCCTTGTCTCAGCTAACTATCTTAAGTTGCTAGATAATTCGATTTTTTAGATGTACTGGCAAAGTCAGATTGAAGCCAATATGCTTTGATTGACATAACCAACTCCTTATTTTGTTGTGGAGCTGCTGCATTGCTAATTCTGTATCAGATTAAACATCAAGCAACCCATTTTGTGATTTAGCCGGGCACTCCTCTAAAAGCAGTAGTGCACTCATCCCCTTGGGCCTGAGCACTCAGGCTGTTGGGAACTGTGTTTCTGGAGAGCAAGCATATCTGTTCAAAGCTGCACGAAGCATTTCCAGCTCCTCTGTTAGAGCACAGCAGCTGCATTTAGGACTCCAGTGTTTGCTGTGGAGAAAGCCTGCAGCTTCATTTTCCACTCCCAAAAGATTTAAACATGCGGAGAGCATTTGGATCTTTACTGCTTCAAGGAGCAGGGTTTTAACAAGTCTCATTATTCAAGGTAAAAATGGAAGCAACATTTAGTAAAACTAATATAAATGTCTTTTTTGTCATAAGGTTTGTGGTAGAACTAACATGAAGGAAGCTGGAGCTGAACTTAACACAAGCTTAAATAAAAATTATTTTAAACATTTAATTGATAAAAACCAGGAACTAAAAACTGAAATATGGGTGAACTTAAACATTTCCAAAATGGAGAAAACAAAGCCTCAAGGATCTGAACATCAGCAGATAAAAAAATTAAAGTTAAAACATTAAAGAAGTAATTGACTGAAATACAAACAGTGGCTGAAAAAAGAATCACTAATTAATCTGAAGCAAATATCAGGGCTACAAGAACACCCCAGACACAGAATTAAAACCCAGGATCCACACAGAACACCTGGAGGGACAGCTCAGAGGTCCAGAAGAAGCCGAACTCTTGGCAGTTTAGGGTTTATTTGACCTGTTTTGGCATTTCCTTCAAGCATTCTTTGAACTGCATAATAGAAATCTGAGTTTATTTTAGGCTAAAAATTTCATTAATTTAAAGAATAACCCAATTCTAAAACAAAAATGTCAAACTATTTGATTGTCTCATAAGTAATATAAACCACATATTCTCAATTTAAAAAGGTGTAATGGAGGTCTAAAAGTGCAAACTTAAAATATCAGTCAATGGCGTTTTTTTACATTTTTGTTTGCCTTTTCATTTACTGGGGACAGCACACCTCAATAAAATCTATCCAGACAATGATAGATGTTAATATGCCAGATTAAATCATGCTAATGTACATCCTTAGTCCCTAGAGAGGATAAAACAAGAACAATATGAGACAAATGACACAATGAAAGCACATCAAGCTAAACTTGTGTAAATCTGAAGAAATTATAAATAATATTGAAAAAAATTCTAGGGATATCATTCACAAGGACATTGACAAAACACTAAATACATGTAAAAATAATCATAGTTATGAAATCCTTAGTGTTTTTTAGATGAATTGGTATTTTGCACATAATGCGTGGTTCCACATTTTTATCGTACTCCATGTGGTTCTGAAAATTCTTGTTTTAAAGATGTAAAGAGGTCCTGAAGTGGCTTTCAGATTCTTTCAAAAGGAAAACAAAATACTTGTTTTTCACATGAATGAGACAACTGAAGACTAGTTTAAAAGGCAAAAATGGTGTTGATGCAGACCCAGTACTGGTTGCAATGTATAGTTTCAGTTTCACGTTTGTTTTTTGCTTTTTTCATTATGTATTATTTTTATTTTTGGTTCCTTAAGAAGCTTCAGGGATTGCAGGTATATTTGAATTTGTTTGTAAATATACTACATTTTTTGGGGGGTCTTCTTATATTGACATTTGTGTATGTTAAATTAACTAGGCAAAGAATTAAGTTTAAAATAGATTTCTTCAAATTTCTTTTCTAATATGATGCCAAATAATAATGAAAATGTTGACAGTTGTGGCAAAATATTTTTCAACCAATAATGTAGTTTTTTTTAATAATATTTTATATTTTGGGACAGAAAAAAATAAATATTGCATGGTGTAGCACTTGGTATTGTCAAATCCTAAAATTTCTCAAAATGACATTAGAATTTGTCTGAAAAACGTGAGCACAAAATGCAGAGTCAGTAATGACACTACTTCAGTGTCAGCGAGGCAAGTGCAGCTAAACCCTGCTGCAATGAGCATATCAGCTCCGCCTCTCCACCCTGCTGTTTCGAAGCGTTCACTGCTGCACAGCAGCAGCACTTGGATTCACTCATCATATCCATATGATCTTGAAAACGGAAACCATAACTGCATGTTAGCAACCTGTCTTAGGCCAGGCTTCTGGTGCCGTTTGGTGCCAGGCCTCCATCAGCCTAAGCAAGTGCTAATTCAAAAAGTATTTTTCCCATGCAGAGCTGCAGACAGTTCATTATGATTTGATCTCAGTGATGTTTCGTGAATTCTCCTTTTTTACGTTTTCATTTACGTCTGAGGGTTAAGGAAGGTCTCAAGTTTCTGTCAGGAAAGTTTAAATAAATGTCTTTAAAATTCTGAAAAGAAAACGTGATGCCTGCCACCCCCCCTCCGCAGCTAAACTCCTCTGGAGTCGGATCTGGTTTGATGGAATCTGTCTCCGATATTATGTTAGATAAACTATTGTTCGTTACACGATGCAGTCGTTCGAGGCGTACAGTTCTCTGGAATCAACAGAAGGTGGAGAGTCCTGGCAAAGCAGACATTAACATGTAGACTGTCAATGCCAGGAGTAGAACTGCAGACAGTTCTGCTGGCTCCTGAGCTTCAGTCGGCCCACATGGCAAACATCTGCACCTCCTTCCCAAAGTCAACATCTACCACACTGGGAATAGGCCTCAAACAAACTTCTGCTTGGGAGTAAGTCAACATCAGTTTGGCTGCCTGAAGCCTTTAACAACATCTGCTCACTAAATGGATGCAAAACTTTTTCCTCTCTTGACATGCCAAACTGCATCTAGTTATAAAAATTATCTTTTTTTTTGCCGGGAATAACACATGACCAAATACAACTATACTGATATTCACCTCTTAGCTCACTGGAAATTCAAAGCAGATCTAATAACAGCAGAGGTGGGCAATAATGTTGCTGAAACTTTGCTTCATTGTTTGCTGATTTCTCCTTTATTTCCTAAAGCAAGCGGAATGCGTCGAATGTGTCTTTTAAAATCTAATCCTCCTTTTTTCCTGATTTCAGGAATTCATTTCTCCCTTGTATTTTAAATAATTGCGGTTTTTAACTCCCACATTTCCATTCTCCTTTCTAAGTATGCCAGGCACTTTTCCACCCATTTGCCTCCTTTTCACATTTTTTCCTCATTTTTTAGGCGTCCCACGCATCTCCTTTGAGCTTGTTTTCCCTGCCTTTCCCCATTCTTTCAATCAGCTAATCCAGTTTGTGCCGAGATGTATATAAACTGCAAAACTTATAATGTCACTGTCATGAATTTACAGTCATTCTTCCAAGAGAACAGCAGCTGAAAGACGCACTCCGATGAAAATGGTTTTCCTGGTGTTTTTAACACGTTCTTGCGGCATTTTTCTGATGATTGAGGTCATATATATAAAAAAATAAGATTAAAACTACATTTCTGAGTATTTCTTTGTTCACATTGCTGTGAATCCGAAGGAGATGCAAAAATGCAGTTTGACAAAGTTTTTAGCTGTGACATAGAAGCTACAACAGCAAGTTAGAGGCTCCTTGCTCCACTCCATTCTGATGCATCCACTTGTAGATGAATAGATCCATGTACATCTTCATTTTCCTCTTCTGAGCTGGCATCTGGCTAAAAACTGTACAGTCCAACCAAGCCAAAACTGCTCGCCCTTTTTGTTGCACTGGTAATGGTATGCTGCACTCCCTGAAACTGAAACTATGTTCTGGAAAACAACACAGCTACAATAGATCATAAAAACCATCAGAATAGGACTTTAAAGACAAAGTAAAAATTCACAAGGCCGTCAACTGGTGACTGACTTTTCTGCCCTTTTTGACAGCAGGTGAAGCTGCTGTCCTGAGCAACGCATGGTTTTCATGAAACAAAATAGATCAGGGAGAAATTACCCCTTTCTTTTGTATGTGGCCTTTAGAGAAAAAGTTTGACAATTCACCTTCTGAAAGTGATTCCTGCAGTAGTGGTCCCTTCCTTTGCATATGTTGTAGGGATTTTCAAACATCTCTCTTGACTTTTTGCAACAGCATAGAGTGATTCAGAAGGATTCTCACTCCAAAACACACTGAGGTCTTCTTACCAAACTGGCAACAGCAGATACTGGCTGATCTGGGAATGACACTGTAGATTCAATGAAAAATAATCTTTGTTTTAGTGTAGCCCTGCTTTTCTACGGAGCAACAAGAAATACTTCCAATCCACTTAAATCTCATTAAGTTCATGGCTCTTGCTGCTTAATCACAACAATCTTGCTGTTTCCTTCTTCTGAGATCAGATAGCTCTTCTTCCTCTGGACTCTGTTGTCATGTTGGGTAGCTGCCAAGTCCTTTCCATCGAGTAATAGCACCCCACCAGCTCTTTGAGATCAGCTGGGCTTCAGTTAGTTTCACTACTGCTGGTGCTCTGAAGTTCCAACCGATTTCACTTTGTCATTTTTTCAGTCTGTTTTTGGTTTCACACACATGAAATATTGCAAACTTATGGTGGCCTTGATGTTCAAGTTGCAACATTTCACTCAACGCAAAAACATATTAAAGATCACAACAGTAAATACAAAAGAAAAAAAAACATAACATAAAAAAAAAACATTACATTTTAGAAATAAAGACAACATTCTAGGAAACAAAATGCAAAAATACATTTATATATATTTTACATTTTATGTCATGTATATATTTATGATTTGCACTTCAGGGCCACCGAACAAACTCCAGCTTAAACGATACTAATGTTAGAAAGTTCCTTCGAATGCTAGCATAAACATACTAAATATTTCAGTTTTTTCCAAAGCTACCTTCTATAGGAGTCAATAAAAATGACTGTAAAACCAGTGAAAATATATTTTTGGATGATGAGCAACATTTAATACTAGAACTGGGGTATGAAATACCAGAGGAGCCATTAGGGCCAGTTTCTTACTAACCAAAACCTAGCATGAGCTGAAAGCCACTGTTTAGAAAAAATACTCTTAATTTATGTTTTTATGACCATTGAGCCATTTATTTAAAACATTGATTTTACATATTTAACAATAATTTCATATTATAACAAGGGTACATTTTGTACATGTAAACTTTTTTTTTTTTTTTTTACTTTTGACAACAGTAGGCTAAAATTCCTTTCAAAATAAAATACACCATGTCAAATAAAATCTTCCTTGGACCTAATAGAAAATCTGAAACATAGCTGTAAATTTTGACTTAAAAATATCTCTTTACCTTTATCTCATATATCTTTAGCTTCCTCTTGATAGTGCTGTTTTCTCGCTCAAGGCTGGCAAGCCTCGTTTTGATGTCCTGATAGGCAGTGATGAGGGCAAAGTGCGAGGCTGAGTAGACATCATCCGGAGGAAGAGGCGATGACCTCCACGCCATGCTGCCGCAGCCATCTTCCTTGAGGCCTCCTGCATCGCTGCCTCCTCCCAGCAGCCCCAGCTCCCCTCCACCAAACAGAGACTGCATCACTCTGAAACCTCAATCTGGAAGACAGACAGTTACTTATTAACACTTTTTTTTCCTCTGTTAAATTCAATGTACTCTCCAAAAATAACTCCCTTTTTAGGTGCTAGCAGGATTTTTAACAACACAGCCATTTTCAACAGAAACAGCCGGACTCCTGGTGCTTAGAGTGTAAAATATTCAAAAGCAAAGTGAGCAGAGAGACACAGAATGCTCTGCAACTGACATTTACTGCAAGCAGGAAACAGCTTGATTTTCAAACTCTGGGTTTTAAAATGTTTGTTTTACTAAACCCAAAACATGAATCTTAAACATCATGTTACATCAAGTTTGTAAAGGATGCTGTATACTGAAAGCATGTGAGTTCCACACAAGCTATATGGAATATCCATAGACTTTATCGTCCTTGATGAAGGGTTCTTTGTCCTATTCAAGCATGACATTAAAAAGAAATTCAAAACATATTCTTACTCTAAATATATTTGCATGATATTTATTTGGAAACAAACACAAAATTATAGCATTAACAACTTCCGGCATTCTTTTTTTTAACAACGGATCCAGATGCCCTTCCTGACACAACCCTGTGTTGTATCTGGGCAAAGAAACCACCATAGAATGACCCAGACTTGGGCCCCCATGTGGCTCCATAATTCAGAAGGAGACAACATACAACATAATCATAATTACAGGACCACTGGGAACACTTTTAAAATACAAAAGTTGGATTTACTCTCTTGTTTTTTTTGCCTTTGACAGCCCACTTACTCTTCCAGACATAATATATAGAATTTGTAGTTAAAGTAGGTGGTTAATCACACCCAACTCAGTGTTAGCCCAAAATACTGCATAAGAGATAAACTGGCCCCTATGATGTGACCCCTACCTCTTCCCGAAGGACCCAAAAGTCATACTTTGTCGATACAAACTGGTAGCTGGGTGATAATAAGAGAGAACAGAGTTACACAACTGCAAACATATTTGATGCATACTGGAAAGGATGCTGTCCTGAATCCCAGCGTTGCCTTGTGAGTCAGCGATTGCCTACTGAGCTATTTTCATCTGCTATCTTCCTCCACCGTGCTATTTTCCTCGCATTTGAAGAGTAAGAGGAATAAAGCCTCAGCCCATCCACAGCTCTATTCTATGCTGGTCCAAGAGGATGATCCAACAACACTCCCACACACTCAGGGACTCACAAAAACACACGTCTGTGCACACAAGGCCAACGATCCAGGAGCAAAACACGTGTGGACAACAAAAAGCCATGGGACGGAGCAAAAATGTTCCTGGCAAATTACAGTCATTGGCTGTCAGCTGCCTGAAGAGCAGCATCAACACTGGGAAGTGTCTATATGACGCTGTCAAGGCTGGCCCAATTTCCCCTGATAAACACTTCTATCTATTCACAGTGTGCTGCACAGCAGCGACAGAGATGGGAAGAGTTTAAAAGCTGAGAGGGCGAGATCTGAATAAGTAATCAATACCGAGAGGATACTTTGCCAAAAGTAAATGGCATTGTATTTTTCCAAGATTTTCAGAAATCAGTCATGATCAATTCAGTTTTTCACAAAGGCAGTTAAGTGTTTGTGATCTCAAGATTGCAAAGATAATCTTTGCTAAAAGGCAAATACAACATTTTAGACAAATAAAGGTGTGATGTAATGTCAGGGTGCATTCAAAGTTCTGACACATTGCCTAGTTAGATCATCTTAAGAATGCAGACACTGTTTGGTGGCAACATGGTTAATGTGACTTCTTCATAATCTGCTTTCTTTGTCCCAGTGCATTAGCAAAGATGCAGATTCCAACAAAATCCAGCATTATAATATGTTGGATGGACAGTAGGAAACTAGTATTAACTAAACTATTTTTACATATGTTTTAAATTAGGAATGTCAGGTAAACATAGAAAAAAATTTCTGTACAAAAGATCCTTTAAAAAAATCATATTTTTAACTCTAAACTGTAAATAATTTGCATTTTACTAAAAGGTAAAATTAACAAAGGGTTTATTATATGTATACACACACACACACACATATATATATATATATATATATACATATATATCCTTATATGCATGCCCTCAAAATCCAGAAGATCCAGAAGGTCCAATATGAAATAAATATGTATACGTCAATAAATATTTTTTTAAAAGTGTCACTAATTATGTAAAATTGGCATTAAATAAATGTTTAAATGCAAGTGGCATTAAAATATTAAAGAGAAAAATTGAAATTAATATATTTAATATCAAATCATTAAATAAATGTGTCATTAATTATTTAAAATAGGAAATAAATGATTAAAAGTATCACTAAATGTGTCAATATTTTGTTAAAATTCCATTTTAAATTATCTAAGTGTTTTATTTAATAATTTCATGATTGAATGAATAATCTCATGGTCCAGTTTGTAGCATTTCCTTGTGTTATCTGTCAAACTGTCCCATCAAACTCAGGGGCGTGGCTAAGTCAGATCATCTATTTCTGGCCTGGTCTAAAACTTATCATGGCGGCTTCAGTGACAGGCTCCTTTGGGATCTTTAAAAAAACTGTATTTTTAATAATTAATGACACATTTATTTAATAATTTCATATTAAATATATTTATTTCAATTACTCTCTTCCATGCTACACTGGCAATGAAATAATTAAATATGTCATTAAATATTTAAATTTGCTTTTTATTGGCATATTTAATATTTTAATGCCACATATATTTAAACATGTATTTATTGATTTCAAATTGTATTTCTCTAACACCAATTTTTAATAATTGTCCACACATTTTTAGCCCTTTAATGTCATTTGTTACTAATATTCCATTAAATCCAGGACTCCACTGAATAATTTTGCATCAGTTTGAAAGGAAAAAAAAACATTATAGAATTTTATTTATATAATTGTAAATAAATTAAAACATGAAGTGGTAACATTTACAAAAAAATTTAAATATTGAATAATTTTCTATTATGTATTCAAATTATTTGTAGTTTATTATTATACTTTAAAGTACAAAATAATTTTTTGTGTGTTTTTTTCATCCTTAAAATGCTTTCTAAACTTTTTATTGACTTTGTTTTTACAAATAAATTTCTGTATTTATTTTGTTGCAATTCTGCCCAAATAAAAAGACAGACTGCTGGAGAAGTTTGACAAAGATTTATAATGGTTCTTTTTTTCATAGTCAGCCTGATTTTCCTATTTTATGTCACCATGATATATTGTTTTTACAGAAAGAGAGAGAGAGGAAAATGTACGTTCAAAATACGAGTAAATTATAATTTTGGATAATGAAATAATTTGTAGTCTCTAATGCTCTTGTCGTTGTCTTCATCTTAGGCTAAAAGCTGGGCCTTCACTTAATTAACAAAGGACAGGAACCCAGGAATATTCATGGTTTTGTGCTTCAGTAATTGGCTGCTCGGAAAGTAATTTATCACACGCAGCGCTACACACACATTCACAAAGCTTTCCTCTACCAAAAATATCCTTCATCCAGCTTAATCCAGTCTCCCTTCCCCTCCTGTCTCACAATAACTCCTCCATCTCCTGAAGCTTTCAACCGATTTCCTGAACCTGTCAGAGGCGCCCTGTCCCTATTTAACTTCACACCAAAAAAGAAGTCTCTGTCTGCTTCCTGGAGAATTGTTTACATTTATACTTGTGTATTTTGTTTGTGTTGCGCTTCACTTACATTAAACTGTCAAATGAATGAAATGTAAAATTCTACATGTTTTGTTGTAGCTGGAGTTGTAGATGTAGATGATTCTAACTCAAATGCAGCGCAGCTGCTTAGATGTTAGCAAATGTAAACATTTTCCCGTTGTCTGAACCCACTAACCTAAAGGAGCAACTCTCCTAATCTGCTTCCCAGCTGCAGTTTTTTTTTGGTCATATTTTGTGTGTAAAAATTCAAAAAGCAGTTGGCATGTTAGATATACATGTCATGTTGTGTCACGTGTCTTCCCAAGATCCACCACTTTGGGCAGTATGAAATAAATATCATAGATCCTTTGTGCATGAGTGGACAATCCAAAAACAGCAGGAGGAAGCCAAACAAGATCACCACCATCAATAAATCATAAAAATAGAGTCCATTATGTCTTTGTAATGAATTCTCATGATGCCGCGCTGATCACTGGAGCTATACCGTGCCACGGTTGTAACATGCAGACACTAAGGCCCTCTGTTCAATAAGATATTTATGCTTCCACATTATAACCACATAGATATTAAACATATAGCTGATGGCAAAGTCTCAAAGTGAAGTATGGAAATTCACCTCCTTAAAGAGATTTAAATACTAAAATAAAAATTGTTCATTGGTGTTATAAATCTGTTTCCAGTTAACATTCAATGGCTTAGTTATGCGGACCCTTTAACGCAGTTCATCCCTGTCAGAAATTAACTAACAAAAGCAGTTTTTGTCAAAGCATTCTACAAAATATGCATGCATATTTTAAATAGATATGGATTTTAATGGTCTCAAATAATTTTTTATAAAACCTTAAACATGAAGTACTTTTGACATATTTTTATTTTAGTAGATGCTATGGAAGAACATGATGCTCTTCTCTGTCATACATGCTCACACATGAGGGCCTGTGGACAAAAGTATGTCTTTTTATAGCTCGCACATAACCTCTGCAGCTACATTTCTGTGGATATCGTCAGTTCCTTCACTAGATCGACTCTCCCCTGCAGATGTATGGGGAGAGGTTGGCAAATGTCAGTAAATGTGGAGTGAGGACGAACAGGCAGTTTTTAATGTATGGTCATCAAGGAAATAAACAAATCCTTTTAGTTTTTCAGGCTTGAAGAAGCCCAAAGTTGTTGTATTTTCAATTTTACAATTGAAATAAAATCAATGTGGAGCATTTTTCTGCATTTACATCCATTCAAATCAAAATAAATGCAATTTTTGAGTGTGGAAGTACTCAAATTGAGTTTGGGTATACTGTTTTGGTCCAGTGATATTCACATTTTCTCAGACTGCAATCTTGCTCATGACTTTTCTGTTCAAAATCCTTGAATTTTAATATGAACAAAGAAAAAAAGATGTCAGACTCTGCAGTAATGATTCTTTAAAGCAAACTCCAGACAAATTTGAAAATGCCTTAAAATTTTCCTCCTCCCCCCATCCAGTACTGATCCCAGATGGAAATTAAAATGCTGAATAGTGCAGAAAAACATGACTGGTAAATAAGAATAATATTTCTGATGAGTCAGTGCTGATTTTAACTTATAACACAACCAAGATCCCAAAACTTATATTATTTTGTTTTATATTTATAGGCCATACATTTAACCCATTGCTATAAGTGAAATATTTTTTCCTTTGAATCAATTAAATAAAACTGCAGTATGTACAAAAACAGGGAATGAAATAAGTAACTAAATAAGAAGAGGATGTGTGCATTTTTTTCTGCAAAAAATGTTAAAATGTAAAAATGTTTCATTAGAAAGGGTATATTAAAGGCTCATTTATGGCTAGGCAGCAATGTGATATAGATGCCCCTCCCAATCTGTCTAGAGAATGAAGCCCCCTCCCTCTGTGCTTCTGTGTGAACTGCTGTATTGGTCACAGGCTGCTTTGTGTTTGGTGCACTACATGAATCTGCAGAGGCGTGGAGAGTCTGGGCTCCTGGTGGTCATCTTTGTGTCTGTTAACACTGTGAATAAACGTTGCTTTGTTGTTTCTCAGACTGAAGTCTGATTTGAAGTCACACACAGACTGGCATTTCACTACCAGAAGTTTCTTTTGCATTTATCCACGTTCAAAGCATCACTAAAGCCATAGAACAGTCTTCGCAACCGGGCAAACATTCAGAGCCAGTGCTAATCAGAACAGAATACAATGTTCTCATCATTTCAATAAATCCTGAAATGTTTATCTGGTGTTGTCTGCATTTTGTGACTAAATTTCACAGTAAAATGAACCCATTAACCATCACCATTCTGTGTGTGATGAAATAAAAGCTGGTCTCTAATGAACACCAGGGCGGCTGCCACATTTTAGAATAAACTCTGGGGCTACTATTAGAAGATATATGGTATTATATTATATTTGAAGGGGCATCTCAGGTCACCCAAGGTAATCTACATCCTGAAATTTGCAAAGGGAGGAACAATAGTCATTTATAAAGACAATATCTGGAACACATTTGCCAACCATTTGACACAATGGGAGGAAAGCTCAAATGTAAATCTCTTTTTTTTCTAGATGGTATGAAAATGATATTGTTCTGATAAGACGTTTCAATCCTCATGGACATCTTCTGACGTATGAAGACTTTTTTTCAAAGTTTGGTATTCCTATTCCACCCCAAGAATATGCAATAGTGTTAGATGCCATTCCAACCAGTCTACTATAACTGTTTAAAGAGACCTCTAACACCATTGTATCACCTAATAGAACAAAGACAATGTGATATTTGTGTTAATTCAGTTTCCAATAAACAAAAGAGAAATATTTTACATATCACAACCTTACCTGCATCAGCATTTCTGTTAATCCATTTTAATTTTCAAAATTGGATATTTCTAATTGAATTTTAGTACAAACTTACTAGAGAACTTTTCAATTTGAAATGTCAAATGCCATTTTCTTTATCATTTTAATTTTAATGAAGTTACAGAATGAGCGGTGTTGAAGTAGAAAATGAAAAAGCCGTTCGGAGGATTGAGTTGTCGTTTTGTTTTTGAGTCAACTGACACATCTATGTTGTGAAAACGAAAAAGCATTTCAGGTATTGACTTTTTTAAAAAAATATGAGTCACATTGGCTTCCATACATAAAAGCCTTAAAGAGGCTGTGTTAATTTAACATATTCTCAAAAACTGCTTGCCGAACAAACACAGTTTGAAAAGGAGGCTTTCCTTCAGCTGATCCACCTTCTTTGTCGTCACGTTGTTTTGATTCCTTCATCAGGCCAAACTGAAATAAAGAGCATTGTAATTTAGCAGAAGCAACATGCTTGTCACCCGCATGTTTGTGCTGTAATTATTTGAGTATTAGGCTGATGACAGTATCTAGTGTAACCTCAAAGAGCAGCTCTAATGGCTGCACTCTCGTGAACTCATTAACAAACCTCTCACCTTGTATGAAACAGGTGGCAGTCATCTCTGTTCTGCATTAGAAATGATCACATTAATGACAAAATGTATTAGGCAAATGGGAGGAAAGCAGGGAACTCTATACTTTACACTCAGAAGGCACAAAAGTTCCACTCCGATCATCTTTTGATCTATTTTTAAAGCATTCCCAGTGGTTTTTTAATATGATTAGGCTGTTTTAGGCAAAATCAAAAAACCTGTTTTTTTGGCTCGCCTATTGTAGCTTCTATGTCACAACTGTAAACTTTTTCGAACAGCATTTGTATCTGCTCCATATTCACATCAATTTAAATAAAGAAATACAAAGGGATTCTATTTTTAGCTTATTTTATTTATATATAAATTAATATAAATCATGTAAATATTATAATATATTATATGAATTAATGTTCTTTATATATATATATTTATATATGTATACCAACATACCAAATGTTAAAAACACCAGAAAACACAATTTTCTTTAATCAATTAAGCAGTAAACAATTGTAAATCTTTGACTTTGAAAATTCATTTCTGACCTTGAAAATTCACCACTTTCTGTTTGCTTACTCGTTGTACTGTTTGTAAAAATGTAATGCATTAGTAATTAAACATGTATAGAATTGTTTTTGTCTTCAAAACATGACTATTAGGTTTGACGGATAGTTCTGCTTCTTTGATTTTGGATCATTGCTTAATAAAATTCATCTTCTGAGATTAAAAAAAAAAACGTTATTTTCATTTTAGAGTATTTTGAAAGCTAAATGTCTCTTTTCAAATCTGCAAGTTTCTGGTAGAGCTTTGCATTTTACACTATATACACTATATATTACTTCAAAGAGGAAATTGTGCTGTTGCCATTCTTGATGTATTATCTGCTTAATATGCTGTACTACAACTTGATGAGTGCAAAGCCTCAGCAGGAATCCTGTGCTGAGCTATTAACACTTACATCCCAATCATGAGCACGGGCTTCTTCTCGCTGTGAAATACGTGATAGAAAATAGTGTTTTTTGGGCTTAAGATGATTGATTTAGCTGCTGCTTTCGATCCAGGGGGCATTTTTAAAGACTGCAGTGAGATGAAGGGGAGAATCTCTACTATGGATTCCAGTTTTAAAGCTGTTTGTAGTACAGATAAGCCGAGAATTAAAGTCTTTCACTTAAAAACTTTCCAACCTAATTAACCTATAAATAAACATTTACAAATGTATCCTTTTAAGGGTTAAATTGTCACACCTAAAAAACAAAAGACATATTATTTAAGTCACATAAGTCTTAACTAGATGTTGAAAATTGCAAGTGAATCAAAAGAGGGGACAAAATAGTTTTGTTTTTGCAATTATTACCCATCGAAGACTTTCATATGAGGCCTATTGTGTTGTTTGGACAAAGATAAAAATGGAAATCAGAAGATTTCTCCTTAAAGCCACTGAGAGAATCTAAACAGTGTTCTGTCTGTGATTCGGGGCCTCTGTTCTATCCGAGGGCATAAACACACGAGAACAGCAGAAATCATGCCAGCTCGGTCAAACCAGGGTTTGGGGGCGATAACAGTGGCAGCATCAAAGAGGAAGCAGCAGCGTGATTCCCTACAGAGCGCAATCTGAATGCTGTTGCTTCTGTGAGGGGAAATACAACCGCTTTTTCCCGATCAGTTTCACTTTCTTTTTCGATCAGTTACTTTTTCTTTCCTAGAGCCAAAAGCAAATTTTACCTACTCTATCTCTGCTTCACCAAACTACATTTACAGCCCAGTCCTTCTCTCCAGCTCCTTTCTATTTCCTCATGTCATCTGCACAGGGTGGATGTTGAGCACTTTTTAGGACACACCTTCATGTCTGCTGGTGATGTGCTCTGGACAGAACTTTTGCCGCGTTTCTAAAGCACCTGTTAATAATACTTTCTACAGCAACTAAACCCAAAGGTGGCAGGACCTGATTTCTTCAAAACAGCAAATCTGAAAAATTACAACTTTGATTCATGGCTTTGTGCTCCTTCAGACAATTTAGACTGTAAGTTTGACCCCAATATCTGGTTTATTTGATGGATCCATTCTGTGCCTCAGCATGATTAAGTAAACTGTGTTGATGTGGGCTTCCCTAGGTGAGTAGGAGCACCGATCAGTAGACACTGGAGCGCTACTGATCTGGTGTGATTCCATACCAGGGCAAGATTCTCCAAAGATTCTGAGTGACACTGTGTAGGACATTGCTCAAACAACTTGGTGTAAGCTACGTGCATGACTGGCAGATGGGAAACCAAGGTTTGTTTCCCAGGGTGAGTTAAATCTAGTGTGGGTTCTTAGGCAAGACCCTTCACGCTACTGCCTACCTATGTAGCCACAAAGGGGATCAAGTCTGGGTCCCCCTGTGCTGGTCCCCACTCCGGATAAAATGCAGGGTTGTGTCTAGAAGGGCATTCGGCGTAAAACTCAAATGAGCAGATCAGTGAAAGCTAATTTGCTGTGGTAACTTCTGAGGGTCTATGACGAAAGCTGAACAACAAAGGTCTAAGAGTACAATGCCAACCTATGCCTTAGTCACAACTGCCCTTACAGGTGGATAGGGGCTGTCTGTGGGTGAAAAATGGGCAAAGCTGTACCATAAAATTTTAAGACAGTAGACCGTTCAAGGCAAAAAAGTTCAGGCAAATGTTTTTCTAGGGGCATGCTGCGGATAACAGGCTGTAGTGAACATCTATCCTGTACAGCATGTAAGACTGAAGGAGGTGAGACACAGGCACATCATACACATTTTTCATTTTTTTCAACCCCCCTAAACCATGCACACTGCACAAGGGGAACATTAGTGATGTACAAGTGAGAAGTGTGCACTCCTTGGGCACAGCCTGACTGTTAGACATGAAGAAATTACACAGAGCGTAGTTTGTATGGGCGTCCTATGGGAACTGACATATCACCTGAACATCCCGTGTGTGCAGCATTTGTGCACGGTCAGTAAGAGGCCCATGTTTGCACGGCTTGTACGACAGCATCCCCCGTAAGTCCTTGGTGCGTGTAACTTACATTATCCTTACAAAAGCTTTACTTACTTACCACACACACGACAATGGTACATTCCTTGAAGTGTCTGCAAGAGCCTCATGGGAACTACAAGATGCACCTGCACTCCCCTTAAGATGCAGCCACTCCTATCTACAACCCTAAAACACTTGGATGAGTGGTAAAACATTTCAAACAAAGATTTTAAATCTACACCAGCATCACAACGAGAAGATCTGTCCAGTTTATAGAGGTTGATCGGGTCTTTCTAGCTTGCTATTTGTCAAGGTACACCCAACGAACTAAGCTGAACAAGCAGAAAGTGATGTCTAACTCCCTTGAGATAGAAATGCTGATGAACAGGAATAATTCAGTGAAACAGAGGTCATGTGTTTTAGCCTGCTTAAAGGAAATGCAGGTTTAGCTATAGCCTATAGCACAAGTCATGCTTTAGGTCATTGAAAGAGTTTTACAAAAATGACAGACAGAAAAACATACTTCAAAGCTTTTGATTAAAAACAGTTTCAGACAAGAATAAAAAAGATGAATGACTTTCAGCTATCACTGATTTGAAAACACCATTTTTTTTCTTGGACTTGAACATTGTCAGAGTAGAAGCGTGCCTAACACTGTCAGAAAGACTGTTCCAGGTTTGAGCTGCATGACACTGAATCTTCACTTCTGGTGTGTGTGTCTTTGTGCGGGTAGGGGGTGCACTTAGAACATAGCATTTCTGAGAACTGAGAGCATCTCAATAAAATCCTCTTTAATCATGAAAACACCTCTACCCATTCCCCATATTTTTGATATGAAAGTAGGATTGGATAGAGCAGCTTTAATAGGGGCTTCATTACATGAGTTGTTGTCCAATCATCTTTTTATTTATTTTGAACACGTTTACAGTGGTCTTTTAATGATGATTGTGTTGTTTTTTTAAACAAAATTTTAAAAAACTGTTATGGTTTGGTTTGGCTCCTCGTTCCTTGTTGTTGTTTTGTTGTTTTGTGCTCATTTTTTCCTTTGTTTTTGCTTCTGCAGAGTGGTGTGGGCAAGGGGCGTGGCAGTCTCTCATCCTGGTGCTGCCTCCTGGCACATCTGCTCCTCCTTATCAATTTCCACCTCTACATAAGCATGTTCCTGGCTACTTCTCCCTGTCAGATTATTCCTTTTCAATTGTTCAGAAATCAACTGTTAAACTTGCCCCTTGCATCTGACTCTGCTTGGGATCTGCTTACTTATCCTGAAAATTGTTGTTTTCTCGGACAGTTTCTGCAGAGTGGTAGTAGTTTGCCCCTGGTTTCTGGGCGGGACTGTTTGCTCAAGGTAACCCTCCCTCCACTAGTATCGTGCTAGCTTACAGCTCCTCACACCCCCAACCTAACATTAGGTTAGCTGCTTTAACATGAGGATTCCTGACCATGAGGATTTATTCTTCATGTTTTTAACAATTCACTGTAATGAAAAATGTGTTTTTTATGTTTTTAACATGTTCTTGCAGCATTTTTCTCATGATGGAGGACATGTATTAAGAAAATTAAGATTAAAATTGCATTGGATGATGGGAAGCGTCAGAAGGCTCACTCCGTACCAATAGTCCCTACCACAACTCAGAGGTGAACTACTGCAGAAACTATGTCTTAGAAAACAACACAGATTTTCAGATTTTGGCTAAAAACTGCACAATCATAACTAAAAGACCACTGGGAATGCTTTTACAACCAATCAAAAGATGATTGGAGTGGGACTTAATGTTCTTTTATGGTCCAAGTTCTCTTTCATGATTCCCACCTGGTTGTAGTTTGAACTCATCAAAGCTGCTCCTCCATTGTGGATTGTCCCTCAGTAAATTTAGCCCATTGACTTTCCATTAGTCGATTTGGGTCAGGAATCCTGTGAAACTGTCCGTCCTACCTGGCTGTACCTCCAAAAGACCTTCAGCCCCTACTCGTGCAACTGATGTTTAACCGTTTGCCTCAAGGCAGAAATCTATCAATAATTATTTGAATTGAAAAACCACAGCAGTCAATCACAGTCCTGGTTAGATGTTAGTGGTTTGTTGTCACAACTTCTAATTTTCACACACTATAAGAAAACATTCCCTAACAGCAACATCTCAAATAGATCCCTCTAACTTATGGTTAAAATGGCAGACTGGGATATTTCTCAGGTTTATAATGCTAACAGGAAGGGAATGCATTTGTCATGTGACTCTCAGCATGAACACCTGAAAAGAAACTCAACAGGAATTCTTTGCTATAGATAGTGTAAAATTCAAGTTTAGGGCTTCTGGCTGACCAGCAGCCGTCACCCCTTGTTAGAGCAGGAATGTACTGACTCTGAGCTATATGTAAGACTCTGTGAACAGTCTAAAAATGCAACTCAAAGTTTGAAAAAAAAAATGCTAACAGCAAAATTCCTGAGGCTTTCTGCAGGGATGGAATACAATAAAAAAAGCTTAGAAAATAACCTGAAAAATGTAAATGTGCTTTAAAAGAAGATACCAGAATGAGTTTTCACATGATATTTAGATAGATTTAGGCGTAATATTTTACTGCTTACACTTCTTTAGGAGTCACTTCATGGGTAAACATTCTTGTTCAGATTGTGTTTCGCTGGTGATTTATAATTTTGCCTGAAATCATTAATCATCAGTGACATGCATATCATCATTATTCCATTGATTTATCGCGGTGTGTCATTTTAGATTTATTTGGTCCTTTTCTGGCAAAGAGAAAGAGCCATCACAGCTGGAATGTCGTGGCTTTTTAGCTGAAACACAATAAAAAATATAAAAATACATCATGCATCAATAAAATGAGTTATCTATGTTAAAATTTAAATTAAGAACACACAAATCCTTTACATCCCAAGACTGCAATCAACTGAATGCTACAGGTTTCCACATTTAGCCATGTGGTTTTCCATTGAACTGGAGGCAGATTAGCTCACATAGACAGAGAATATATCAGATTTTCCTACAGCAGGGAGGCCCAATACATGAATTGTAATTGTCTGTAGATTGCACAGAAAGATTGCTTGGAAATTTGCTTATTTCCAAGCAAATAAATAAATAAATTGTTATATTTGGAAAAAATGGCTGTCATTTTATCATCTTCCTTGCCATGAAGTTCGTTAAATGATTGACACGCAGAACTGCATCAAACATCCTTTAATGTATACATGTATATACTCTGTACATGCATCTTCCCACTAAATGAACTGCTACACTGCACTAGCAGATATGGAGTTTTAACCCCAACCGTAACCTTTATCTACTGGGATTTTCACCTGCAACCATCTCCCTAGGGTTTTTTTTAGAGAATGGTCAGAAAAAGATAAAATATCCAGTCAGTGACAGTTCTGTGGGTGGAAATGTCTTGTTAATGTCAGAGGTCAGAAGAGAATGGCCAGACTTGTTCCAGCTGATACAAAGACAGCAGTAACTCAAATAATACCACCGAGGTCTGCAGAAGAACATCTCTGAACACGTCAACCTAGAGGCAGATAAACTACAGCAGCAGAAGAACACTCAAATGCCACTCCTGTCAGCTAAGAACAGGAAACTGAGGCTACAATTCATACAGGATCACCAAAACTCTACAGAAGAAGATTGGAAAAACATTGCCTGGTCTGATGAGGAATTAAATTGACAATTTATTCATTGTCTCCCTAACATTACACGTCAAACCTTTTCAGCTCTGCCTCCCACATCCATCCATCTAATCATTCAGAGTTCATCAATGACCCTTGACTTGGGAAATAAAACTCCTTCCTAACTTTGGAGGAGAACAAGACAAAAACGTTCTTATTATTTCTTCAACCAATCCAGTGCTGAAAAAATGACTCAATGTGCTACTTAACTGCAGCTCTAGAAGGAAAAAACAGATAGTAACAGATATAGCCATGATATATATATTTTTTTTTTACCCGGAAAAGTACAGCCTAACAACTAGCTTCACTCAGCCTCCTTAATTAGCCATGACCACCCACAGTCACGAACACATGTGGCCCATTTTCAGCACCCTCTTACTTGCTGACAGGGTGAGTGAGTTGGGTGACTCATGAACACTTGTGTGTTTCCCGCAGAAACAAAGCCTGTATTTTGGTCTCAGCTGGTAAAAAGAGCATTAAGGAAGAGAGGGCGATGCTTTCTCTCGGTGCACAGTTGGCACGCCAGCAGGCTCGAGTGAAACATGGCTGCCGTGAATGGACAAGATCCACCATATGATGAAGAGAAAAAGTGACAGGGCAGAAGAGGCAGTCAGCCCTGAAACCATCCATCCATCTATCTATGTTCTTAAACTGCCCTCATAGAAGATTTGACTATATAATAGATGAACCAAATGATTAAGGGAGAATTCACACGGTAATGATACCACTGGGGAATTTTTTAACCACTCCACAACTCTTTAAACTCTGACTTTTCTTGATGTATTTTATTGTCAACAGCCTCACTTCCAGCTGCACCAAACAGGAGACAGAAAGTGAGCACACTCTTGTGTGCCATTTATTCTTGAAAGATTGTTGTTTTTTTTTTCTTTGACCATGACAGAAAAAAGGATATGTGGCAGGTCACATTTTTCAGATGATCTCAAAAGGCCAATACTGCATGAACTCGTTCAGCCCAAACAATGGATTGAAAAACATGTATAATTTATGGAGGTGGAGGGCTTGGTGTGCACAAATGAGTCCAGAAGCTTTGGCGATGGGCGCATCTGTCATCTCCCAATGAAAAGTGTTCAAAGCAAGGATTCATTTCCTGATTAGCGTCACTGTTGTCCTTCCTGGAACCAGGACAGGCAAAGAGACTCTTCAACAAGTGCCCTGTGGCTGGACTTATTTCCATGTGGTCCAGAACAAGCTACATCCAATTGACCTTATCTGTGTGACAAAAATTCCAAATTGTTAGTGAATTAAGGTGCTACACAAACATCAAATCCAATAATTTTTATAATCCAGGTCATCCTAATCAGGTCCTAATTGTCCTAATTTACTATGGCTTTTTATAGCTGAGCAGAAGATTAAATGATGGGTTTTTAGTGTAATCCCCGAACTGAGTGAGTAATGGGTGACGCCCTCCTCATGATGGAGTTTTCTCATATGTAGGTTGCTTTTGGCAAAAGGTTCTTCAAAAGGACTCAATCTAAATTCGAAAGGGGCTATAGGTTTTGGATGCTCTGTAGTTGGTGTGGTTCCCTCAACCTCTTGTTGAGGGAATTCTCATACTGTAGACGTCTTTTTGTGTAGCTCACTCCACACATTTTTGGAAATGGTAATTCTCTTTTCTTCAGACTCCCCTTCACAAAATCCTCAATAAGAATGAACTTGTTGAAAAATAATCTGCTCAAATTTTAACCAAAAAAACCCTTCTACCCACCACAAACTAAAATCATTTATTTTGTTGGCATTTTGTTGCTTCAATTAACAAAATTTTTCTTGATGTTTCACTGTGTTTTTTTAATGAAGTCTTTTAGTTTTTGTTCCTATTCTAGTGTTTTTGACATTCTTGAAATGCATTCCCTAATAAGATAAATGTATGAGTGAACTTTAACTTTAATTTTTAGAATGTGAATTTTCAAATGTCTAAATGACTTAGTTTAACTGCAAAAACTTCTTCAGAAAAGCAGCAAACTATCTGTGACGAAGGCGTTTGGATCCATGTGCAACTGGTTTATTAGCGAGAGCAATCAGACAAGGGCAAGGAAGGACAAAGTCAAAAACAAGGCAGGAGTAAAAATACACGAAGAGAGGCAGGACGGAGTCAAGAAGGGCAAGGGTCAGGATAAACGGAGAGACAGCAGAGGAAATGCTCAGACTGTCTGTGAAAACTAAACAACACTTTGCTGATGATCTCGGTCGAGGCTAAACACTGTTTGTGGTTACTGCTTGATGTGGAACAGCTAGTGAGCCCTGGGAGCAGAGGGCAAAGGCTGATGGGAGATGTAGTGAGAACGGTGTTCAGGAGAATGTCAATAATCATAGGAGGGCTCCCTCTAGTGGTCGGAGGAGGAAATGGAGGCTCGAGCCCTGACACTTTTATTGATGAAGAAAGAATACATGAAGGAAATGCCTAACAAAATCTGAAGAGACAAAAATAAAAAAATATTGAGCATTACTTAGAACTGATATTCTTCACAACATGCTGCAAACACTATCATTATGGATTTCATCAAACAATGTTTTTTTAGGCCAAATATATAAATACAGGAAAGAACTTTTAAAGGCTTTTTTTGTTAGCAGGTTGTTGTTGTCCATGTGACTCTCTACATGTGCAATGTGTGTTTTATTTTTATTAAATTGTAATAAAAATGCAAAAAGCCTTCCTTAAGTTTGACACTGAAATGTTATCATAAAGTTTGAATTAATTACAATGAACAAAAATATCATTAAAAGTAAAAAAAAAAAAAGTTGTACTATTAGTTTTGAAAGCTGCTGCAGAGCAAAAAGAGAATGCAGAGAACATCATGACTTCACAGCTTTGAGGTGGAAAGCAGAACCAGTTAGATCTCATCACATTCAAAAGCAGAGAGCGTTGGATTAATGGCAGCAAAAGACTCTGACAGCTAGATCGGTTCGCATCACTTCAGCGCCTGCCGCTCTTCCTCGCATTTGATTCCCACTTTTGTCTCCTTTCCCATCATCTGAGGGCTTGTGCTTCTCAGAAAGCCACAGAACTATCTTTTTAATGACTGATGATACGACAAACACTGGTGGTTTGACATTTGCTAACCTTCCAGTTTAATGTCCTTGTTATATCTTTTTTAGAAAACAAGTTTTACGTAGAAAATTGGATGAAAAATTGCATGAAAAGCTTCCACACATAGCATGGTTGTAGACAGAAGATTAACAGATCCATGCAAAGCCTAAAATGATCCACAAGTTAGTAAAATTCAACAGCTGGCAAATAATGTTCATTAATAACATAGCTGTGCTAAAATGAATCTGAGAGCTAAATACAAGCAGCTGTGAGGGTTCAGATGAAAATCTGGTGCAGCTGATCAATTCAAGTGCATGGATGAGTCAAGTCACGCCATGACGGTAAAAGAGCGGAGACTTGGATTAGAGGGAATCCAAGCCTCCGCTCTTTTACCATCAGTAATGAGCACGAGCGGTCCAAGCAGACCGTACGTCAATCTTGCATGACATCAATCAGTGGACGTGCATCAGCATCTGCTTATTCAAGTGACAAAAATCTCAACAATGTACAGTAAGTGTGTGTCTAGTGTCTGAATCATAGAGTTGAAGGGTTCATGAGCTTTAAAACCCCTCAGTCTGAGAAAATTTTGGAAAAAAACGTAATTTTTTTAGTGGTCAGTGAACCAGATGTGATCCAGTGTTGCCTTAAGTTATTTTGTCCTTATGAGCTCTGAGCTAATACAAAATCTCTTAATCATCATCTTGTCTCTTCTGTTTGATTCCAACCTAATCCCTATTTCTTTAATCTAATTAAAATGTGGCAGGCTTTGTTCCTCAAGATTTTAAGGTTGCTTTAATTAAACCTTTATTTAAAAAAATGAACCCTTGATATTCCACTTGTAGCTAATTACAGTCCTGTATCTAATCTCACCTTTGTTTCTAAAGCTCTGGAGGAAACTGGTGCAGATCAAGTCTGTGCGTTTGAACAGAAATGATCTTTGAGGAGTTTCACTCTGGATTTAGAGCCTGTTGTCGTTCTGAACCAGCTCTGCTGAGGGGCATAATGATCTCATGGCTGCAGACAGTGGACTTTAGACCTCAACGCTGCAATTAAAACAACTTATCAGTACGTCCCTAGGTGTGCATATGAGTGTATGTGGCTGTGTGGCCCTGCAAGAGGCTGGCAGCCTGTTAAGGTCAACAGCAGCTGAATTAGCTCCTGCACCCTCATTACCCCCAAAAGGAATCAGCGGGTAATAAAGATGGATGGACAGACAGAACTGCTTTCAGCTTTTTAAAATTGTATATCTCTTAATTTATTTCATGAAAATGAGTCTCCCTCATACAGCAGAGTCAGCCATAGTATATAACAGGTACCTTTCAGTCAAAGCATTCTGTCATGAGGTAACACTACGCTGCACCGCATTCCTTCTGTTGTTACATTTACACCAAACGTGATTTGAACATCCCCCATTCTCTGTTTTAACGTGTGTCATATTCACTCCTCGACACTTCTGCAAAAGTGTCTTCATTAACTTGATGCCCTTGACGTACACTTGTGTGTGTGTGGGAGGAGCTACAGGTAACCTTATGAGCTCATTGCTACATCATTAAAGATGTGGATGATGTTGAAAAAGTAGCTTCGTTTTTCTTGGAGAGCTCTATATATGTCATGTCCATGTCTGGATTCATGAGATTATTCAGACATTCCCAGAACAACAAGATTTCCACAAAGGAAAAAAATAAATAAAGCAAGAAGTAAAAGTAAGACATTTTTCTTACTACTGTCTGGATACAAATAGGAAAAGCATCTTTAAGTTAGGAACAAGCACAACAATCAGCCTGTCCTCCATATTCCGGTTCCGGACTCCACCAACTGACATCACTTTCAACGCATCATTACCGAAGCTGAGTTCCTAAATGATTGGTTCTACTCCATTTTTTTGCCAACATTCAGAAATTTGAGCACTGGTAAACTTGAATCACGTGTCAACATTTTTGCCGCACGCTCGAATTTTTTTATGTTCCATGCTACAGTGCCACCCGACACATAATGGCGCTAGATAATCCCGCCACTCTGGGCACTCTGGACAAGTCACATCAGAGGAACTCTCAAAACTCTCAGGTAACAGTGGTGGAGACGTACCTTTGACAGCAGCAGTCGTCTTCTCCATTCAGTCTCTACCACTTTTCAGTGTGGGGTTCTTGTTACCCATACACAGACTCAAGATATTTCACAGACCAATAAACTGTTCTTTAAAGCAATAAGGGGGCACAAAGAATGTTCTTGGTTAGTCATGACCGATACGTGTACGTTCATCATCTGCCGTCTTTTGTTTGTATTTTTGTTTGTCTACATTACCTACAATCATCTTTTCCTGGTCTAGACTGAAAGTTGTCATGCATGCCACCCAGCAATGCAAAAGCAAGGGCATGACTTTTCATTTGTAACGAACCATCAAAATGTGTGGCGTCGCAGCTCAGTGAAAAAAAGATAAATCAGCTATCCAATTTTCTTTCCTGCACAAAATGATAGGTTATTGAGTGAGCCTGTGCCCAAATATTTGTGTGACAACACGCTTTCAGCTGAGTCATCATCGCCAGTTATTGACAGGCAACTGTGAGGGAGCTTTTGCAGAGGACCTTGAATGTGTTCTCTTCAAACCTTTATCAGTCTCAAGGTTTCGCATCACAGAAACGCAGTCGGAAGCTTCTGCCTCCTCTGTGTTACCAACGATGCGTTGGCACAAATGGCAGTTTCATCAACATGAAGAGGAATGTTAACATTTCCCGCTATCACTTTGACATGGGCAAACTGGATTCTGTCTAAACATTATCGAGAACATTTTACAAAACCAGCATCTATGACTTTGGAAAAAAACGTGATGCACAGAAAGCATCTTTCTTCAACAAGTCAGTCAAACTGACTAAGCAATATTTTGATGAATATGCTGATAAAAGAGTACATTTAGGTTTCTTATTTGGATTAAAATATGTATTTATGTCATTCCAGTGATTGCCAGTAAGTGATGCATTTAGGTGAAACGTGTTATTTATAACTTGAAATTAAACTTAAATTTGACTTTTTTTTTAAACTTCCAACAATTTCTTTTTATGAAGGTTTATTTATCCTATGTATTTCATGCTAATCACTTAAGCTCTGAGTACTGGACTGTTGCTGTGTGCCTGAGTAAATTATGAAACTGACATACAGAGGAGGTCAGTGGAGAGCCAACACCAATTTAGTCCTGAGGAGGTCGGCCCGGCCATGTGTGAGAGTGGAGCTGATGCAAATGTCACACTGGCAAAGTGTTTTCAGTCCAAGAGATCAGAAAACAAGTACAAAAGCTACATTAGACTTGTTGCTGTGCAATCTTAGTATTATGTCATTTTGATAAGTCTCTTTATATATTACCTAAAAATTAAAAGTCCAAAACAAAGTAAATAAATTCAGTTTTTCTGACATATCAAGCAAAAAGGGGAAATTCCTGGCACAGCTGGGTGTTTGACTCACATATAACTGTTTTAACACACCCAGTTATCCAGTTTCTAGGTTTATATTTTACCTTTGCCAAGTTGCTTAGCCAAAATTAATTTCTTAACATGTATTCTCTTCCCAAATCCTGACCAGATGCCAGAAAACAGTGAGTGGAAATAACTGCAGCTCCTTCTGCCATAACAGCAATAAACACACTTTCACTTGAATTGCATATTTTTGGAATAGGCACCAGCCAGTTTTTCAATGGAAAAGGATTGAGTTTTGAACTTTGAAATTGCACGAACAGATTTAGCCCAAATGCAGGCAATTATAAAAAAAAAGCAGAAGAGACTGAATATCATTAACTTATCATGGTTGGTGGTTTTTTGGTTTGTTTTGTTTCAAACTGGAGTATCTTAGAAAAACTGGAAAACCGAATTCATTACTTTTGAACTAACCTGGTATATTCACCTGTTAGCACTGATATTTTATGCACCCGAAAGCATCGATTTTTCATTCACCTGTTTACATCGATAATTTTAAAGACTTTGCAACAGTCTCCTGCAAAATGAAAGTTGCTTTAAAACTATTCCAAATGATTTTTATCAAAAAAAAGTTGGACAGCTAGTGAACATTTGCCAAATGAAATGAAAAAGCCTGCTAAATGTGTGTCAGATGAAACAAAATGATTTTTATTCTGATCACACGTTCACAGATAAATCTGGCCAAGGTGACCAACGTGAATGATAAAAAATGACTGAACAAAGAATCACTATGAAGGCTAGAGGTGTTTGTCTGCAAAGGTGTGTTCCAGAACAGAAAGGTTCTGAACAATAAAAGTCCGAAATTCATAGTCAGAAATGATTTAGGTACTTGAAGTATTTCTGGCAGTCAGGTGATGTAGTGATGAGAGAATACAGCACGGACATGATGTGTTTGCACAAATTAACCATCTTCTGACGCAGACACACAACCAATAGACGACTGACAAAAGCAAACGACAACAGTACGGTAACCAAGGGACATGGGGGCGTCGGGGGAATTAGCATGAGGAGGATACAGAAGGCAACTCCACAGATTCCACACAGCTGAGGGAGTGAAGTCAGGTGGAACACGGACAGATTCAAAGGGAGAGGAGACATCAGAAGGAGCGTCCACTGAGGTTTTCATGGCCTGTGCTCTCCTCACAGACACTGGGTTAGAAGAGCTGCAATCATTCTACACAATAACACTTACATACTTAAAGTAGGGCTCTTACTGAATTTTCAAGCCACTTGAGGGGACTTGAAGTGACCAAAGCTCCCAGCTTGCTCTTCATCTTTGCGAAGCAAGCCTTTGAACAAATAGAGCATCCTATTTACCCTTTTCATCCAATAAATGAAAGAAAATGCACAGAGGATTTTGAAAGAGGTCTCTCAGTGTGACCCTAATATAACAAATAAATTAGCTGATGTGTGGGAACAGCAGTCTTTTCAAACAGGCTGTGAATATAGATATATGTCATTTTTGCAAGCAGATTGCCAAATATTTCATCCCTCAGATGCCATCTGTGTCTGATCCAGGACTCTGATTTGGCAGAAATTGGAAAATATATTTTTTTGGCGTTTAAAATCTGGTCCATTTATGTATTAAAATATAGATTTAATATTAGGAATTGCCTGTAAATAACAATGATGAATTAAAAAAAAAACACATAGCAAGGGCGACAAATGGGCCTCTATTATTAACAGATTAACCCTGGAGAACAAGAGCAATTATCTTCAAGGCTTTTAAAGTTTATTTAAAGTTTTGTGTTTGTTTGTTGATTTGGGGTAGCAGCATTTTGCATTGGCTAAAAAAAACTTAAAAACTACAAAAAAACACTAAAACTATCAACATTTTCCAAACAATTGTGACAATATGTTTAAATCTTTTTGCTCATGACAGATTTAAATCAAAACTATGCAAAGCTAAAGTAAAACAAAGGCATACATGTCCTGAATTGATTCTTGTTTGCCTCTTAGTGTAGCAGTGAAGTTTGCAAAGAAAATAACGAATGACTCACTGGCCTTGTGTTCGTCATATTGCAAGGCTGCAAACAGAATCCTTCGTGCACAGACTATAGTTGCCTTTGACCTTCGAGGAAAGTGTGAACTGAACATTACAACGCTTCTTGTTCCTCAAATGTTACTGATTTGCCAGGTTTATTTCTTATAAATGGTTTTCAACAACAACTTTTACAAAGGAAGCGGAAATGTTCTTCCGGCAAAAGCTACACACACTCCTAACTTTCAAAAGCGAGCTTAATTTAAACTAAAGAAAAACGGCATTAAGTGCATCTTACTTTGTCTCTATGGGGCAAGCCGCTCTTTGTCTTGCCGGGCAAAGTGAGCCACAGACATGTGTTGCCTTTGATCGCTCAAGTGTTGGTGATTCCTCTCCACCAACACACTTACTGCACTGAGTTGTGCATTTGCTGATCCATTTACTGTGTGTGGGTGGTTGCTGGTCTAACCTGCTATGACAGTAAAATCGCATTAATTTTATTTCATTTTAAAATACATGTTGACATGCAAATTTAGCAAGTGTATGTCACATTATGTGACTCAAATTTAGTTGGGTCTTTCCCCTCAATTTCACGTGTTATTATTTTCCTGCAGCAGCACAACAATGACAATTCAAACTGAGTTCATGATCTAAATGTTTTCTGTGACTTTTTAATGGGAATTTGTTCCGTTTTTACCTCTGTGCCTTAATAGATACATTACTTTAATAATCCTGTGAGAAAGTGGTTGTGTTACAGCAGCAAAGACAAAAACAAAAACAGAAAAACTGAGAAATTAGAAATCTCAAAAAAGAAACTAGATAAATGTGCAAATTGCGTGTAAAAATATATGTGTTCATGTGCTTTGTCTGTATAGAAATACATACTGAATTTTTCAGAGCATGAGCCACATTTTTTTTTGCATATTTTGGCCAGGGGTGTGACTTACACATGAGGGACTTTCAAAAACGAAATATTGGCTCATGCATTTGTTTTTTTTCTTACTATGAACTTGTTGCCCTTTAGCAGTTGTTTCTGGGGACGGGAATCTTGAGGCACCTCACTATTCGATTCGATTACGATTCAGGAGGCAACGATGCGATTATGAAGCGATTATCATTGCCGCTTTCAGTGTGGCTTCCAGTCATTGTCTGAGTTTGGAGGATTTTAGCTGCCAGTCTTCAGTTATCAAATGAGCAGTTATTATTAAGAGGTATGATTCTGTGGCAGTTGAAGTCCGAGCATCACAGGTTTCACCCCTGCTGCCATGACTTCAGCTTTCGTCTCAGTATATAGTGCTGGATTAACCGTGTCGGTGAAGAAGCGACGGGAAGGAATGTTGCTCTAACATATGGACCAGACCAGAGTTCACTCAAATGTATTCAGACTGAAAATTTGTTTCGAATTATCAAGGGTAACAATCTCTGGTTCACTTTAAACAAACCAAATGTGTCCAATCTGAACACACCCATTTACTCCTGTGCGACTTATGTTTGATTTTTCTTTTTTCTTCTTTATTACATTTTTTTTTTGACAGTTGTGACTTATACTCTGGAATTCACCCTATAACAAAGATATTTTTCTTTTTTTTCATTTTTAATGCACATCACAGTGACATCAACACTAATCCAAAGCAGGAGAATCCATACAGTCCAATCACACATCAGTGTTCACGCTATTGAACAGTCTGCAACCAAAGTAATGAAACCAAACAAACAGAACAACGAATGCACTTTTCTAAACCTGTTTAGGCTGGTAGAGAAGCCCACTATCAATTCTGCATTAAAGAGTTGTTAAAAGATTGCGAAAGATTTATGATTGAATAGATATTTGTGATTGATTTGTCACATTATGTCTTTTTTTTTATCTAAATGCAAATGTTACTTTTTTAAACACATGTACTTTTTTTTCTATATATTTACAATTATTTAATCTACAAATAATGTCACCACAGAGTTAAGCCTCTTTGAATTCTTTTCACAACCTCAGAGGCAACACCTCCAAACCAAGAGTTAAGACAGCATTTGTTTGTTTGGTTTTTTGTTTCCCCAGAGGGCTGATCTAACTGGGTCAAATGTCGAAATGTGACCTGGAGGGATTCCTCATGAAAACCCTTTCTCATAGGAAACTAGAGAAACCATAACATTCTGTATAAAAATTGGGATGCGAGCATGATAGTACAGGGGCACAGTTTATTTCTAGAATCAATTTCTGTCACTAGGAAAAGAGAAAAAGGAGCAGTGAACACAGATTTGCATATATTGCATGTGCACAAGTAAGCAAATGACATTTAGATGAATTAACACCAAAAGTGTAACAGACTTTGATCATTTAAGCTTTAAAATAACCTAATGTTCAAAGGCCAAACAGGAAACAAATCAGATCAAAAATCAAAGTTTTATTGTATCAATGGTTTTAAGGGATTAGGATTTTTTTATTTTTATTGAAAGACACATTTATTTAAAAGGATGCTTGAATCACTCTGTTTTACACAAAGACAACATATATTTTATAAATTTCTCTTAAAGGATTTATCTAAAGTTGTTAAATTATTTCACTTTTACTCTCTATTTAACATTATTGTCACCTTATTCCCATCACTAATCTAATGTAGCCACAAAGGGGCCCATGCCAGGGTCATATTGCCCCAGTTCCAAGCCCGGATGAATACAGAGGGTTGTATCAAGAAGGGCATCCAACATAAAATCGTTGCTAAATCAAAAATGAATATCCGATCGATGATATTCATTCCAGATCGGTCGAGGCCCAGGTTAACAATGATCGCTATTGGTGCTGTTCACCAACAGGGTGCCAGTAGAAACTGGACTACTGTTGGCCAAAGAGGCAGAGAAGGAAGACTTGTTTGTAGGAAGAAAGATAAGAGGAAAGTCGTGAGAGTTGGAACTTTGCATGTTGGAACAATGACAGGAAAAGGTAGGTGTACAAAGGTGTACAAAGCTGTGGTGAGACCAGCCATGCCGTTCGGCCTAGAGACAGTGATACTGAGGAAAAGACAGGAAGCAGAGCTGGAGGTAGCAGAGATGAAGATGCTGAGGTTCACTTTGGGAGTGACCAGGATGGATAGGATCAGGAATGAATACATCAGAGGTACAGCACATTTTAGAGATAAAGTCAGAGAGACCAGACTGAGATGGTTCGGTCATGTCCACAGCAGAGACAGTCAATATATAGGTAGAAGGATGCTGAGTCTAGAGCTGTCAGGCAAGAGGTCTAGAGGAAGACCAAAGAGGAGGTTCATGGATGCAGTAAATGAAGACCTGAAGCTAGCTGGTGTTAGAGCAGAGGGTGCAGAAGACAGGGTTAAATGGAGGAAGCTGATTTGGTGTGGTGACCCCTGAAAAGAAGGAAGGAAAAGAAGAAGATTCCCATCACACTTCTGTTGAAAACGATGGCAGTAGAAGAAAGTCCAAAGAGGCCTTTCCATGTGTTTTTTTTTTATTATTATTGTTTTCTTTTTATTCTAAAGACATTCAAACACTCAAAGGAACCTAAAGAGCCTTCTGCCACCTAGTAAGCCATGACCTATTGCAATGTTTAAAACATGTTTGGACTCATATATTTCATTTTAAATACTTTTTGACTTTATAGTTTTAACTCATATTTAGCAAAGCTTTGTTGTAAAATATATGAATCAAATAAATGTGTTTTTTAAATAAACTGAAAAAGAAAAAAAAAACAAGATTCTATTAGCTATAAAAAAAAATCTTTTTCCTTTCCCCTAAAATGCTTGGTGGGAGCACACTTCCAACTGTCTTTACAGAGCTTTTCTGGCAGTTTTTATATTTGGTTGAGCTTTTAAAAAGCTGAAATGCATCATAAACTACAGAGCTGCAAACACAGAAAAAGGGTCAACGACAGTAACTTAAAGGTCAATGGGAGACAACCTTCGCCTCACTTCACAAAATGAAAAAGAAGAGCTGTACAAAAAAACCTCACAAAACCTAAGGAGCATCTCTCCGTCATGCTCTGAAGCTCGTGCGTCACTCCGCCTGTAGCTCGCTTTTTTATTTTTTTGCAGCACATTTATTGGAAATCTATGTGCTGAACCTGGCCCTGCTGCAAGCCCATAGATTACCCTGCTGATGTGATTATTCTGTGTTTCCTTAAAGTCTGTCAGTACCGACTCTTGAAACAAAAACACTACTCTGTGTCGGCTATAGATGGGTTTGCAAAACAGTCCTCCTGAGCATCTTTTTAATTGAGTAAGGCATTAAAGCATTTTTCAGCGTTTTCCTGCAGAGCTCAGGTGGAACGTTCTCAGTGTGTCGATATTTTTAGTTGTCCTGGAGGGAGTAAAAGCAGTCCAGTGACGAACGACAAGCAAGTGGGTAACCTGGTTTTTCTGAGACACAAAAAGAACCTTGTGAATCCCCAAAGAGGGCGACGCTTCCAAGCCCAGCAAAAAGCACTCTACCTCTTTCTCAAGCCAGGCGTTTTCACCAGACCACACACAGATTTTGACATCATCTGTGAATTGCACAAAATTGTGCCTCCGTGGTCGGCACGGTGCCTCGAGTGGGCTGAGAGAGTGAGTGGTCACATTACAGTAAACGATACATCACATTCCTCCAGTCTCGTCAGCAACCAGGTGTCCTCTGACAACAAAACACAACACTGTTATGTCATCCTCCTGCTGTCACACCATGTTCAAGGTTTCATAAGAGGAGGGAAAACCAATCATTTTGCATCTTTGTAGTCCTTTTCTACTCCTGTGAAAAGACTGTGGTGAAGTCAGTGGGGTTGCTACTGAACAATGAAAAAAGCCTGGACGTTGCAGTGGGAGGTGTGAGTTTGCTGTCTCTGAGAAAGTAGAGTTTGGAAAGAGGGGAGGCTTTCTTTCCTTTGACATGACTCATGTGAAGCCAAAAAACGCTGATGGAAAAGAGTGTTGAATCAGGTGGGCAGCTCATGACTTCTTTGAAAGAAGAAAAAATCCTGCGATCGCTGCCTTGGCCAGCAGATTTGATCCCACAGACAAACAAAAGATATAGAGAATATAACAAGAGGGAAAGGGGAGTGAAAGAAAAGGTGTTTGCCAAATTTATGCCAAATGAATTATAGTAGAATCAGCAAAACAAGAAAGGACATATGGTGCCAGCTGACATCTTGAATTCATTGGGAATGGCACAAATTCAAAGTTGGAAAAGTCAAATATGACTTTGTGGATTGTACTGACATTTTATGGAAGAAAAATTCCTTCGGACTGCATGGCGGCATAGTGGTTAGCCGTAGAAGAGAGCTTGACTCAGAGACCCCTCCTTTCTGGCGTTTCAAACAGAAGGTGCCCACTGGTTCCAAGAAACCAAAATCCCATAAATTCTATTAAGAAATAAACAGCTATTACTCAGCCATTCTATTTGTCAGAATAACCATTCTTGATTTTATACCTTTATTTTACATGTTCATGTTGATCCTATTTTTTTCTTTATTGCAACTTATTCAAGTTTAAACTGACCAATCAGATGCCTCTGTATGTGGTCTCACATCGAACTTTTCAAATGTTTGTATGACAGATTCTGCCAAGCCCACTTTGATGGGGGTGTGGGCTTCCAACACATTAATTCATGATTGGTGAGGGTAGTTGCCATAGAAACAATAACTCAGACCGACTTAGACACTGCTTACTGATATCGTCTGGCTCCAACATGGTGAGATCTATATTGTGAAAAATTGAATTGACTCGTTTTGTTGGAGCTGGGAGTATGTCTTTTCTATGGGTAACGTCACATTCCAGTTCAGTACGGTCCAGTTCTGATACACAACCCATGCTTTCACCTCACAGCCAAAAAAGCCCAGGTTCAAATCTTGTTTGGGACCTTGGCGTTTACAGTTTTCATGTTTTTTTTTACTTTATTTCACATGCATGGGTTTCCGGGTTCAGAAAAAGAATGGATGGGTATCATTTTTTTTAATGATCAATGTGTATAATTCATGCTTTAAAAAGGCATAAATGAATAAAATCAGTGAAACATAGATGAGCATCCCCTGCTGTAAAGAGGCTGCTATGGAGAGAAATTAGTATCAGTCCGATTTGTGCGTGCGTAATTTTGATTCGTGCATAACTTTAGATTCGTGCGTGCGTAATCCTTGATTTGTGCGTAACTTTAGGTTTGTGCATGCATAATTCTTGATTTGTGCGTAACTTTGGATTTGTGCGTGTGTAATTCTTGATTTGTAACTCATAAAATACATTTTGTGCATGAGTTCAAAAATTACAAAATATTAAAAAATACAAAGTACAATTTACACATGCACAACTTTAAATTACGACAGCTTGAAACTAACTACACGCACAAATCTTAAAAAAATATGCACGAATCACTTGTTACGCACACACAAAACCACATTTACACACGAATCTGATTTGAGACTCTTTTCACGTCTCCCAGATTCGTGCGTAAGTGATGCGTTTAAATGCTACTGGAATGCTGGGTCATCAGAGTTTTCTGATCAGCCGCTCTGAACTTAGACGGTGAATAATATCTGGTGAAACTTGACATTTTCCAGCTTTCTAAAACAGATGTGCCGGCTAATTAATAAAAAAAAGTCTTAATATGGGTTTTTATTACACTTGTCCTTTAAAAATAAAAACATTTTCCAGAATTAAACAGTTCATCTCTGCAGCCCCGCCCCCGACAGCGTCTCAGACACGGGGCTCTCTCCCGTCCGCTGGTCACCAGTCACGGGGACAGCAGGTGCCGCTGCCCGGCTGGACCATTCTATAAAATCGCAGATCGGAACGGGTCGGCGGGCTGATCAACCATCTCTGCTCTGTGGGTTCATGTTCGCCGCGGAGAACCTCCGCCGTGAGACCAGACCAGAGCGGGAAGGTCTCCCCGCAGGGAGGGTTACTTGCTCAAATCAAAATTACGCACGCACAAATCGGACTGATACTAATTTCTCTCCATAGGCTGCTGCAGGAGGACTGATCGCTTGGTTGGGTCAGTGGTTCTTACTGATGGTCTATGTTGTAAGTGCTTTGAGATGTGGGAGGGTCAGACACAGCTTCTGCTGCTTGTTGACAAAACTTTGATTGTAAGATGCCATTACGTGAGAATCACTCAAACTCACTAGGAGCACCTGTTTTCAGGTGTTTTGTGCTGCTCAGCATTTTGTGAGATCCCATTATTTCAGTTTACTGGGATCTGTCTGGACAGCCGCTGGAGCATCATGCAAAGTGACTTTATTTCAATGGCTGGTCACTGTTGGCCTTTGAGTTCCACTTAAACCAAGGAGACATTCAGCAGCAATCACTATTAGCAGTTATATTTCAAACAAACCCATCATTTCTGTTTAGAAGGAAATGGACCACAGAATTGAACCTGAAGTGACAATGTACTACTGCATCAAAAATGAATATCCATAGCTGTCTTTTCTCAGAATAACCTATGTTACCATTACACAGACAAATGCTATCCACGTAATAAAGCACCTGACACAGTCTGGCAGTGCAGCCCTTTGACTTATTTAAGAGCAAAGGCTCAACTGGAAGCATCAGCTAGAAAACTCACTCAGTGCGTCATTCCCTTTTTTCCCTTCGTCTCATCCATGTTTTACCCCTTGTGACCCTGCAAAGCCATCCATGAATTTTCCATCAGCCAGCAAGCACATCTGCCCTCCTCCTGAAGAGGCTCAGTCAGTAAATAGCTTACATAAACATCCCATATAGGAATGCAATCACACTTCATATTATGGGAATCAGAGGCACAAATCATTGCAAATGAATAAAGGACAGCAGCGCAGACAATAAGGAGAATAAATGTGGTTTTGCATATATTATTTATCCTATGACTTATGTTAGCACCATCTCTGGGCAGGCGCTTCCTCAATGTGCGTGTGTGTGTGTGTATAATGTATTGTGCTCACTGATAATGACACTGCTGGGTAAGATGAATTACTTTCTTTTTTTATTGCTAATCTGAACCTCAGGTGTTCAGTAGAAACTCCAGCATCTTTGAGCTGTCAGAGAACAGAGGCGGCTTGTGATGAAACTTTACGTCGCATCCTCAATGCCAAATCATGCTACTCTACCTTGAAACAGGTATAGTGACCATGGGCCTAGAAACCACAGCACACCAGTTGGGCAGTGCCATTAGTCCCCAGAGTTTGGCCCTTTTGGTCTGTGATTGCTCTGATGCAGTCCCCTGGCACTGGCCCCCAGCAAACCTGCAGAGGTCAACCACAAGAGAATGCCCTGGACTCCTGAACAGGATCGTGATGCTTGGGTAAGAGCTGCGATGCAGCTTACGGCTAATAGAAAGAGGGAACTCTGCCCCATACTGTTTTGACATACAATGAGGAAATAAACATTTGAACAGCCTGTGATTTTGCAAGTTCTCTCACTTGGAAGTCATGGAGGGGGTCTGAAATTTCCCTCTTAGATGCATGTCCACTGTGAGAGACATAATAAAAAAATGTTGAAATCCCATTATTTTTTAAAAATAATTTATTTGTATGCTATTGCTGAAAATTATTTGTTAACATTCAGCACAGTAGCCTTTGTTTGCGATTACACAGGTCAAACGTTTTCTGTAGTTTTTCACCAAGTTTGCACTCTCTGCAGGGGGGATTTTGGTCCACTCCTCCACACAGATCTTCTCTAGATCAGTCAGGTTTCTTGGCTGTTGCTAAGAACAAAGTTTGAGCTCCTTCCAAAGATTTTCTATTGGGTTTAGATCTGAATTCTGACTTCAGAACCTTGATATACTTCTTACAGAGCCATTTCTTGGTTATCTTGGCTGTGTGCTTCGGGTCATTGTCATGTTGGAAGAGCCACCAATCTTCAATGCTTTAACTGAGACAAGGCTGTTGAACCCCAAAATCTCACAATAAATGGCCTCACTCATCCTCTCCTTAATACAGTGTAGTCGTCCTGTCACTTCTGCAGAAAAACTCCCACATAGCATGATGCTCCCACCTCCATGCTTCACAGTAGGGATGGTGTTCCTGGGATTGTACAGTTCATTCTTCTTCTTCCAAATACGGCGAGTGGAATTAAGACCAAAAAGTTCTATTTTTGGTCTCAAGAGACCACATGACTTTCTTCCATGTTTCCTCTGGATCATCCAAATGGTCATTGGCAAACTTTAGACGGATCTGGACATGTGCTGGTTTATGCAGGGGAGCTTTAGGGGCCATGCATAATTTCAAACCATGACGCCTGAATGTATTATCAACAGTAACCTTGGAAACTGTGGTCCTAGCTCTTTTCAGGTAATTGACCTGCTCCTCCTGTAGCTCTGGGTTGATTCCTTTTTTAGTATCACTGAGACCCCACGAGCTGAGATCTTGCATGGAGCCCCAGTCCGAGGGAGATTGACAGTCATGTTTAGCTTCTTCCATTTTCTAATAGTTGCTCCAACAGTGTATCTTTCTTTTTTACCAAGCTGCTTGGCAATTGTCCCATAGCCCTTTCTAGCCTTGTGGAGGTCTAGTATTTTGTCCCTGGTGTTTTTGGACAGCTCTTTGGTCTTGGCTGTGCTGGTAGTTGGATTCTTACTGATTGTTTGGGGTGAGCAGGTGTCTTTATGCAGCTAACCACCTCAAACAAGTACTTCTAATTTAGGATAGGTGGAGTGGAGGTAGGCTATTTCAATGAGGGCTATTATGAGTCCACACTAAACCTGTTGGTCTAAGGATACACATGCATCACTTTGGATATGCTTTTGGATATTAAATTATTCTCAATAAAGGTGTGCGGAACTCATTCTCCAAAAAGAACTGCATCAAATCAAAGCAAATGTTCGGACTTGAATTCATCATCTTTAAAAGTAACTATCCATTTATCCATTCACAGGGTTGCTGGAGCCTATCCCAGCTACAGTTGGGCCAAGGCTGGGCCGGTTGCCAGTCTATCACATGGCCACAAATTCCCACCTAGGTACAATGTAGAGTAACCGATTAACCTTTGAAGCTTCTTTTTGGACTGTGGGAGGAAGCTGGAGTTCCCTGGGAAAAACCATGCATGCATGAGGAAAACATGCAAACTCTACAGAGAAAGGTTCCAGCTGGGATTTGACCATGTGATGTTAGAGTGCCAACCACTACTCCACAGCGAAAACCTATAAGTAACCAGTAAAGGCAAATCTTTTTTTTCCCAGTTTCATGTTCTTTCCATCAAAATTTGGATGGCCAATAACATACAAGATGATTTAAAGATTTACAAAGATATTAATACCTCAAAGAGATTGCTTTCTAGAGCTGGAACAGCCTGGATAAATAACATGAACTGTAACGCTAGGGGGACTAAAGTGTTAATTGTTATGTGTTATTCTTTGTGTTTAATTAAGCATGTTTATAGATACAATTATATAGGATACTGCAATTATACTTGGATTATATGGATGATGAACTCCAACTGAAGTAAGAGTGCATTTGATGCCAACTTTAACCAAATGCCTACGTCAATGGCCTATTGCAATATATCCCTTTTGTGGGACTAATTAAACATCTCATCAAATATCTTTTTAGGTTCATTTTTTTCTCCATTTCCATCTTTTTTCACTTCATCTGATTTCTTTGCGTGTCTTCCTTATGATTTTTTTCTAATCTTCTTTCTTCTCTCTTTTGTCAGACGTTGGTCTCTTGACATTTCCTCCACATTTTGTACTGTCGAGTCTCTTTTAATTTCATGCTATTTCATTCTTTACCTTAGCTCACATCTTTTTGTAATAACTTTTTTATTTTATGTCATTTCATTCTTCTCTTTTTCTCAGATATGTTCACATTCATGTTTTTATTTTGTCATTTACTTATTCTCCTAATCTCAAGTTTTTTATATTATATTTTAATTTTGTTATTTACATTTTGTATTTCTCTTACACATTTTATATTAATGTTTTCATTTTGTCATTTCATTCTCCTCATCTGGGATTTTTTTTATTTTAAATTTTTTTTATTAAGTCATTTCATTCTTCTTCTCTCACGTATTTTTGTCACATTTTTATTCCATGCAATTTTTCTCCTTGTCCTAAATATTTTCATTTTCATGCCTTTATTTTAATTGAAACCATTATTCTCCTTATCTTACATATTTTCAAATGCTTTTATTTTTTTGTCATTTCTTCTTTACTATTTACTTAAATTCAATTTATTTTTTTCTCAGGAACTGTGCACATTAAAAGCATTACATGCATCTGTTGTCCTCGGACAGATGTTAAAATTGTCAACCTAAAAAGCTAAAAACAGCAATTTAAAAAAAAATTTAAATAACAACAAAAATATACAATTAAAATATATATAGTAAAATATCTATTGATAAAAAATACATACATACAAGTCATTATAATGTATGTAAAAAAACATAATCAGATCAAGCAAAGGGGAGAGGAATATAAAATTATTCAATGTAAACAAGTTTGCTGTGTTAGCAGACAGGTTTAAAGGGCTTTTTAAACAGAGCATATGTGGCTGCTTCCCTAACACTCTAAGGAACAGTGTTCTGCTGTTGTTGAGAAGGCGCTAAGATTGTCTCATCCAGTTCTTTGTCTCTCTTTTATTAATCATTACTTATCAATCCTTTTTTTCATTTCTCTTTGTATTCCCGCACATTCTCTCCACACCGTCTTGTAATTTGGTTTACCAAGTGAGTTCAGGTAAATGCAGAGGGTGGGGTCAAGAAGTCCATGTGATGCCAAACCAAATCAATCATGCGAATCACAAACAGATGATTTGCTGAGGGAAACAGCCAAAAGGCAAAAGACAAATGAGATGAACCCTTGTACAATGGCTGCAGAGTAGCACCACAGTACTTGTGTAGTGTTGCTCTCATTTACAATATATGCCTTGTTTTAACACTCCAGCATCTAGAACACTATGTCCGAAGCCACAGGAGTTTATTTAATTTATGGAGCAGTTTTTCTGCTGCTGATCAATATAATCACAGGTAAGGATCAAAACTCCCAATAGAGAGTCATTTATAAAAAAAAGTTTATGCAAAATCTGCCAGACAGATTGTTTCATATTTTAACAGATGCCACTAGACAGAAATTACTGTTAAGTTTAATGGCATAAACACTAAATTAATACCTTTTTTAATCAGCTGCACCATGATTTCATAGATTTTGATGAAAATATCTAAAATACCAGTTTAAATAAATGTAACCAAAGAATAAAGTGTAAGTGATCAGCAATAAATAAAAAAAAATGCTGAAACTGAAACTGGACTGAACACATTCAGACAAAAACATCATTAATATTCTCCCTGCCATGTCTTTGTGCTCTCCATAATCACATTTAGATATATTTTCCACAATTATTGCATCTTAAGGATTAATTAGATCCTGACTCATCACGCCCAATTGTACTGAGCTCATCTTGCTGTGATGAGAGATGATATCAGCCCTTCACAGTAGCAACTGTTCACTGCCAGAACATCTGATCTCCAATAAGCAGGCTTCACCATTTAATAAACAAGTGTTCTCCGTTTGTGCTGCTCCAATGAGGCTCATTTACAGCAAACCCCAGCTGGAGAGAAAAAAATTGCACACAAGCAATAGCTGAGCTTGAAAGGCTAAGGAGGCCAAGGTTCTATGTCACAAAGAAAAATGCAGCTTATTACCTTCAGCAGCATCTTCTGCACCTTTTTAAAAGAACGGCCTGTGCTCTGGAAAGTCTTTGTTGCTGTCTGGCTTTTGTTTCTTTCAGCATGAACTTCTTTGAAAACTTCAGTCAAACACTATCTCTCTGAAAGACTTTCTTGGTGAAAACGATTGGAATTTATTAAAATAAAACAAGGTATTTGCTGTTGCTGTATGTTGAAGGCTGTGATTCTCAAATAGTCAAGCCGTCTTCATTTTTATAAACAAAAACGAAAGTTTTTCAAATTTCACTCTTTATAAAAAGGATAATACAAATTCAGTTCATCATAATCCAGGAGAGCTTAGAAAGAAAATGTCATAATGCTGAAGAGTTTTACTCCAACTTACATGTTCAGAGCAATGTCTCCATGCTTAAATGTAGTAAGGAAAAGCAATAAAGCACATCTAGAGGTGTGTTTTTCTATTCTTTAATGGGCTCCATTCAATGAATTGTGTGATGTATTTCCGGGTAAAATAAAGACCACTGAGTTATTGTTGTGTGTTTATATAGTGACGTCAAACAAAAACGTAAAAAAAAAAAACCTCGTCAAAAACGAGAGGAAAGGACATCAAGCCAACATTGCTGTCTTTAAATGCCAGATAAATGTAACTCCTTAAAGACCCATTGCAATGAAAATCATGTTTTTGGTGTTTTAAACATGATCTTGTAGCATTTTTCTTGTTATTGGAGGACATTTACAAAATAATTTAAGATTAAAATTGTGTTTATGAGTACAGTGGCTTGCAAAAGAACTCATACACCTTGAACTTCTCCACATTTTCTCATGTTATGACTGCAAACATAACCATTTTTTGTGTGCATTTTATGTGAAAGACCAACACAAAGTGTTGACCAACACAAACACTGGTGAAGTGGAAAGACATTTTTTTTATTTTAAAAAAAAAGTGCAGTGTACAAAAGTCTTTAGCCCACCTTTTCTCTGAGTGCATCCAATTGCGTTCAGAAGTTTTTGATGATTGGTAACTGATCAAATGTTGATTTAATGACTGAATAGAGTCCACCTGTGTGTCATTTAATCTCAGGATACAAATCCAGCTGTTTTGTGACAGTCTCTGTGGTTTGTCAAGGGAATATTGGGGAGAAAACAGCATCATGAAGTGTAAGGAACACACCAGACAGGTCAGGGAGAAAGTTGGGGAGAAATTGAAAGCAGGGTTAGGATAGAAAAAGATTTCCCAAGCTTTGAACATCCCATGAACCACTGTTCAGTCCATCATCTGCAAATGGAAAGAGTATGGAACAACTGTAAACCTACCTAGACATGGTCATCCACCTAAACTAACAGGCAGAACAAGCAGAGCACTGATCAGAGATGCAGCCAGGAGGCCAGATGTGTCCAGATGTCCAGGATGTCCAGATGTGTGCAGATCAGTCGTGATCTGCACACATCTGGACTTTATGGAAGAGTGGCAAGAAGAAAGCCATTGTTAAAAGAAAACCACAAGAAGTCCTGTTTGAAGTTTGCCATAAATCATGTGAGTGACCAGCAAACGTGTGGAAGAAGGTGCTCTGGTCACATGAGACCAAAATGGAACTTTTTGGTCTAAATGCAAAGCACTGTGTGTGGAAATCTAACACATCACTCTGAACACACCAAACCCACTGTCAAACATGGTGGTGGCAGCATCATGATCTGGGATTTCTTCTCTTCAGCAGGGACAGGGAATCAGGTTAGTTGATGGGAAGATGGATGGAAACAAATCCAGATTTGATTTAAATGAAACGTATTCATGTGTTGGAATGATCCAATCAAAGTCCAGACCGAAATCCAATCCAGAATCTGTGGAGAGATCTGAAAGCTGCTGTTCACAAACGCTCTCCATCTAATCTGACTCAGCTTGAATTGTTTTGCAAGAAGAATGGACAAAGATTTCAGTCTCTAGATGTGTAAAGCTGGTAGAGACAAACCCCAAAATACCTGCAGCTGGAACTGCAGCAAAAGAGGGTTCCACAAAGTATTGACTCAGAGGGGCTGAATACTTTTACACACGGAACTTTTCAGTTTTTTATTTGCAAAAAAAAAAAGTAACTCTTGTATAATTTTCTTTCCAACTTCACAAGTGCGTGCCACTTTTTGTTGGTAGTGTCACATAGAATTCAAATCAAATATATTTATGTTTGTGGTCATAATGTGAGAAAATTCAAGGGGTATGAATGTTTTTGCAAGCCGCTGTACTTCTTTATTCAAACTATGATGGATCAGTAGCAAATAAGACCTAGAAGTTTGTAAAAGCTCAAGTTTGTGACACAGCACTAACACAGGCAAGAAAAGGTTTCTATTCTCCACTCCAATTCTAAATACTCCATTTGTAGACAAATAGATCCATTAACGTCTTCATTTCCCTCAACTGAGCTGACATCTGTTTCAAAACTGTACAGCTGGATAGCTCCAATATTGTTTGCCATCTTTTTGTGCAACACTAATAGGTGAGTAGGTCTGTAAGCTAGTGGGAGAGTGTTACTTCTGTGCCAACAGTCCAAAAACCCAGAGGCAAATTTCTAATGAACGATTATTGCTTAAAAAAAAACCCTGCATGATCATACTTAAAAGACGAGCAATTTTACAATAGATAAAATTATAGTTGTAGTGGCACTTTAAAAATTTTCTACACTTTCTCAAAAGAGGGTGAGTTTTGGAAGAAGTGTGTCATTAATATAACATAAGTGTTGAAGAACAGGAGCTGTCACTGTTTTTTTTTTTTTTTTGGAACAACTAGTCACTAGTTCCTGCTGTACATCTTGGGTCTGGGAACAAAAACCGCGACTAAACACAGCCTGTGATGTATGGGAAGAGCAGACTGTGGATGTCAGGTGTATGGATGTCGCCTGTTCTGACCCCACGACTACTGCTCTACTACCGGCTGCCCTGGATTTAGCCTGAGCAAAAATGAAGAGCTGCACTCTGAACTAGCAAGGCTACAGAGTCAAACGGAGGACATAGCATCAGCAAAAAGTTTGCTTCCTCTGATGACGTCAGATTTTGTACAAAATAAGCTATATATTTTTTGAGTGTTTTGATTATTCAGAAAAACAAAGGGTTTGTGATTAGCATTAGCACTTAACTGCAAAGTGCTAACTGCTAAGATGGCAAAAAATTAACCGAAAACTGTCATGGTAGCGTGAGAATTGAAGTATAAAAATACGTTGTGTGTTTTTTCCTTTACAGATGTTGAGGTTTTTAAAACAATCTATTTTTGATAAGATAATACACTGCAAAAACATTTGTCCTTAACACAAGTTTAGAAGTTCTGCCTACTTGATCTCCTTCTGGAGCCAGATTGTTCAGCTACAGCAGCCTAGCATCGAACATGGAAGTGACATGCACATTGATAAACACAACTTTTGTACAAAGAATAAAGTCTTTTGTATCAACATTCAGGTGCAAAAGTGAAAATATGTGGAGACAAGAGATGTAAATGTAACAAATTTAATGATCAGCTCTGGTCCAAAACACACAGCTGTACTGTATCACATTCATTCATTCATTCATTTTCCAATCCGCTTTATCCCTTTCGGGGTCACGGGGTTGCCGGAGCCTAACCGGGCTACTCGTGGGCGAAGGCAGGGTACACCCCTGGACTGGTCGCCAGTCTGTCGCAGGGGCGCTGTATCACATCAGTCTGAAAAAATTCTCAACAAAAAATGAAACTCATTGGAGTGTTTCACTTAAAGAGGAAAAGAATAATGAACTTTTTGTGGAGGGGGCCAATGATGTGGCCTGCATAAATCGCTGGAGTTCCATCTCAGATTCTCCAAGCTTCAAGGGATAAATGTTGAAGTTTGTGACATTACACCAACAAATTATGTAAATATAAGTTTTTTGTTACTTTTATTTTTCGCCTGAAGAACTCACTTCCTTTTAAAACAAACCAGCATTTCCTCGAAGCTACAGTTAGACAACCTTCCATCAAATAAACTAAAAGCTTTTGTAACAGGACATTCTTAAACAGGTCAACTTCTTCTGAAGATGCGTTTAAGCGCCATTTATGTGACACATTTATAGTTTATTGCCAGAAGATGTTATAATTTAAATTTAAGTTATAAAGGGACTATTTACACTTTTATTTTGAAGTTAGTAACTTCCGTTTAGAGACAGGAGATGTTTTATTTTTTGGATGCTATGTTCCGCTAGTGAATTCAGAATAAATGAGTGGACGGCAGAGCCAAACGGTTGTTATACCATTCGGTAAGGATGGCATCGTTGGAACCTCTACCGAGCCATTCAAACAAGTAAAACATTCTCTTGTCGTCATTAAGTCCATTTGGGTTTACGATTGAAATGTGAATGAAAGAAGAAAGTTCAAAGATGAAAGTTTAATGAAGAAAACTCTACAATGCTTGATCAAATGTGAACAAATCTGGATGAATCCAGCGTGAACACAATAAACAAGAAGGCAAACTGGTTGTTGGAGGGTAATGATTTTTGGAGAGACAGTCAATAGAACTGTGGCTCCAGTCCAACACTGATGTACTCTTCCCAGTGTGCACACATAGAATCCATTTATTGAGTGAAACGCATTTATAAACGGCCCAATTTAGATCCCTAACATTGGACTTTCCATTTTATCAGTTTCATTCTACATCGAAATAATCGATGCCCATGTAGTTGCCACATGCTGACAAGTGAGGCAGCTATTCTTCAGGCCCCGGGCCTGTAAGAGGCCCCTCAAGACTAACCACTACAGCAATGACAAAGTGAAAAAGTTTGACCTGTACAAGAATGTAAAAGAAAAGAACATAAAGAGCACGAAAAATGTAAACGTGAAAAAATGGACAACTCTTATTGGTCAGAGCAAAGGAAATGTGTTTCTCTGTAAACAGAGGTTTTGTCAAGCCAATCTGAAATGTCAATACTAATTTCAAAATACGTTGAAAATACTACTTGGGTTACTGGAACTGTTAAAACATCCATCTATCTTCTCAACCCACTAAATTAATTTTGAAGTCACTATGTTGCTAAAGGCCGTCCCAGCTGTTGGGCAAAGGCAGGGTATGCCCTTGATGGTCACCATTAGTCGGCTGTACTCTGAAGCAGCTGGGGAAAACTCACCCTGACCTCCATAGGACTAAGACAGAACCAAAGATGGATGCATGAAGATGTAAAAACCATAGCAAAGGAGCTGCATGTGAGAAATGTCACGATTTAACTAAGCCTATATAACTATATTAGAAATACATTATTTTAATCATATTAAAACTGTACTATCAGATAATTCTTGTGTCTGCATAAATATAAACAAATATTTGCATTTATGTTATTTTCGAGAATTGAATACGACTTTTTTTTTCTTTCAAATGTCTTGTGGATGTCAAAAGTAAAGAGAAACTACGCTGCTTAAACTTTAGATTGGGGTCTCCAGAGACCCTTGCAGCGCCCCTGGTCATGGTTCCCTAATTTTCTTTATATGTCTCCTCCATCATTAGAAAAGTTCCACAAGAACATGTTAGAAACACCAATTTTCCTCGGAGTGGGTGTTTATAACTAGGCAGGGCTAATTTGAATCCAAAACACATATTTTGTTTATCTTTAGTAAAACAAGCATGCTTGTGAACTTAAACCAATAGGAGTTGTTTGTGTTATCTGTAATCCCCAGAATTTGAGAGGCGCATGTGAGGCCTTCTGTGTAACAACTAAACTCACAAAATAGGTCATAACACCAGACGATGACCTCAAGCACAGAAGCAAATCTACAACGGAATGGCTGCACAAGAGAATAATCATGCAGTCACCCGGTCAAAATCCAGACCTCAGCCTTTGTTCTATGCTGACTGTTGGTTTCAAGAGAGCTGTGCACAAGCAAGCAATCACAACCATCAAGGATGTAAAACCTTAAGATTATGGAATAGAGTGTGATACCTGAAAAACAATGTAAAGGAAAGCCCTGCAGTTCCAGTTATTCCAGCTAAAAATGGTGAAACGTGCTGGTTTACAGTTAAAGTGGAATTGTTTGTGTCTTGTCTGCAGGAAGGATGACAGATATGCTCTGTGTTTAAGGTTAATCTACTCTTAAAAATTAAACCACTTGGTTCTGACATGTCAATAATCCAATATTTTCAAGAATTTACATACAACCCCTTTCAGAAGGAATACAGTTCTTTAATTTTAAAATGTTCTTTAGTTGAAAGAGTAATTAACACTTTTAATGCCTACCTGGCATTAGGACTGGACGATTTATCGATTAATTTGAATTTAAAATGGGAGTATGACAAATTTGTTTCAACACCTGGAACAGTAACTCTGTATGAGCGAGAAGTGTTGCTCTTCATGAGATGCTTAAACTAGTGGTAGCTAACAAAACATCCTCTGCATTCTCTACAAACATGTTTATAGCTTGTATTTAGTTGAACTTTGTGTTTGAGCAAATTTCCAAAGCAGATGCTAAAATAAAATAGTTTTTGTTAAATATATTCTGCCCCTGCGACAGACTTCCAGGGGCGTCCACTGCCTTCGCCCATGAGTAGCCGGGTTAGGCTCCGGCATCCCCGTGACCACGAAAGGGATAAAGCAGTTTGGAAAATGAATGAATGAATAAATATATTCTGTCATTAGTTTTTTTTTTTTTAAAGAAAGTAGAAGGAGGAAGAAAATTGAATTTTGAGTGAAAAAATCTGAGATTTTATTTTTTGGCCATATCACCCAGCTCTACCTGATGGATACATGTGAAAGGAGGTTGCGCCAAAAATCTACTTATCTTGTTAAAAGCACATATTTTTATGAAAAAGGGGTAGAAGGAGATTATTTTTTTAAGTTCTATATGATCCTGCTTTCTTATCTTTTTAATTTGAAGTGGGGCAGACAAAGAGAGCAATCAAGAATGCATGAACAGGGGCCTGGCCTGAACACAGGGGAGCGTTGTTTATTCTTTTCCATCCTTTTCTGCAACCGCTCCCTCATCTTTTATCACAACCATGATGGTTTTGCACATCAAAGTCTTGTTTCATGTCTTTAAACATTTTTGTTTTTGATGTCAGAAAATATTCCAGGATGAGTTAAATGATTGAGTACAAGTTTAGGAAAAAAAAAGGAGAAGTGAGTTAACAAAACCTCTCTCCTTATTTTTACTTTATGCAACGAGAGCTGGGATTTGCAGCCTGAAATGGACGAAAAACCAAATAAGTTCTGGCTGGATTGTCTTTTTAAATTGGATTTTAATTGTTTTATTCACTTACTAATGAGAAAACCATTTTAAAGCATAACACCATTTTGTTTGAGGCAAATAACGTCACAAATAATTTTTGGGATTTGGATATTCAGATTTCACAGGTAATTTGCAAAAAAGAAAAACAGCTAATTTTGTAAAAGCATCTGCTTTTAAATGTGCAATTCTGAATCCTTCTACCCCAAAGACTGGAGTGTTTGCAGAGATTTTGATCTGGATTCAGTATCTCTGAGAGGATCCTGTAGGTTGTCCAAACAGCAGTCGCTTTTCGTTTGCACCGTTAATTCATTCAGCACCAAAAATCCCCTCCTGTGTTTAATGTAAGGCGCCAGTGTTCTGAGTCTGACTGTGTCAGCAGCCACAAACGCAAAAACACACTCTGACAACAGACCTGTGCTGCTCTTTTCAAGGTCAGCCTGCACAGATCAGCTCCCAAACACTCCAATTATCTTTACAAGTGAATGCTTGAAGAGTGGATTTATCTTCAGAAATGACAGAGCTGCACCTGACCGGTCATGTTGTCCCCTCAAAGTGCTTCTCCTTAAAGACCCACTCTGAGGGAAATGGTGTTTTTAATATGATCATGTGGCATTTTTGCCATGACGAAGCACAAACATAAAGAAAATGACTCTTGCAATTGCATTTCTGAGTTTTCTTTTTTCAAATTACTGTGAGCATGTGACTCTAAACTACAGCTAGATAGCTCCAAAATTCCTCATCATTTTTGTTGCACCGTTAATGTTAGCTTGGGGTTGTCACGGGCTGCAAGCTAGAGGGAGCGTGTAAACAGATGGATGACTCTGAGTTTTCTAATGAACTCCTGACGCTCTGCTGAAACTAATACGCTAAAAACAGCATAAACTAAACTGAAAGACCACTAGGAATGTTTTAAATAAATCAAAAGATGATTGGAGTGAGACTTAAAATAACAAGAAAAGCAACAACATTCTAAACGTGTTTGGGTTGTGCAGGAGACTGTGTCCTTACAAGTTCTAAAAGGATTCTGAGTGAGAGGCCATTTCTTTCCAAGAGTCAGAACCTTGGCATATTCACTTCACAGCACATCATCTTAAAAAAAAACATGTACAGCACTAATCAGTGCATTACAGAGTACATTAACAGCTTCAAGCGCATTGAAGCCTGCTGAGATCCAAAAGGACTCAGAAAACACGATCTGGAAGCAAAGAAATCAGCAAAAGAAGCCAGAACCCACCAGAGAGTGTACATCAGCAGTGTGATTAACAGGTGAAGTTATGATTCAGATTCCCAAATTAATTCCTTTTGATGGGAGCCCCTGGGGACAGAGAGGAAGGGTGAGCTAAACAGTTGCAAATAAGTGAAAGAATCAAGCCTGTGCAGCTAGATGAAGGCTCAGGAGGATAAAGTGCTCTCTGTGTGTAACCTAAAGACCTCTCTGATGCACAATGACGCTGACTGACAGACTTTGGCATGGAGCTAATAATCAGGCCCGCCTCAGCTTGGGAATCGTTGGATCACCAAAAGCTGCAGCTTCAGTGTGCCTGCAGGGGTTTTTTCGCCACCAATTTTTTCCGGTTTTGAAACTTCAAGCTACAGACAAAGCGGGCATGTAAAGTGCATTGAAGAACGAGCTAAATGCGGGTTCTTGAACACACTTTCAGCCCATGATATTCACAGTGGACAAACAGGGAGGGGCTTCTTCTTCTTCTCTGTTTCTACTGCTTGTCCATCACATACAATTGCAAGAGGCTAAGTGTGAAACATCAACAAAAAGGACAAATTTAACAAATCTTGTTCCAGACTTTTTTTTCACAGCTCTATTCCGATATTTAAACCGACACAAACCGCTGTTATTGATTTCTCTTTTATGATACATTTTTAAACAGCTGGCACTTCTGTTAATTACAGGGATGTCATCCGTTTGTCACTACCAAAATCGGAGTCCCTGATTGATCAAAGCTGGACCTGGTTTGATTTTTAATCTTTGTTCAATGGCCGCCCATTTTGTGCGTAGAGCTCAATATGAGTCGTAGAAACTTGCGCAGATACACGTGAACACAAGAGTTTTGCACATTTTCATAGACTTTTCATTGGAAATGGAACACACGTTGCAGAGAGCGGTGTGAACATACCTTAAGAATCCTACATACCTCTTACTTTCAAGATCCCATAATGTGCATGTTTACAACAAAAGGATGAATTGTGAGTCATTTCCCCTCCTTAACAGGCAGGATTAAAGTATTTGTGTCCTTGTTGCAGCACCTTTCTCCTTGTTACACAAAGGGTTTGTCAGGAGTGATGGAGATGCTGGAAGATGGATGTGGACACCATAGCATCGCAGATGATGAGCAAAGAAGGCTACAAATTACAAGGGTGTTCATGAGACCCCTCAAGGGGTTCAGTTCCTCTGATCAAAGGATTCAGAGCTTCAAGATTTCACATGGGTGCCGTGAATGTTGTTTCATCACGAGGATGACATGGAGCAAATGCTTTCCTGGAGTGTTTTCTGAGTTGTGCAGAGCTGAATGGTTTGTTTACATTGCATCCTTTGGTGGGAACACACTGACATTCAGCTGAGGAAAGCATCAACAAGGGTTTTCAGCCGGTGACATGCACGTTTTGGGTTTCGATTGTTGCAGAAAAGGCCAACTGAGACTGCTTGTGTCTCCTATGCTTGTGGCCTTTTCAGGCTTTTGTTGTTGGAATTATTGAAAAGTGAAACCGCAAAGAAACAAGCATCAGTGGTTGTTTAGAAAAAAAAAGGATGAATCCCATCTTTGTCTTGTAAAATACATCTTCGTTTTCGACCTTCGGGGATGATAGTTTTTGTTCAGATTAAAGTTTTCACTGAGGTGTTATTGTTATGAGCCCGTCAGGTTTAATCTGATAGAGGAATTACTGGCGCGCGGCTAAATCTCTAATTAAAGAGGGAATAACGGTCCATCTGTCATACCTTTGCAGACTGTACCGATGCTGATTTCTCTTATTTTGCCACTTTGGCAGCAATAGTATGATGAAAAAAGGGGTTCCCGGAACCCGGCAGCTGTTTCTGGCTCCATCAGCACCGAGCTGGAGTGTGCGGCGGGCAGGGATTCTCCGTGCGGTGCTGATGTTGCAGAGAGAGGTGTCCTCTGAGGGGGATGTGACCAATCCATCGGGCGATGCAGATTCACGCGTGAAAGCTGCGTTTGGATCTGACATTCGCGCGTTCGGCCCGCTTAAACATGGCTGGGCACGATGTTCAACATCTACTTTGCCCTATCCATCCCCCCCACCCACCTTCTCCCGCCAGTGTCCGACACATCAAAGACATTGCGTACAGGCGTGGAACTTACGCGCTCCAGCTGATCCACGCGTAGATGCCATGGCTGCCGGGGGATGGACGTGCGCTCGATCCGAATGTGAGTCCCGGGCGGTCCTCTGGTGCTCCTGCTGTGCGGATAAGCACGCCTTCCGTTGCTGATGCTGAGCAGGACTGAGCATCACATCGCGCAACGTGGAGCTCCACTCCGTGGGAGGATGGTGGTGATGTCGCGGGAATAGTCTCCTTTGAGCGAGAACATATCTGAGTCACCGCATTTCACAGGAAAATAATCCTCCAGGAACCCGAATCTGCAAACAGTGATGTTCACACACTTACGAAGCAGCGCGCGCATGCAGGAAGCAGCTCCTGTCCCGACTATTTATAGCTCCTGCTTTTAGCAAACAATTCCACAGCTTTCATTTAAAGCCACATGCCTCCTCCGATGCTTGCATCCTCTATACATTAAGGGTTTTCACACCTTCTGCTCTGCGCACCGACAGGAAAACGCGCGTGAGCGTCAGCTCGCGCTCAGCAGACTGTCAGCTCCTCCTGTTTGCTTCCTTTTAGCTGCGACCCTTATAGGAATAATGTGGGTCGATGTCCCACTTCTGTGGTGAACACGCAGGAACCCGAGCCAACGGGAGACTGTTGTCCCCGAGTCTCCTTAGATATGAAATGATGCTTTTGGGTGTCTGTGTCCTGCAGATGTGTTTTTGTTGTTGTTGTTGTTTTTGAGCATCATCAATAGTTTCTGTTTTTATTTTTGCTGATTTAGAGGCTTTTTTTTCAGTTATTCGTTTTTCAAAATTTTATTTTGAAATCTTAATGTCCTTTTTTTGTTTTATTGTTTTCTTAAATGCTGCTCCTGTTTTTGCAAATGTTGCAGCTTAATTTAAGGTTTTCTAATCTGTGGTTTATTTATTTATTAGGATAAAGACCATGTTTTCTGAGATCAATATCAGCCCAAATGTTGATCTCTCACTAAATAGAAGTTTCTAAATCCTTTTTTGCCAAAGTTATACAAGAAAGTTAATTACATTTGATGAGTGCAAAACAAGCAGGGTGGCAGCCCTCAAGGAACAGGGTTGGTGACCCCTGGTCAAGACATCTACAAACAGTGTTCTGAAAGATATATGAGGAGAAAGAGATTTCCTAAACATCTAGACATCGAACCTTGTGATGTTTTTAGATGTCTATTAGGGAGTATTCTTTCAAAAATGTTACTAGTTAGAAAAGTGAGTACTGAAATTCTACATCCATCAATTCATCTTCAGGACCCAATGAATCCCTTTTGGGGTTACAGGTTTGCTAGTTCCTATCCCGTGTTGAAGGTGGAGTACACCCTAATCAGGTCACTAGTTTGCCACATGGCCACACAAACACACAGGAGCAATTTTCAGACAGCAGTTAAACTATGAAAACATGTTATTGAACTGTGGGAGGAAGCAGGAGAAAACCCACACCTGTTGAGAGAGAACATGCAAACTTCCCACAGTCAGGGCCCAGCTGAGATCTGAACCCGATTCTTCTCACTGTAAGGTGAAGGAGCTAACGATGATGACACTGTGAAGCCTTTTTGTTCAGAGACAAATAGTAATCACAAAGTTCCAAGAAGAAACATTTCTTCAGAGATGTACCTGGGGTTAAACATCACAGAAACTTGCATCAAAACAACAATCCAACATATATATTTCTGTTTAAATTGTTAACTTGTCATACAACTGAACAAAATCATGGTAAAGGGTTTAATCTATTGTCAGAGAGGATTATTATTGGAATGAGCTTGTAGCACATGTTCCTCTCTTCTGCTGCTCAACAGTGTCTAGCTGCTGTTCAGAGGCAAAGTTCTACAAGTACAGACCTGCATTTACATGTGTAGATTTGGAAAAAAAAAGAAGTGGACTCAACACCAATTTTGTCATGTATATTTGACGGTAAAAGGAGAAAAAGGGTGACTAAAAAAAATACTCTAATAAACATCTAAAAATGTCCAAAGATTAGATGTCTACAAGTAGACGTGTAGGAGACCTCTATATGCAGAACACTATTGGTAGACATCTAATAATAGAGAAACAAACAGAGTTGTCTGAGATGTCTTGTAGA